>CM067298.1:132103726-132529331 GCA_034231615.1 Meghimatium bilineatum
ATGTTCAGTGCATAATATTAAACCAACTCAATTGCTAGTTTTTTTAATTTCTTATTTTTTATAGTTTAGCAAATATCGCAGCTTTCTCACATACGTCAGTTCGCATGTAACGGTGTTACTTTCTCACATACTTCAGTTCGCATGTAACGGTGTTACTTTCTCACATACTTCAGTTCGCATGTAACGGTGTTACTTTCTCACATACTTCAGTTCGCATGTAACGGTGTTACTTTCTCACATACTTCAGTTCGCATGTAACGGTGTTACTTTCTCACATACTTCAGTTCGCATGTAACGGTGTTACTTTCTCACATACTTCAGTTCGCATGTAACGGTGTTACTTTCTCACATACGTCAGTTCGCATGTAACGGTGTTACTTTCTCACATACTTCAGTTCGCATGTAACGGTGTTACTTTCTCACATACTTCAGTTCGCATGTAACGGTGTTACTTTCTCACATACGTCAGTTCGCATGTAACGGTGTTACTTTCTCACATACTTCAGTTCGCATGTAACGGTGTTACTTTCTCACATACGTCAGTTCGCATGTAACGGTGTTACTTTCTCACATACTTCAGTTCGCATGTAACGGTGTTACTTTCTCACATACTTCAGTTCGCATGTAACGGTGTTACTTTCTCACATACTTCAGTTCGCATGTAACGGTGTTACTTTCTCACATACTTCAGTTCGCATGTAACGGTGTTACTTTCTCACATACTTCAGTTCGCATGTAACGGTGTTACTTTCTCACATACTTCAGTTCGCATGTAACGGTGTTACTTTCTCACATACTTCAGTTCGCATGTAACGGTGTTACTTTCTCACATACTTCAGTTCGCATGTAACGGTGTTACTTTCTCACATACGTCAGTTCGCATGTAACGGTGTTACTTTCTCACATACTTCAGTTCGCATGTAACGGTGTTACTTTCTCACATACTTCAGTTCGCATGTAACGGTGTTACTTTCTCACATACTTCAGTTCGCATGTAACGGTGTTACTTTCTCACATACTTCAGTTCGCATGTAACGGTGTTACTTTCTCACATACGTCAGTTCGCATGTAACGGTGTTACTTTGCTGCAAGACTGTTAAAGTCCATGTTTGACATTGGTAACAGAGTGCTGGTATACATATTGTAGATATCTGTCTGGTGATTTCAAACTTGATCGTTGGGTGGAGATGTAATGGTCAAAGTTGGTACCTATGATGTAACTGTAACAAGTCTTGATATACACGAACATCACGTCACATGGAGTATTATACACCAACATTACGTCACATGGAGTATTATACACGAACATCACGTCACATGGAGTATTATACACCAACATTACGTCACATGGAGTATTATACACCAACATTACGTCACATGGAGTATTATACACCAACATTACGTCACATGGAGTATTATACACCAACATTACGTCACATGGAGTATTATACAACAACATCTCGTCACATAGGACATTCCCATAAGTGCTCCGCTCTTAGCTCTAGCTGCCATCTAAGAGTATGCAGATTCAAAACTCTTGTCAAACTTTTAGTTTGAGATAATCGTATCTGTAAAGAATCTGTCACCGATTGGTCAGATGGTCTAATAGTCTCTCGTAGCTAGCAGACCGACTAATATATACGAACTGCGGGTATATAAATACATAGATTACACTGTCTGCCCGACTTTTCAGCCACTCTTAATGAAAACAAACGAACAGTGCATTAAAACAGTCCAATAAACATTGATTTAATTGAACACAATGTACTGTTGTCTGACTTAAAAATAATTAGTTTTTGTTGGTTTATTCTGAAACCTGTTGCGAGTATAACAAAGCTACTTCACAGCACTTGAAAGATTATCTCCAGGAAAACATTTTGAACACGAGATCTCATTCTTGATGTTTCATTAAGCTGATAGCTCTGGTTAATCCACGGAAGTGATGCGTGTTTATCTCTAAGGGGGGATTATTTCAACTTCAAGGGAAATCACTTCTAGATTTTTGCTTAATCGCTGTCTGTGTGTTTGCTTGTTTGTTTGTTTATTAAGAAATGAGAGGAAGTAGTTTGTATCACTTTGCCAGTGGGGGTGGGATAAAAAAGCAGGAAGTGATGCAACGTTGACTTCACAAAAACAAACAAGATTTACTTTTCGACAATGAACATTTGTCCTACAAGTATAACACGAAATAAAACACACATAAATTAGCACTATCACGTGACTGTCTTCAACTTGCATATGCATATACGTAATCACTGTCAATTCCCGTTCAGGAGATGCAGGGAGGGGATTGAATAGCTGTGTGATTAAGGCGGCATGCTCTTGCTGTCGCCACGTCATGCACGGGGTGCGTTTTTTTAATTTACCCATTCCCTGACAGAAAAAACCGAATCCTTACCGGGGATCGAACTCTAAACCTCACTAGTGTGAGACCAACGTTCTAATCTCTTGGTCATGCACCACACTACGAAATCACTTTTGTATCAAAATGTTGCGAGACTTGAACAATAAATGGAACAGCGGCAAAAAGAATATCCTCATTCGAATTGAAGTGTTATAGAAATATTCACAATTTCCTGGACAGAAAAGATTTTAAAAAGTAAGGTTTTAAGTATGCTGAATATAGTGAAAGGATGGTGGGTGAATACAATTTTACATAGAAAACTAAATTACTTCAGACATAAAAAGACATAATGGCATGGAAAAACGCATATTAGAGGGCAGAATTCTGAAAGTAGAAGAAGAGGTAGACCTAGAAGGAGATGGACAGATGACATCAAAGACTGTATGAAGATAACATTGGAGGAGGCAGACACATTAGCACAGGATAGAGTCGGGTTCAGGACATCAAATGCAAATACAACGTATGTCACGTTTAATGAGATTGAAATATTGTTGAGAAAGATGTTCACATTTCGTGAATTCCGCAGTCACTGAGTACTTTTCTCTGAGGGAAATCCCAGATTAAATGCGATATGGAAGAGCATAATAAGTACAGCTGTGAAGATTCTTCTTCTTCTTTCGTTCACTTGAAATATGTCTATATCTGTAATTGTGTCTCCTTAATAAGACTCACTGTCTTTTGTAGTTCATACAGTGTCCCATAGAGCTTTGATTCCAGTGTTGTTTCCTGTGGCCAATATGTCTGCCTCAGCGTTTCATGCTCAGAACACTCTTGAAGTATATGTTTGGCACTCTGTGCTGCCTGTCCACATGTACACATGGCCGTGTTGCCAATCTTGAACTTTGTGTACATGTGACTGCGGAGTCGGTTGTGTCCTGTTCTGAGACGTAGAATTATAATTTGTTCTGATCTGTTCATAATATGATAGCCATCTTGTGTTGGTGTTTGTGGCTTTCTTATTGACTTGATCATGTGTTTTTTTCTGATGGTAGGTGATTGGTATATCTGGTTGGTCTTCGGCAGCACCTTCCTTAGCCAGTTGGTCTGCTTTTTCATTTCCTGGTATTCCACAGTGAGAGGGTATCCACTGCATGGTTACCCTATACTGGTAAGACAATTCGCTAAGTAGTTTTTTTCAAGTCTGTTAGTTTTCCAGACTGGAGAGCTTGAAGCACTGACCTTGCATCTGTCAGGAATACCACAGGCTGTAGGCCAGAGTTGGAGTTCAGCAGTTTTTTAGCTGCCACACTAATTGCCTGGATTTCTGCATCATAATTATTGCAGAATTGTCCTGTCGGTGTTCTGATTGTATCTCTAGGCTTATGTGGATATTCTATATATACACATGCACCACCATTCCTCACTGCATTCTGTGCTGACCCATCTGTGTATACTCTGACCCATATATCTTGTGGATATTCCTCATCCAGGAAACTGAGGGTGACTGTCCTTCGCTGCACACTGTTGTGTTCGTCCTCGCTTAGTATTCCTTTCACATGGGTCTGAATGTATATTGACATTCCATGCCTTTCACTCCACGGGGTTTGTTCTGGTACAGACCTTAAGGGGCTGTCAACTTCAGGTACGTCTGTAAGTTGTCTACGGAGTCGTTTAGCTTGATGGATAAAGCTGCTTCTTTTAAGTCGCCCATTGCTAGATTTTGGAATCTTTCCTTCATTGGATGACATGGCATACACTAAAACCTTTCTGCTTGAATTAGTACTTTTGTGTCTCTGCGTTCACCAAGTGTTTGCATTCTTCCCATTTTCTGCATCTCTGCTATGGGTGTTGATTTCATTGCTCCTAACATTATTATAAGTGCCTGGTTTTGGACTTTATCTAGATCTTGTAATGTGGTGTTTGATGCAGGACACCACGAAGCTGAACCATATTCCAGATGTGGTCTTATGCCTTGCTGGTAAACTTTACTGAGTATATTTCCACTGGCTCCCCATGTGGTTCCACTTAGTTTTCTCAGGATAGCTAACTTCCTCCTGGCTTTTGTTGTTGCTTTGTTTATGTGCTGCTTCCATGTCAGCTTATCATCAAAAGTAACTCCGAGATATGTGGGTTGTTTGTCTTCTTTCAAGAGCTCTCCATCTATCTTGATATGACCAGCTTTTTGTTTTGGTGAGAGGGTAAAGAGTGTAGTGCTGCACTTATCTGTGTTAATGCTGACGCACCATCTATTAGCCCATAAGGTTAGGGCATCGATAGATCTTTGTATTTGTTTAGTGGCCACTGTCGCATGTTCTTCTGTGCACCAGATCACCAGGTCGTCAGCATACATTGCCACTTTGATCCCGTGTGGTAGTTCAGCAACTAGGTCATTGATGAAAACTAAGAAAAGTGTGGGTGACAGAATCCTCCCTGGGGGACTCCATGACGTAGTAGAACTTTCTTGCTCTTTCGACCATCTAATTGCACCCTGACTCTTCTATTATGCAGGTATGCTTTTACTCATTTGTACATTCTTGAGCTAACCCTGCAATTTCGCAATTTCTTTAGGAACCCTTCTTTCCAGACCTTATCAAATGCTTTCCTGAGGTCTATCCATGCTGCTAGTACCGTTTTCTTATCTTGGAAGGCATCCTCAATCTCTTCAGTAGAGTAGCACTGTCTGAAACCTGCTTGCTGTGATACCAGAAGGTTTTCACTTTCAAGGAACCACTGCATGCTAAGATTGATAATGCGTTCCATTGTTTTGCATAAACAGCTTGTGAGGCTGATGGGCCTGTAGTTGGAGACTGTGTTGTCATCTTTTCCTGATTTGAGGAGTGGTATCATTATTGCTTCTCTCCACGCCTGTGGTACATTACCTGTGGACCAGCTTGTGATAAAGATCTACAGTAGCTTTGCTCTTGCTGCAATTTCCAGGTTTCTAATCATTTCATTGGACACTCCATCAGCTCCAGAGGACTTTTTCATTTTCAAGGCACTATCATAACTTACTGTTTTACTTTTCGTCCAATTACTTACATTTTCTTGAAAAAGACTTTACGGTCGAAAAGTTGAAACTCTCTTGTATACTGTCACCTGTATTTTTCATTCAGGTGCCCAATAATATGATGATTTGTGCATTTATTGTACATCTGATATGTCTTGTGTTTTACGTAATTACTATCTGTTTACGTACTTCACATCTAAGCGAGCCAGACTATGAATGCAGGCGTCTAAGTAAACAAACACATGACTAAATATCAAAGGGTGACGACCAGACTAAATTACAGATTAGACCGACATTTCTTAAAGTTATATTGTATTGTTTATTAGCAAGAAATTATCATTTTCTATTGCAGACATTATTTACTATCGTTTATTAGTGAAACATTCTTAGATATGTACTATTTTGTGAATCTTCTGCAGATGAAAATATTTGAAGTGGGTGCAAGAAAACAATCAATTGAGAACCGCTTCATTAGACAAAACATCAACTACAATTTATTAGTATTACATTTGGAGAAAATCTTGCTTCGTTGCATTCGTAAATCATTTCATTCTCAGTTTCTGAGTGAACTCTAGTACTGACAGGTACACACTTGTCTCCTGGTATCATTTCTAACCCGTTCATTTCAAGTTGGTGACACTCGTTCTATACACATCGCCTTTACTTTATTGCATCTTTTTGAGTGCATTTATTGCACTGCTAGACCAACTATACACACGGTTCCATGATACACTCTCATTTGTAGACTAACGATACACATGGTCCCATGATACATCTACACTGCTAAACCAACTATGCATACGGTTGCTTGATACACCTACAATGCTAGACCAACGATATACATTGCATGTTATGATATTATGAACCAACATTTTCTTTCATTATTCTATAATCAGATTATTCTGGTATCATTTGATTAATCAACCCTTCCTTTCATTACCATACATACACATTACTGATGTATCATTTGATTAATCAACCCTTCCTTTCATTATCATACACACACATTACTGATGTATCATTTGATTAATCAACCCTTCCTTTCATTACCATACACACACAAATTACTGATGTATCATACGATTATTCAACACTCATAACTCTATATTCATCAACGCTGTAATAGAAATGAATTATCCGCGTAATACAAAACTTTAATTACTTTACCACGACAGAATTGTTGAGAACGAAGCCAATTTGTTGGGGGAAAAAACCCGACTACTGACGCAGATTTGTACCGGAATCATCAATTGCATGTGTTTTTACATCCTTTAACACGCCTCAAACTAATAAATGAATGAAATAAATCAACCAAACTAGAGAAGTCATGAAGTGACAAGGAATTTGTAGAATTACAAGTTTTTCTTTTCTTATTACGTGTCAGAAAAATCATTTTAAAAAGCCCTCTAGGCACCCGGTGAGAGGAAACAATCTTTAATGAAAAATATTTTATATTAATGTAATTTGAGGGGGAAAAAATTATTTATATGTATGTGTGGTCTGTCATTTCCAGTCGAATTCCTAGAATATTGTCGATGATTCACACACTGATAGAAATCTGGCATACATGTATGTGTAAGTTGTTGCATGTGTGTGTGTGCGTGCGTGCGCGTCGTGTGTGCGCGCCTGCGTGTATGGTATAATGTATATTGAAGCTTGTTTTGCCTGTTTTTATGGTTTTTCTGATAATGTTGGTTTGGATAAAAATATAAAATAAAAAATATTTTGTACAGAATGAAATGTCTTTGGATGTGGAAGGTTGCAGTGATATTTCTAGACTGATAATTTGGGAAATACATTCATTCATAGGTGCATAACTCGTCACGGTCTTGGTGGGCACCCTATTAAATGCTTCAACACACAGAGCCATGTTCGTAAGGGTACCACATTGAACACTTCAACACACAGAGCCATGTTCGTAAGGGTACGTCTAGACAGACAGACAGTACTTAGACAAACAATACTTAGAGAAATTAAAACAAACTATATTCATACTATTTAAGAACTGCACAGAATAGATTTGAATAGGCAGAATTGAAGGGATCTGGACTCTCTAACCACGTGCGCTAACTTCAGCGCTAAAGGAAAATGAATGAATAAATGAATAGTCCTACACTCAAACTTCGACGAATGGTGAGACAGTTAGAAACTAGAAATCAAATGTCTCTTTCTAAGGACCAAACCAAACAGAACAATTAATATTGCTGGGATACTTTTTAGCGACATTTTCACCTGTGTTGAATTTAATTAAAATAATAATGAATTATATTAATGCATCTTTCAATGTCATTTAAAGCGTAGGAGAAATCAAATAGAATATTATAGAAAACCATGTTCGAGTAAACCGAAATCTAAAACAAAAGGTCGCGAATCTGAGTTCTTATCCATTATGCCACCAGGGATTCTTATTTAGGGAAATGAAAATTGTGTACGAAATAAATGCAGTGTTCTTTTTCTATACACAAACCACAATGCAAATGATATTTTGAGAGATATCGTACCGAAACAGATGCAAGATGTTCACTTTTTAATGAATCAATTATCAAACGGAATATCAGACACGATTGTGGACATCTTGTTTCATATGGAAATACATTGTCTACGTGAACTGAAACGCAGCATTATCTGATATGTTTTTTAATATTCTGTGAGCCGATACAAACACATGTTGACATGAATGCAAATTGTGTATCTCGGTCAGAGAGTCAACGGTCAACCAATCGTATCATTAGTCATCGTTTACAGGACTACGGTGGAGCAACTCGATTTTCTAAAAGAGCTACGGGCTAGGGAATCGACCAATCTTTAAAGTGAAAATAGTGCCTGTATGTAATCTTAAACACATAGAGCTACGGATGTACGGACATATAGGCCCTATATGTTGTTGTTGTTGTTGTTCGTCAGTCACATGATGATCATGGCCATTTATTGCATCCACTTTGAAATTCAGTTAGAGTTATGTCCTTCACTATCAGTTCAGAGACGGCCAATGCGAATGCGTTTAGTCAAGTACGGAAAATTTCGTGCACGAGAGTTGCTAGGCGATTTGGTGCCGTTGAAAGGACTGATTCAATTCCCGTTAGACTCAAGAATTTATAATTTATCCTCTGGCTTCCTTCTTAAATGTACAATGCGAGCCTATTCTGACCACACATGTCATGGACAGGTTGGCCATAGAATGACCAATGTAGATAGTTTGTGGTCTACTCGTGATTTTCTAGCTACTCTCCTTTGTAGAGCTACCGCATGCCTCTGAATTTCACAGATGCTACGACTTTTATTTTACTGTAGAGCTCAATATACCTCTCTTTTGTGCGTTCCGTCCATGTACAGTATCATGTTATATTTAAGAGGCTTTCAGTGAGTTCTTTAACGAGTCCGTGTAGTGGTTTTATTTTTACCACATTGAGAATGTATTAGCTTCTGTAACTCACCACAGAGAATTAACGTGGAAAGGCGATGACACGACATACCTGACCTGCCCAGCGAATCTGTGTCTGGATTTAATAATAATATCAATGCTAGGGATAACGTACCTGTCTCTGGTATCCGGATTATGTGTCTCGTCAACGTTTTACAATAAAATAATAAGAGCAAAACTGCTCAATCTTTGCTTAAATATATGCTTTCCGAAGAATAAAGAATAATAATAATAAAAACAAATAAACAAATATTTTTATTTAAAAACATCTTATGAAAATATAAAACAGACTGTATAGTGGTCATGGTGAGGATGTCGTGTCATATGACGTATTCTCTCCAGAACGTTGTCTTCCCAATGAACTCTTTAAACATCTCTCTGTCTTGAGCGATGTGGCTTGCATTTTCCAACGATGTATTCATGTTATCTTGAATGTCGTCAGTCCATCTGGGTCTGCATTTCCTCCTCCGCCCAGGTGCTTTGTCCTCCATTATTTGTAACGAGGACTGGAGGAAATTGAGCAATATATGTTCAAGATCAATAGTGTGCGCACCATAATTAAATTGCACACAATAACCTGATATAGAAATGTAGAACAAGAAACCAGGATATATAGAAACAGACACAAGAGAGAGACACAATATAATATGTCACCATGTCGGTCATGGTTGAAAGATTGAGTTAACGGACAAGGAAACACTACATATGTACTGAGAAATCACTGCTTGTTATAGACGCACTTCTAAAAGAGAAATGGCTACAGGATATGTTAAATCACTTCAATGCTACACTTCGTGTTGATTATTGCAGAAATACAATATAATAAGACATAATCGTGCCAATACAAAGTCTATTCACATCAATACACGATATGCAGTCCCTTAGTTCGAGCCTACTCTGACGGGAAACAGGAAGATTGCCTCTTGCAGAAGTCAAAAAATCACTAAGGTAACGCAGAGTTGATTCGTGCATCTAATCCATGAGATAACTTCCGTGTACAATGTAACAAGTTTAGAAGAATATGATTTCATGTCAAGTAAACAAAATAATTTTTATGTCTCCTATGACATCTTCTCACTCATCAGAAAGCGTATACCTTGTTTAGACTGGTTCGAATTTTATTTTTGAGATCCATATTTTCACATTGGGGAAAATACAATCTGTAACAAGACCCAGAATTTATATTGAAACTACAATATTGATAGTGGTATACATGTTTTTATTCTTTCAGCAATGTGGGTCTAGCAGTGTGGATCTAGAAGGGTGGGTCTAGCAGTGTGGGTCTAGCTGTGAGAGTCTAGTAGAGTGGGTCTAGCAGTGTAGATCTAGCAGTGTGGGTCTAGTGGCGTGGGTCTAGCTGTGTGGGTCTAGTATTTTAAGTCTAGCAGTGTGGGTCTAGTAGTGTGGGTCTAGCAGTTTAGATCTAGCAGTGTGGGTCTGTACCAGAGTGTCCTGGTACTTGGTTCTGCTTTTAGAAAGGCATAGAGAGTTTGTGAGGAGATAGATTTTATGCGCAGAAAAAAGTTGACGTCAGAAACGACGTCAGAAGGGGACGGCAAGAAAGGAGAGCAAGATGGCAGCTGAGAAACAAGAAAGGCCGTTATATTGACGCACGATGAGAATGGCAAACGCTGGGTCACCCTTTGATTCTCTTCGTCATGTGAAGAAACCACATGTCACCCTTTGATCCTCTTCGTCATGTGAAGAAACCACATGTCACCCTTTGATTCTCTTCGTTATGTGAAGAAACCACATGTCACCCTTTGATTCTCTTCGTTATGTGAAGAAACCACATGTCACCCTTTGATTCTCTTCGTTATGTGAAGAAACCACATGTCACCCTTTGATTCTCTTCGTTATGTGAAGAAACCACATGTCACCCTTTGATCCTCTTCGTCATGTGAAGAAACCACATGTCACCCTTTGATTCTCTTCGTTATGTGAAGAAACCACATGTCACCCTTTGATTCTCTTCGTCATGTGAAGAAACCACATGTCACCCTTTGATTCTCTTCGTCATGTGAAGAAACCACATGTCACCCTACGATTACTTAGTTTGATTTTTGCAATTGATGTGTTTGATTGCATCTCATCAGTCATGGCATGATCATAAGTGCATCATGAACAATGATATCAATGCATGTGGTTATGGCACAGGCATAGGAGTTACAGCATTTCTCATCTGTCTGGAGTTTATAATTATTGATGCAATATTGTTGGAGAAATTGAGCGGCTGCAATATTTTATGATTAAATATGGTGTGAATTGTTACACGGCGTTACGGTATCATTTACAAGAAGATTATTATTGTTACACGGCGTTACGGTATCATTCACAAGTTTATTTATTATAATTACAGGTCTAGTAGTGTGGGTCTAGCAGTGTAGATCTAGCAGTGTGGGTCTAGTAGCGTGGGTAAGGCTGTGTGGGTCTAGTATTCTAAGTCTAGCAGTGTAGATCTAGCAGTGTGTGTCTAGCATTGTGGATCTAGCTGTGTGGGTCTAGTATTTTGGGTCTAGCAGTGTGAACTTGCAGTGTGGGTCTAGTAATCTGGATATAGTAGTGTGCGCCTAGCAATGTGGGTCTAGTATTCTGGGTCTAGCAGTGTGGGTCTAACATTGTGGGTCTAGCAGTGTGGGTCTAGTATTTTGGGTCAAGCAGTGTGCGCCTAGCAATGTGGGTCTAGTATTCTGGGTCTAGCAGTGTGGGCCTAGCAATGTGGGACTAGTATTCTGAGTATAGCATTTTGGATCTAGCAGTGTGTGTTTAGTATTCTGGGTCTATCAGTGTGGACCTACCAGTGTGCTAGTATTCTGGGTATTCTGAAAATTAGGATAATCGGATATAGCCCAAGAGTGAAGCAGAACAGTGTACATACATACAATCGTACATTGAAATGAGGGAGCCGCGTTAGTGCAGTGGTTAGCGCAGTTGAGGCGGAAATGTTTTTCAGATCGCAACGGCTCCCGGGTCGACCCAGCCTTAAATGGGTACCGGATTAATCCAGGAAGTAAAGACTGCGAGGGAGAGAAGATGGCTACCGCCCTCATTTGAAGAGTCTCTGAAATGTGAGATCGCTAACATCTCGCACCGCTACTGCATTAATAAATGCTATAAATTACTTTACTTCTTTAACCTACATTGAAATGAACGTTGATTTATTGATAAAACTACAGTAATATCTAAGCAGCTATGTATTGCAAATAAATTACATAGTAGCCGTTCGTGCGCACTGCCCCGGGGACTCTACCGCGTCCGCTAACGCTGTCGTTCTAAAATTATTTCATCCTGGAATTGGATAATTGGGGATTCGGTGAATTGGGATTCGGTTAATCGAATTTCCATTGAATTTTTAGAGATTTATATAAGTGTATCTTCACCTCAGTATTTTTTTCTGCACTTCCATATGGTATTTAATCTGCACATTTCAGCCGAAGCTATTTCAAATCTAATTTTCATGTCTTTGTTAGTGCTTCCATCCCTGTCCATATAAGATCCTAATTATTTACAGGTATCAACATCTCGATTCTGTCAACTCACCCAGATGTTAACATCATTTGTGTTGTCATCACTGTGTGCCATTATCTTGCTGTTGTTTAAGTTTGTCATTATGTTGTTGTTTTCGAAGTTTGTCATTAGCGTGTTGTTTTCGAAGTTTGTCATTATCTTGTTGTTTTCGAAGTTTGCCATTATCTTGTTGTTTTCGAATTTTGTCATTATCGTGTTGTTTTCGAAGTTTGCCATTATCTTGTTGTTTCCGAAATGTGTCATTATCTTGTTGTTTTCGAAATGTGCCATTATCTTGTTGTCATCACTATTTGCAATTATCTTGTTGTTTTCTAAGTTTGTCATTATCTTTGTCATTATCTTGTTGTTTTCTAAGTTTGTCATTATCTTTGTCATTATCTTGTTGTTTTCGAATTTTGTCATTATCTTGTTGTTTTCGAAGTTTGTTATTATCTTGTTGTATTCGAAGTTTCTCATTATCTTGTTGTTTTCGAAGTTTCCCATTATCTTGTTGTCATCACTATTTGCAATTATCTTGTTGCTTTCTAAGTTTTTCATTATCTTTGTCATTATCTTGTTGTTTTCTAAGTTGGTCATTATCTTGTTGTTTTCGATGTTTATTTCCATAACATAAGTTTCTTTCATTACCTAACATACACACACGACTCGTGTTCGTTCAAAAAGAAGAACTTCCTGAATAAGTAATAATTATTTTGTCATTGAACGCTATGATTATTCCAGGTAGACTATTGGTTTCCCTTCTGCGTTTCAGGTTCATAATTACCTGTTGTGTTAGTAGCACATCAAAGACATTGCAAAAAAAAAACAGAAAAAATATGAAAAACTCAAACATGATGAATGATAGTGATGTATTTATCTGCATGCGAAGATAATTTTTTATCACAAGAACAAATTATTCTTGTAAAGCAGAAAAACATAATGAGACACATTTTATATGCATCTGTTATTTTTCTTGCACAAACAGAAAAAAGGTGATGTAGGAAAAAAAGTGTCAACCTAGGTTTAAACATATGGATGAATGTCACAGGTTATCATCCATTGAAAGAAACATCGTAGGTATACAGTTAATTCGAATAATACAGGAATACATCAAAGATGTTCCACATCAAAGAATTTCACAACAGCTTCTATGGAAAGCTTGAAATAGAATACTGATCTGATGTGTATCTATATTAGAAAAATATATTGTGTAATTTCAACTTGTCATTAGAGGTGAAAAAGAGAGTTCGGCAGCGCTATATAACCCCTATACTAACATATGGGTGCGAGTCTTGGACAATAAACAAACTGAAAAGTGGGAAATTAGAGGCAACAGAGATGTGGTTCTACAGAAGAATGCTGAGAATACCATGGACTGCCAGAAAAACTACTGTAGATGTGTTGAAAGAGTCAAATTCTTAATCAACAATATAAGAAAAAGGCAATCTTCTTTTTTTGGCCACTTCATGAGACAGGCAGGTTTAGAGAACATAATCACAACAAGCAAAATTGAAGGCAACAGAGACAGAGGGTGACAACGTGAGAAAATATTAGACAGTTTGACAACCTGGCACGACAAGGAAACAACAACGTCCTTGATACATAATATTGTGGACGGAGGGCTGTGGAGAGCCATGACCGCCTACGCCAGCCGGCAGGGCACTTGAAGATGATGATGATGGACATCATATAGCACGAACTACAGAGCTCTGGATTCTGCCATATCCACCGTATTCAGCTCTGAAGGAAGATGGTTAGATGCTCTTTCCCTGACCTGATTCTTGATTCATCATCATCATTATTAAACCCATAACTCTTCAGGGTCAAACGGTTGTCCTAAATAACACCCACATTTCACCAATCCTCTCTGTCCTCAATAACACCCACATTTCACCAATCCTCTCTGTCCTCAATAACACCCACATTTCACCAAGCCTATCTGTTCTCAGTTTCTTGTTTAAGTGTGGAGAATTTGAATCATGTCCATTCTTTAATATTATCAATACATACTTTCTTCTCTACTACTCTTCTTTTTCCACCTAAAATTGTTCCCTGTAAGATTGTTTTTAGAAGGAAATCGTACCTCATTATTTCAAACAGTATTAGGAACATTCTAATATATGATCGGCTCATTGATCCATCAGCCATGTCAGGGTAATATAACTGTTGTGTGACTCATCCCATGGCGCATGGGCTCGTTGACTCATTAGTCATCTGGGGTGTGATATAACTGTTGTGTGACACCTCACGTGGCGTGTCGACTAGTCAATCCATCAGTCATCTATGGGTATATAACTGTTGTGTGACTCTTCATGTGGCGTGGTGACATAATTACCTGAACCATGATGTCCACTACTTTTAATGGCCCCAAGGATCTGATATAAACAAATAGAGCTAACTACCGCCGTTGAGTGTACCTCAGCATAAGAAATAGATTTGAGTTAATCAAACATGTACAGGACTTCATACTTTAAGAAACAACATTGGCCACTAGTGGTAACCTGGTGTATACTCTACGGAAGAACAGTTTCTGGGAAAGAGATAACAATCACGACAGTACCGATGTCTCGGGATATTTATTGACCATTTACCATGATGGAGTGTTTCGACTTATGTACTTTGATCTAATGATACAATTCGACTTTACAAAATATATTTTCTAGAATAACAATAGATGGGATTTGAAACAGGTCCGTTCAGCAGACACCTATTCGTCTCGCAACTTGATCTAACAGGTTTTCCAAATTCAATAATCAGTATGTCTATTGAAATGTGTTTTGAACGAATTCAGAAAACGTTTTGACTCGTGCTGTCAAACCGAATGGTAGAATTCAGAATACATGTAATTTAGAAGCGAAATTGTCAAATTCAAACAATTGTACGTTGAAGGGACATAAAATGGCAGCAAAGAATAGTGATACTATTACCTGTCATTCACGACGTAAGAGGCGACTAAGAGTGTTACGGGGATAGAGTTTGCTGTCACATTCCTTGAAAGGTCAAGGTAATGCAAAAGTGGCGCTGAACTCGGTTGTGTCAGCCCAAATAGCGCAAATATCGCAGCCAAGATGTAAAACTTGAGCCAACTCATTCCATTCTCCGGACTACGTTCTTATAATCTGCAGGAGTTTGAGAACAAACTCAGAAAAAGTAGAGACAAATTCATAAAAAGTGCTGTTAGGAAAGGGACTGAGGAATTCGGGAAACGTGTTGACTCCAGTAGCCAGACGAATTTTTGTCAGCTGAAGGGACTTGGTTTAAATTCCCTCAGCAACCTTCGGACGTTTTCTATATTCCTAGTTCTGTCTTTCCCCCCGAAGAAGGTTGTGTCGGGTCATTAGGGCAAATAAAGCGGTCACAGAGCATTTCCTTTTTCTAGACTATTCCTGTTGGAAATCTATTGTGGAAATGGTCATTCTACATAAGAGATCTAGCGAGAGTTTGAGAATGAACGATGGCGAAGAAGAAGAAGATATGTCCTAATTAAATTTTCCGAATAATTACATCAAGCAACAAAGACGTTGTTTTAATCAAAAGTTTACCTGGTTCTCTCTTCAATTAGAAATAATTACCTCTTTGAAGAATCCACCGTCCCTCGTTTATATTAACTATGACCATACGCTGTATCATCATTTTCCTCTTGTGGCTAGCTTGGCACATATGACAGATGTCATAGCTCTCCATGCTTATCGATCAACAGTCAGTTGTTCCAGATCGATCATTTTCATACCAGCTGTTGTGATTTATTTCTCAATAGTTCTTTTCATTCTTCCCCTTTTTCTCTTGCTACTCGGTGACCATGTAAAGACTTGACGTGGTATTCTGTCTTCATTCATTCTGAGTGCGTGGCCGATGTATGCCCAACTCCTTTTAAGACGCTTTATAGAAGACATAACTACAGAAAATAAACAAGATTTCATTCATGATATTTCTATGATTGTCTTGTTATCCGTTGGTCACTCTTTATATACTTGGAGTCGCCCGCCAAAAATAGCCAAGGCCGACCAATGAAACCCGCAGAAATAATTAAAATACCGGAACTCTAACCTTCTAGCTCATAGACGCACATGTACACCTGACAGATTAACATTGAACTCGGATTGACATTGAACTCGGATTAACATTGAACTCGGATTGACATTGAACAAGGATTAACATTGAACAAGGATTGACATTGAACAAGGATTGACATTGAACAAGGATTGACATTGAACTCGGATTGACATTGAACAAGGATTAACATTGAACAAGGATTGACATTGAACAAGGATTGACATTGAACAAGGATTAACATTGAACTCGGATTGACATTGAACAAGGATTAACATTGAACAAGGATTGACATTGAACAAGGATTGACATTGAACAAGGATTGACATTGAACTCGGATTGACATTGAACAAGGATTAACATTGAACAAGGATTGACATTGAACAAGGATTGACATTGAACAAGGATTAACATTGAACTCGGATTGACATTGAACAAGGATTAACATTGAACAAGGATTGACATTGAACAAGGATTGACATTGAACAAGGATTGACATTGAACAAGGATTGACATTGAACAAGGATTAACATTGAACTCGGATTGACATTGAACAAGGATTAACATTGAACAAGGATTGACATTGAACAAGGATTGACATTGAACAAGGATTGACATTGAACAAGGATTAACATTGAACAAGGATTAACATTGAACAAGGATTGACATTGAACAAGGATTAACATTGAACACTAGACGGCGATGTAGACAATATCTGACTAATAAAAAAGAATGAGATTGAAAAACAATTGAAGCTAATTCAAATTTGAATGAAATTGAGGGATTAAATAGAATGATGCAATTGGTGGATTATATTTCAACTATTTTCCATATAAAAATATAAAATACCGTTGTTCAAACTGAGATTAGTAATAAATGATTCTCTGATATTAAATAAAACAAGAAACAGAATCGCTGCTTTCGAAATGAGATGTTAAAGGAGATATTTACGTATACGATGGACAGCTAAAAGACAAATCATAATTGTTTAGATTAATAAAAGTCGATGAGGGTTGGCTCCTTAACATCTTAATTAGACAGCTATGATTTTATATTTTTTATTTTTTTTGAAAGGGGGGGGGGTCATATAAAGAGACATAACAGCTTGGAAAGAGTAATAGCTGAAGGCAGTTAACGGTAACAGGGGAAGAGGCCACCCAAGACGACGATGGTGCAGGGATATATCAGATTTCTCAAACATGTCTCTAGCTGCGGCAGCTCTACTCTTCCAGAAACGCGGATTGTTCAGGGAATTCATAAGGAAGACGATGTTCTGGTAAGAATATGTCACATGATGATGATTTGATGCGTCGACGGTGCTTTTCTAGCACATCCGTATAATCTCCGTCTGTCTTAGCAGAAAGTAAATATAAGTTAATTGTTCCTGCAACTCATCGAATGTATATTATCTAAATAATATCTCTCAATAATCTACCGTCTACTATCTCCGAGCAATTAATCCATCTCTCAATAATCTACACTCTACTATCTCCGAGCAATTAATCCATCTCTCAATAATCTACCGTCTACTATCTCCGAGCAATTAATCCATCTCTCAATAATCTACACTCTACTATCTCCGAGCAATTAATCCATCTCTCAATAATCTACACTCTACTATCTCCGAGCAATTAATTCATTTCTCAATAATCTACACTCTACTACCAGCAATTAATCCATCTCTCAATAATCTACCGTCTACTATTTTGGAGCAATTTATCCATCTCTCAATAATCTACACTCTACTATCCCCGAGCAATTAATCAATTTCTCAATAATCTACACTCTACTACCAGTAATTAATTCTTCTCTCAATAATCTACACTCTACTATCTCCGAGCAAATAATCCATTTCTCAATAATCTACCATCTAATATTTTGGAGCAATCCATCTCTCAATAATCTACACTACTATTTCCAAGCAATTAGAACATTTCTTAATATTATACACTCTACTATCTCCAAGCAATTAATCATATCTCAATAATCTACACTCTACAATCTCCGAGCAAATAATCAATCTCTCAATAATCTACACTCTACTATTTCCAAGCAATTAATCCATCTTTCAATAATCTACACGCTACTGTCTCCGAGAAATTAATACATCTCTCAATAATATACACTCTAGATCTACTATCAATAATCTAATCTCTACTATCAATAATTTACTCTCTACAATCAATAATCTACCCTCTAGTATCTCCAAGAAATGTATCCATCATGGTGTCCTCGCTAAAAAGACCCGTATAAAGGGAATAAAAATGTCCTCCTTAACCATATCCTGACAACTCTGCTCATATAAGACATATACATAGATAGATATATACTATTGCTAGTTATGTCATCCGCTGGCTATCTTGACACCTGACATCAAGCTGGCTATCTTGACACCTGACATCAAGCTGGCTATCTTGACACCTGACATCAAGCTGGCTATCTTGACACCTGACATCAAGCTGGCTATCTTGACACCTGACATCAAGCTGGCTATCTTGACACCTGACATCAAGCTGGCTATCTTGACACCTGACATCAAGCTGGCTATCTTGACACCTGACATCAAGCTGGCTATCTTGACACCTGACATCAAGCTGGCTATCTTGACACCTGACATCAAGCTGGCTATCTTGACACCTGACATCAAGCTGGCTATCTTGACACCTGACATCAAGCTAGCTATCTTGACACCTGACATCAAGATTGTCTAGCGACATACAGCCCAGATACATCACACATTCAATGTTCTTCTCGCTGTTCTTTAACTTCCCCTTAACTATTACATAAGACGTGCATATGACAAGTTCCATTCGGTGATTTGTGTACTGTCACCACAGATCTCCGATACTCCCACTCAACATATCAACAAGTATTATCCACAAATCAATACGCTGACCTACCTTCATACAAACCTCATGTTTAAACCAGGTTCGTTATGCTATCATACACTCTTTAACGAATCCAATTATTCATAATTTATTAAGAAAATCTTATTGGCAGACATATATTTCTGATATCTCTGGTCTGTCTGACCTACACAGAAAATGTCTGTATTACATGGTCTGGTGTGACAGATATAACACAATGTGACCTATATTCAGAAATTAGAACTAAAGATTCAGCAAAGATTCACACTAAAAAATCTGCAAACTAAATATACATTTGTCACAGTGAAACATGCACTGACAAATACAAAATTGCATGACATGCAGATATATTCAAGTAAATTCACAGAAATTCACAGAAAATCTAATAACAAAAAAAAACAACAACACTGTATTCAAAGTTCGAATTGTGAAACTTCATTGTTAAAGTCTGTATTGTCTTTACATGTTTGGTAGCGCTGTGTGCGACCACGAATATCATTGTTAAAAATTGAAATCTGCATTAGGTAGTGGTTACGATGTTCGCTTTGTGATCAAGAGGTCGTGAATTCGAATCCCACATATAGCGATCATGGGGTCGTAGAGGTGCCACACTGGAGACATGAGCACAAATAGCGAGCATGGGGTCGTAGGGTTGCCACACTGGAGACATGAGCACAAATAGTTTTTCAAACATTTCTATCCCAGGCCATTCTGATGTGCATAGAAAAAGCATAATCAAACCATTCCTTGATATTATAAATCCAGGATTTTTGATGTCCTCTTCTCCTTCCATCCTCGACTGTTCTTTGCAAAATAATTTTAGAAAGTGAGCCGTGTCTCGATGACATGCCCAAACCAAACAAGTATATTGCGTTTCACCACAGCCAACAGTAGATTTTGATAGCATGCAAGTTTGTTTATTTGCTACCGGACAAATACATTTATCTTGTGTTCTATATAACTAATTCTTAACAAACTTAGTCTTGCAGCACTTGTTTTCATAAATCTGAATCATTCTTTATATGTCTGCATTGAGTAGGACGATTGATGAATAACACGATACAACAGTCTCTGATCAGCATGAGGAGGAGGAGAAACTATGGCAGAACAATGATAGAATAATAGAGTTACAAGGAAAATTTAACATGAGGAGAGTTGGCAGGAAATTTAACATGAGGAGAGTTGGCAGGAAATTTAACATGAGGATAGTTGGCAGGAAATTTAACATGAGTAGAGTTGGCAGGAAAATTAACATGAGGAGAGTTAGCAGGAAAATTAACATGAGGAGAGTTGCCAGGAAAATTAACATGAGGAGAGTTAGCAGGAAAATTAACATGAGGAGAGTTGCCAGGAAAATTAACATGAGGAGAGTTAGCAGGAAAATTAACATGAGGAGAGTTGCCAGGAAAATTAACATGGGGAGAGTTAGCAGGAAAATTAACATTAGGTGAATTGGCAGGAAAATTAACATGAGGTGAATTGGCAGGAAAATTAACATGAGGAGAGTTGCCAGGAAATTTAACATGAGGATAGTTGACAGGAAGATTAACATGAGGAGAATTGACAGGGAAATTAACATGAGGAGAGTTGGCAACAAGGAAAACATGGAAAAGTGTTTACAGAATAACTGTCTCAAAAAGTGTTGAACAAGCGTAGATGATCTACTTTATTGCTGTGCAGTTATTCCTATATGTACTCGTAACTCTCAACAACGAGGCACTTCTGCTTGCTAAAAGTACCACTGATGTCATATAATACCGTAAAGTTCGAGCAATAAACCCCAGGGATCTACGAAAAAAGCACATGTAAACAAGGTGTGATGTCCAGGGATGGTGCTACATTTTACATTTCTCTTCCAGCCTTATTATCTTACAAGAAAATGTAATACTAATGCATTAGAAACAAGGCAAGCTGCGATAGCTTCTGGATCAGCAGAGCTGTGTTCTATTTGTCCGCCTGTCGGTACTACCAAGACAGACCAGCTCCCAACCAAGGTTAAGGGTCTGGTCTTCCCTGCCACACCATTTGGTTTTAGGTTGCATTTATTCGTCCTAGTGTAATCCTGTACCCTCCTACACGTGTTCCTTCGCCCGAAACTGTTGGCACAATGTTGGTTGACAGATGCCCCCGACTTATGGCGTTAACTGAAACAGGTTATACCACCTACTGTCATACGACCACTAATGCCGACGTTCATATCCATGGTCACTTCAATTCATCTCCTTGGTCGCTCCAGTTCATCTCCCTGGTCACTCCAATGCCCGCGTGGTTTGCATTCCTCCTGACCTCAGTCTCTCTGACAATGAAGTCTCTGCCCTCATCCCGGGCGTCAAGTTCGTCCCTCTTCGTCTTGCATATAATCAATACTCTCTTTTTCAAGACATCCACAGCTACCATCGTCGTGTTCGCCTCCGCAATCATTTATTTGGTCAAGAGTCATCTGACACTGGCGACTTGTTCTCTGGTTATTACCAGAAGAAATATCATTGGACTCCTAAGCCCGGTGTATCCCAGACTCTCGATCTTTACATCAAGAACACCCGTCATGACGTTCAATCGCTTCACAGCAACCGCATCAGACACCCCTATATCATCCTTGCCGAATCTCGCGTCTTTTCACATCTTCGACATCGCGATAACATTGTCATCAAACCAGCTTAAAAGGACGGGGCCATTGTTGTGTGGCGCAAGGACCGTTACCTCCAGGTAGGCCACCAACAACTCTCCAAACCTTCTTTCTGCACTGCACGTATATCTGACTCGACTTTGCCCAACCAGAAGGTGGTCAACAACACTGTCAAAACTCTCATCCGTATCAGTCGCCTTCCTACCACTGCTAAGGCTCTCTGCATTGATGAAAGCTGTTTAGGCAGACCTGTCTTCTATATGATGCCTAAATCAAGGAATCTAATCCGAGTAGACCCATTGTCTCTGCTTGCTCTTGCCCCATTGAGCGAATCTGCGACTTCATTGACAACAGTTTACAGCCCTTAGTCGAACAACTGTCTTCATTCTTGAAAAACACCAAGCATGCACTGACCATTTTTTCTCCTGTCCAGTTGTCTTCTGACCGTATGTATCGCCAGATCTTGCGCGATGTTTGTTTTCTGTACACTTGTAAACCTCATGCTGATGGTCTCATTGCTCTGCAGTTTTTTCTGTACAAGAACCCCCATTCCTCTGTATCTTCTTCTATTCTTATCCGCCTTGCTGAACAGGTGCCCAGGAACTCTTTTAAATTCGATGGCCACTTTTTCGATCATATCAGGAGCGTTGCGATGGGCACCAAGATGGGACCCAGCTATGTGTACCGTTTCATGGGTCATCTGGAGCATCTAGTGTGGTCGACCTATTGTGGCACGTTCACATCTCTTGTTCACATATACATTGACGATAGTATATGGATTACTGATATGTCTGAGACAGAATTGTCTCACTTCATCAACAATTTCAACCCTGCTATTCAATTTACATCTAACATTTCCACTACTTCTGTCAACTTCCTTGAAATCATTGTCACCATTCATCCCATCACCTCAGCCCATCCGCCTACTACAAACCTACTGATGCACATGGTTTTCTGCTCTACAGATCATTCTGCTCTACATTATTCCCTTCCCCAGTCTGATCCTCACACTCGTGCCGCTTTGCATGACTTGCCCTGGTTGACTATAGGCGCGACAGACATCTCAAGGACATCTTGGTCCACAGCCACCTTCGGTCCTCTGTGCCCGACCATTTTGGCACTGTACATTGCTCACTCGGTCGTTGTTACTCATGTCCTTATGTGACTCAGAAGCGCTCCGTCTCATTTCCTAAGGCCACTTTCACTACTGATGAGGCCTTTACATGTGTAATATTCGTAATATAGTTTACGTGATCTTATGTAAACGCTGCGGCAAGCTGTATATCGGTAACATTAGCTTAAGATTGAGTGCCCGCTTCTGTATGCCATCAAACACAGTAAACCTCATCCTGTGACCAAACACTTCAACGGTGGTAACCATCATGGTGCTCTTTATATTCAGGTCACTGCCATCAGATCCTGCACCACCGATGATAGATCTAGGTACGTTCTAGAAAATCATCTTATTTTTGAGTTAGGTAGACTCAAGTCTTTTGGACTCAATTCTGATCACTCTTTTGTCTAGTTCGTGGTTGATGTGGTCTTTGTCTTTATTCATTTTGTTCTGTCAATTACGTCATCTTTTTTGTTCGTTTCGTTTCCACCTACATTTACGTTTTTTATGTACTTCCTGTCTTTGCGGCATCTCACTTCCATATTTCCGTTGGACAAGTGTGTGTGTTGTGATAATTTTATTCGCCGTCTATTCATGTTTTGTGCGTATCTTGATAAAGACCTTTTTTGATGAAATGTTGATTATGTCATGTGTAATGTTATTTATATGAATTTGCATGTTTTCCGTTGTGTATGGTATTTCACGTGAGCTTCTGATAGTGATACTGTGTTAGTCGTTGTGCAGTAAAACTTCATATCCTAATACAGACAGATTCTTTGGGCATGTTATCTGGTACGTATGCCATATCATTGCGTCCATAGATATTCTCTATGGTGGGTTTACAGAGGGACATTCGTTCTCGGGTTGTGGCCACAAGAATTCGTAAAAAAACCCACTGAAAACTTTTGCAAGACCAACCAAGATACATGGCAAGACGCTGCAAGAGAGATACATAGCGTTCTACAGTCACAGAAGGCGCATCATCTTGTGAAAAGAAGAGAAATGTAGCAGCTCGTGGAGAATAGCTAGAATGTCACATGCAGATACAAAAAGTCATCTAAAGTAGTCATGTCATGCTCGAACTGTCCACGGAAATATGCGGCCAGAATAGAGTTGATTAGTCGTCTACCGATTCATAGTCAATAACACAACTCTAACATTTATAGTTAATAACATAACTCCAACATTTATAGTAAATAACACAACTCTAACATTTATAGTTAATAACACAACTCTAACATGTATAGTTAATAACACAACTCTAACATGTATAGTTAATAACACAACTCTAACTGAATGTAATAAGGTAAATGTAACAGATGGTCGTCACTCGTGGTGGACGAATAACATACAAATAACTATCTATATATCTGTGTGATCTTGACGCTCACTGCAGATACAGAAAGAGAGATTCAGATCGTCTGAATGTAAGTAATAACACAATGGATAAAGCAGAATAGTTACTTTCATAATTCATGTTATTTAGTTGGAATTATTTTTCTCCAAAATTACTTGTTAGATCGAAAAGATCTTTTTGGATCCAACTTGAAATTCTCTACGACCCTATGAAACAATTTTTTGCCTTTAAATATGTAACTAGATTGAAACATTTTCTCTATAAATTATACATTTATAAAGTTTTTGTGAATGTTCATGATGTGCCATTATTCACAGTACAGCCGTGTCTGTCAGACAGTCCCTGTTGATGATAGGAAATAAGCTTTATTTGTTTATTGTTCTTGTTTTCTGTCCGACTCTTCATTGTTTGTGAAACATAGTATAAATATACTGACCAATTAAAGGCACGATAAAAAAATAAGACGTCATCAGTGTTTGAATTATACTGCTGCGGAATGCAACTATGTTTTGATTTTTCATGCGCATCAAATCGATCACTATCGACCTCCGGAAATCAGGATTTCCATGAATGCGAAATGTGTCGTCGTTTGTTGTTTATTTAGAGATTTCATTGTTATTGACAGATTTCGTGATTTTTTGGCATGAATATCTACGTGTTTGCATTAGTCATTGTGAACTATTGTCAAGATTGACACCAATGAAATGCACGGGAATAATGTAGTATGCCTATAGAAGAGACAGGTAATATAATATCAGTTCTGTTGTATTTTTTGTTGGATGACGTGTAAGTTTAATGGTAAAATAATAGCTAAACTCCACTTTACTCAGCGGCGTATTCCATATTCGATAAGTTTTTATTGTGGTATCTTGTTCCATTAATTCATCGGCGTATCCCATATTCGATATGTTTTTATTGTGGTATCTCGTTAGATTTAACCAAGTTTTATATATGTAGTTAAGAATTATATTACAATATGCGTTTGAAATGTAAAATCACTACTATGTCACAGAATATATGGTTGAACCGTGGGTAAGTGTTCACGACCCGTTTGTTAAAGAGTGGAAATCACTTTTCGGAACTAAGAAAAGGGAAATTCCATGTAGCAAAGGTAAACGAATTGTAATATGTCATGCAGGCAGTAACGCACATGGTCTTGTCAGTGGGATATAACTTATTTTCCAAGCATTATCTACAGATGGTAGAGATTACCACACTGAAATTAATGGAAACATTTTCAGGAATTGTTTAGTGAACTGACTTCTACCAGTGATGGATAGACCACCATGTATTGTTATGGTCAGCGTCTCCAATCACAAAGTAGAAGAGCATGAAGACAAAATCCTCACTTCATCAAGCACAAAACAAGAAGTCATGACATGGATTGAAAGAGAAAATGTATCTTTTTGCTGCAGTAAATTCAAACCAGAGTTGTTAGAACTTGTGAGACGGACAAACCAGAGTTTTTAGAACTTGTGAGACGGACAAAGAAGACGAAGACTTTTGTAAATGACAAATTCATCGCTGAGCATGGCCATACTTCTCTTCAGCTACCACTTTACCATTCACATCTCAATCTCATTGAACTTGTGTGAGCTGCAGTCAAAGGTCAAGCTGTCGCAATAAACAAGACTTTCATACTTTATGATATAACAAACATAACACACGATGCACCCTCACAAACAGATATTGAGTTCTGGAGAAAATGTGAAGAGCATGTGCTTCAAGAGGAAGAGACATATTGGCAACGAGATGGTATTCATTTTATCCAGCCCTTAGCCGTAGTCAATCTTTTCGAGTCTTCAGAATCGGAATAAAATAGTTGATCAGTAAATCTCTGATGTTCTCACATCGACCTAATATCTGACAAAATCAACTGGTACTTCATTGTTTTACTTCTCACAACGATTTCTTTGCAGTCACCTTCATTTATTGAACGATCAAATACACATATTCCTCTTCATCATCAATACCACAAGAAAAACAAGACTATTTGATCATCAAAGAGAAAAACTGTTTTACAAATACTCTGCAAGTAATCATAACAATCTCACATTTCCTGTTACTATATAAAGTTGAGATACGCCTTTGCATCCACAATTTTTGTGTATTACTGTAAAATATAAAACGTGGTGCGATATTTTTTCTGCTTGTACAATACTATATAACAAAAAAAACTTATTGTTCATTGTCCAATCTATCAATCATTTTGTCAAATATGAATTCCTACCGTCGTTCCGTGTATAAGACTAATTGCGAAATGTAGTTGTTAAGTGTCAGGTGGTTTTCGTGAACATTGAGCTCAAAAGAGTAACATGAATTCTACAGTTACTAATTAACTAACAAATAGTGCAAATATGAAATGTTAGATATTACCAATGAAAAAAACAAAGAAGGAACAAGGACTTATTTCTACGCTGTGCTCTAATAGCGACATTCATCAAGAAATGTAGCAACAAACAGAATTAAAAGTCATAAATACAATGGAAGGCTATAGCGTTCCGGCGAAGTGTATTCAACAACAAATTGAACAGCAACGTAGAAAAAGTCGTTGTTGCTTTGTATTGTTTCGTTGACAATATTTTCTATTTAGAATTTTTACTATTTATTAACACTTCTTGTGTTACTACGGAAACTGCACTGTGTCGTGTGTTACTACGGCAAGCTGCACATTGTTGGACTCCTTCTGATACTTTGTTTATTCACGTTTGAAAGCAAGTGGTATGTTTTATTTTCTAAGACAAAATGACCATGCCTGCAAGTCTGCAGAATGCACTTTTTTTCAGTGACGAATCATGTGAACTATCATAATGTGGTCAAGTAATGAGGCAGCATTCAATTTCAAAAATTGTCCTGTAAGAGTTAATTTTGGTGGAAGGAGAAAAATTGGAAGAGAATATTGGTTTGGCATCAAGGAAAATTCCGTTCCGTGCGTTATTTTTTCAGATTTTCTCGAATAGCCGAGAAGAATTACGCATTGCGTTTAATAAAGTTCGGTTACTATAACACAATCCGCTTAATAAAGTTCGGTTACTATAACACAATCCGCTTAATAAAGTTCGCTTACTATAACACAATTGGTTAAACACAGTTTAACGCGGAGCGTGGTAGCGTAGTTGATAGTGAGCTTGCTTTCTACTGGGGTACAGCGTGCCAGGTTCGAAAATTACAACTAAAAAACAAATAAATGTCCCGGTTGTGATTTCTCGCTTGACACGATAACTCCTCCAGTCGACTCAGATGTAAATTAGTACCTGTACGCATGAACTAGGGGAAGTAAAGACAACAAGGAAGTTAACTGTCCACCCCACCTAATAGTTGCTGTGGCTTAGTACATGAAGAGATACTTTCAACCCCAACGGCACGTTGCTGCCATGAGACATACCTTTTTTAAACACAGTTAAATTACCAGAACACAATTGCTTAATCAATGTTATGTTACCATAACACAATTGGTTGAATAAGGTTACGGTACCAGAACATAATTGGTTGAACAAAGTTAAGCTACTATAATACAATTGATTAAATAAAGTTAAGTTAGTATAACAAAGATAACTGTTGAAAGATGTATCTTCTTGTTGTTGTATATATCACACATAAAACAACTTTATAAATATTTTGATCAGTTGTACATATGTGTTTGTGTACGTAAAATGCATCTCTAACGGTGAGTAAATTCAAATAGGAACCATGAGGATAAATGAAACATTCTTGAGACTAACGGGATTTGAACCAGGTTCGTTCTATGTATCTGGTTAAATTCCAACTAGACTCAAGAACTCTTATGGTGATGTACGCTGCATTCAACCGAGGATGTTAGTTCTATTTGGTTATCTTAGAGCGTTACAACCATAAAAATATGTGGAGGTTGTCGTTCTGGAGCTCCAGCCACCAGTAATCCTTTCGTTTAGTAGAGTATTTTAAAAAATTGTTTTTTTTTAAAAGTATTTATCAATTTGCAGAGTACAATACATTAATCAATTAATCAGGTGCCATGCAGCGACTGGTAGGCAAACATGTTTCTCCACAACTCTCTCTCTCTCTCTCTCTCTCATGTGATGTTAATAAGTCCAGTTGGTGACATTATCTCGTGTCATAGTGACAACTCACTCTGAAATTTCTATCTTTGTCTTTCTCTATCTCAGGGGTCGGGAACCTTTTTGTCCGAGAGAACCATAGACAAATATTTTGAAAAGTAATTCTGTGAGAGCCATACATTATGTTTGAAACTAAAAATTCAAGTAAATGTGTGCATTTTATGTAATTTAAACACTAAAAGTACAATAATTATGTCTCTGAATTCTTTTAATAACATTGTTATGCTGTTGCTAATCAATAATGAGTATTTCTTACCATTAATGTGACTTCTGATGCTGAGCTTCAGTAGACTTTAGCTCATTTGTAGAATGAAATATTGATATGCAATTAATATGTAGATCATAGGAGTCTAAAGAAACATTTTTTTATAATCGAACATTTGTCTGCGAACCAGATGCAGCCATGAATAGAGCCACATCTGCTCGCAAGCCATGGGTTCACGACCCCTGCTCTATCTCTTCTGTCATTGATCTTCCCAGGTTTTGCATGCCCAAAACATCTTGACTGCTTCTAATTTTCACTATAATTTGTCTTTCTACTCCAACATCTCTGAGGACTTCTACATTAGTTTTCTTGACTCTCCATGGAATTTTTCATCATTCTTCTAAAAAAAAAAACCACATCTCACTTGCAGAGTTACAGATTCGAAGACAGCGGCATACATTTTGAAGAGAAATATAATTGTCATTTTTTCATGATACTTGATAGTACCACCTTTCCATTGTGTCATTGTATAATTTGGTTATATGTTGGCATTTTTCGGGTACTGACCATGCCATGGTGACTAGATTACCAAATCCACGATCTCCATTATTTGTTATAGTTGTAAAGATCTGATATAATCAAATTGGACTAACGTCCGTGGTTAGATGGAGCGTACAGAAACCATCAGTGTACATTTTACTTAAACCAAACATTTATCAAAGAAGCTAATTAAAATCTTGCCTTTAGGGACAGTCAACAAATTACGTCAACAGTGAGGGAGTGAGGAGGGTGGGCGGGGTATTGAATTAGTTTAATAGTTGTTGACTAGACAGTGGAGTGTTTGAAAAAAGATAACGTCAAAAATACCGTTTATATATGCAGTATTAATATTAAAGTCAGAAATATTGTTTATATATACTAGTTACGTTGTTTGAATATGAATCATTTTTCTAGAAATGTAGAAAAGATATCATGAAGTTTATATTGATGGTAATTTGCTTAAAATATTAAACGAGTCACGTAGTTTATGTTGTACATTTCCATGTTTTAAAAAAAAAAATGTTCGACGTGAGAATCAAAAAATGTTGATATAACTAAAGGGGTTGGTCTTGAATCACTCTTAAAATAAAGACCATCTCAAGTCAAGACTAAATCGAAAGACAGCAAACAAGGTGGTTTCGACAGCTCATGAGAATAAAGTCAAAGAAACCAGGCATTCCTGCATAACAGAAGAAGAGTTGACTACAAGGTACAAAGAATACCTAGAACTAGACAAGTGGAGATAATGAAAAAAACATTAAAGAGACACAGGTTGACCATGACCATTGGGAACCAAATGACCAAACTCAGACAACTCCAACTTCCGTGCTCCCCACTCCTACCTAACTTCAGACCACACGTGGAAATAAAAATTAGATAGATAGATAGATAGATAGATAGATAGATAGATAGATAGATAGATAGATAGATAGATAGATAGATAGATAGATAGATAGATAGATAGATAGATAGATAGATAGATAGATAGATAGATAGATAGATAGATAGATAGATAGATAGATAGATAGATAGATAGATAGATAGATAGATAGATAGATAGATAGATAGATAGATAGATAGATAGATAGATAGATAGATAGATAGATAGATAGATAGATAGATAGATAGATAGATAGATAGATAGATAGATAGATAGATAGATAGATAGATAGATAGATAGATAGATAGATAGATAGATAGATAGATAGATAGATAGATAGATAGATAGATAGATAGATAGATAGATAGATAGATAGATAGATAGATAGATAGATAGATAGATAGATAGATAGATAGATAGATAGATAGATAGATAGATAGATAGATAGATAGATAGATAGATAGATAGATAGATAGATAGATAGATAGATAGATTCGATAGATAGATAGATAGATAGATAGATAGATAGATAGATAGATAGATAGATAGATAGATAGATAGATAGATAGATAGATAGATAGATAGATAGATAGATAGATAGATAGATAGATAGATAGATAGATAGACAACTATAGTAATTCAGTGAGCGATGTTTCCACTAAATTTTAACAATTTTTAATGAGGATATCAAGAGACGAACTAGAGCCAGAATTTCTGCTCTACAGTTACAATTTCTCATATTTTATGGGGGAAAAAGAACAGGGTGTGGGGGGTTGCACTGCGCATCCTCCAACACAAGAATACTTTTTCTTGGGCTAAAATATTAAGGATCACAGCAACTTTATATCCAGTAAGATAGTTATGATTAATGTATATCCAGTAAAAGATAATGTTATCTCCAGTAAGAGATAACTTTATATCCACTAAGAGATATATCATAACTTTATCTCCAGTAAGAGAGTTGTCATAATTATATCTCCAGTAAGAGTTTTCATTACTTTATTTCCAGTAAGAGAGATATCATAACTTTATCTCCAGTAAGAGAGATATCATAACTTTATCCCAACTAAGAGAGTTATCATAACGTTATCTCCAGTAAAAGATAACTTTATCTCCAGTAAAAGATAACTGTATCTCTAGTAAGAGAGTTATCATAACTTTATCTCCAGTAAAAGATAACGTGATCTCCAGTAAGAGAGTTATCATATCTTTAGCTCCAGTAAAAGATAACGTGATCTCCAGTAAGAGAGTTATCATAACTTTATCTCCAGTAAAAGATAACTTGATCTCCAGTAAGAGAGATATCATAATTGTATCTCCAGTAAGAGAGATATGATAACTTTATCTCCAATAAGAGAGACATCATAACTTGATCTCCAGTAAGGAGAGATATCATAACTGTATCCTCAGTAAAAGTTATCATAACCAATGTTATACCCAGAAGAGATGCAACTTGGCAGGAGTCACACGGTAGATCGATGAGAAACTGGTGAGCTTAGTTCTCTCCTGGTTGCTCGTGGCGTCTCCGGCTGGTATAAAGTAGATAGTGGGCTGCCGCGTGGTCGAGCACGCCCTATGTGAGGACTGCCTGCAAATAGTCGCCAACATCTTTGCAGAATAATATCTGAAACTATCATTCTTCCTGCCCTGTTCTTCGTATAGACTAGTCCAAGACACTCACCTAACTCGTGTGAACCAACTATACATTGTGACATTTCACATCAATTTTAGTCATCGCAGGTAAGATATATCACTAGTTTGTTTGACAACAGTTGGTACTTTCTCATAATGAATGCTTTACAAAGACAAAAAGTGCAGTCGTTCACATTAATCAACCACATTAAATACATTAATCACATTAATTGATTGGGTTTGTTTGGTAGAGCAGACTATTTTACTCAGGACACACGAGGGCCATGTCCAGAGAACTCTTCTACCTCGACGCTGAAAGGCAATATTGGTTTAGCGAATAGATAGATATAGTTCACATTGTTCATTGAAAATCCGGATCATCAGCCAAATTAAGGTTTACTTATATCAATATTTGGTCTGTCAATATTCTTATATTGCTGTGAAACATGGAGTCTAACTGCAGACTTAGAGAGAAGAATCAAAGGCGTTTGAATACAAATGATATAGACGTGGATTGAGTATATGTTACCAAGAATATATGAACTATATGTTTTTGCATGATAGAATGTATGTTTTAGCGGGTCAACAAGAACCAATGTTAACAATCGTGAAACTTTATAAATTACGGTGTTATGGGCACGTGATGGGACATTCTTCGATGACAAAAGATAATCTTCAAGGAAGGGTGCAGGTTGGAAGAAGACGATGAAGAAAGACGAAGATACGGTTGGATAATATCAAGGACGACTGGACAAGGTATGAAGTTTTATAACCCATCAGAGTTGTAGAGGATGTAGATGTGTGAAGATCTTTCTGAATCAAATCTCTCAATCTGGCACCCCCGCGACACTGCACGAGTTATGAGTTTTATTATTATTATTATTTTTAGATTTAAATAACTTTTCCTCGAGTTAGTCTTTGATGATGTGTTTATGAAATAGACGTTTCCATACTTTGTGCGCCCTCAAATCTATTCAACCGTTTTTATTGAAACTTTATTTGTTGACAACTTAACCACCGATACATAGTGATTTGATCCGACTAAAATATACACTTCAGACATCCTGTATGCTGCGTAAGATAAAAAATGCACGATAAGAAAAGAGTAAGAATGCTTCTCAGCAACGCTCAAAGCAAAACATTGATCTACTTTCCTCCACATGCGGGAGTCAGGAGCAGCGACATAGCTGACACAATGGCGTGTAAAGATGTAATATGACAATGTGAGGATAAGAGACCAGACAGAATTAATTAAGGTAGTCATCGATACACTAGAAAATGATGAAGAGGATGTTACCATCGATACACTAGAAAATGAAGAAGAGATGCGGGGAAAGACGATGTACATGTTCAGATAATAATAGAAATTGGAATGACCAGGGAGGAGGGGAGAAAGTTCGTCATCGCTGGAAGGACCAGAAGAACCCATCATACAAGAACATACCAGATATTCATCATCAAATGATGACAAATTATGTGCGTCTTTCACATCTACGTAAACGTGTTGATGAAATAGGTAGCACAAATCTATCACATGTACATTGACACCACACTAGGTGCGCAGTGACTTGCTGTTTAATGTTGCCTGGAGTGTTTGTTTAGGGCTGTCTAAGAGTGTTTGTTTATGATTACCTTAATGGTTGTATATGGTTCAAATTCCTGTGAGCCTAAAAAAATATGGTAGTATTATAGTGTTTGGGGTTTTCTAAGAGTGTTTGTCTAGAGTCGTCAAAGAGTGTCTAGGTTTGCTAAGAGTATGTGTTTATGGTTGTCTAAGAGTGTTTGTCTAGGTCTCTATAGAGTGTTTGTCTAGGTCTGTCTAGAGTGTTTGTCTAGGTTTGTCTAGAGTGTTTGTGTAGGTCTGTCTAGAGTGTTTGTCTAGATCTCTCTAAGAGTGTTTGTCTAGGTCTGTCTAGGGTGTTTGTATATGTCTCTCTAGAGTGTTTGTCTCATTCTAGAGTGTTTGTCTAGGTATGTCTAGAGTGTTTGTCTAGGTCTCTTTAGAGTGTTTGTCTAGGTCTCTCTAGAGTGTCTGTCTAGGTATGTCTAGAGTGTTTGTCTAGGTCTCTCTAGAGTGTCTTTCTAGGTCTATCTAAGAGTTTTTGTCTAGGTCTCTCTAGTGTTTGTCTAGGTCAGTCTAGAGTGTTTGTCTAGGTCTCACTCGAGTGTTTGTCTAGGTCTGTCTAGAGTGTTTGTCTAGGTTTCTCTAGAGTGTTTGAATAGGTCTCTCTAGAGTGTCTTTCTATGTCTATCTAAGAGTGTTTGTCTAGGTCTCTCTAGAGTGTTTGTCTAGGTCAGTCTAGAGTGTTTGTCTAGGTCTCTCTAGATTGTTTGTCTAGGTCTCTCTATGGTGTTTGTCTAGGTCTCTCTAGATTGTTTGTCTAGGTCTCTCTATGGTGTTTGTCTAGGTCTGTCTAGGGTGTTTGTCTAGGTCTGTCTAGAGTGTATGTCTAGGTCTCTCTAGAGTGTTTGTCTAGGTCTGTCTAGAATGTTTGTCTATGTCTCTCTAGAGTGTTTGTCTAGGTCTGTCTAGAGTGTTTGTCTAGGTCTCTCTAGAGTGTTTGTCTAGGTCAGTCTAGAGTGTTTGTCTAGGTCTGTCTAGAGTGTTTGTCTAGGTCTCTCTAGAGTGTTTGTCTAGGTCTCTCTAGAGTGTTTGTCTAGGTCAGTCTAGAGTGTTTGTCTAGGTCTGTCTAGAGTGTTTGTCTATGGTTGTCTAAGTGTGTTTGTCTAGGTCTCTCTAGATTGTTTGTCTAGGTCTCTCTATGGTGTTTGTCTAGGTCTGTCTAGGGTGTTTGTCTAGGTCTGTCTAGAGTGTTTGTCTAGGTCTGTCTAGAGTGTTTGTCTAGGTCTGTCTAGAGTGTTTGTCTAGGTCTATTTAGAGTGTTTGTCTAGGTCTGTCTAGAGTGTTTGTCTAGGTCTGTCTAGAGTGTTTGTCTATGGTTGTCTAAGTGTGTTTGTCTAGGTCTCTCTAGATTGTTTGTCTAGGTCTCTCTATGGTGTTTGTCTAGGTCTGTCTAGGGTGTTTGTCTAGGTCTGTCTAGAGTGTTTGTCTAGGTCTGTCTAGAGTGTTTGTCTAGGTCTGTCTAGAGTGTTTGTCTAGGTCTATTTAGAGTGTTTGTCTAGGTCTGTCTAGAGTGTTTGTGTAGGTCTGTCTAGAGTGTATGTCTAGGTCTCTTTAGAGTGTTTGTCGTGGTCAGTCTAGAGTGTTTTTCTATTGTTGTCTAAGAGTGTTTGTCTAGATCTATCTAAGAGTGTTTGTCTAGATCTATCTAAGAGTGTTTGTCTATGGTTGTCTAAGTGTGTTTTTAGGATTGTCTGTGAGTGTTTGTCCTGGTTTGTCTTAGTGTGTTTGTCCATGATTGCCTAGGTGTTTCTGTCTAGCGTTATCTATGAGTGTTTGTCAAGAGGTGTCTAAGAACTTTTGTCTAGGATTGTCTAGGACTGTAGTCTTTTGCTGTTTACGAGTTTTTCTTGTATTGTCTAAATTTATTTGTCTATATTTGCCTACAGATGTTTCGAGAAAACCACTATGTAACGTATATTAACAAAACATCAAACGTGATAACATACAAGCATTTTTCTCTCTTGACTGTGACATTGTTTCGTTTCTCTGTCTACTTTCCTTCTCAGAATCCTGTAAATTAACAGGATGTAGTCACGTGAACGGAATGCGTTGAGTCACCTAGTAACGTGTCGGCAATAACTCCGACATGCAGCCTGCCACATCCGACTTCAGCATGAATTATATGTAGATGTAAATTCACTATTTAAAATGATTAAGTATGGAGGTTATGTCACTTATGTTGGTATGGTACAAGTCAACCAACTACACCCCACATTTCCTTAGTAACTTCCTACGATATACTTGCGAGATCAAAGTTCTGCTGTTATTTGCTTCACTTTTAGACTCTCAAGAAACTGGCGCACCTTAATACAACTATATTTATGTACAAACTTAGTACACCTGCCTTCATGTACGCATCTCGACTGTAGGACATTGCAGATAGATGAAGCAATTCTTTAAGTTAATTGCCACCTTTCCATGATGCGTTTCTGGTCAGTGATTTTCTGTTCATTTTCATCATTTATTATTTCGAATGGTTCATATTTATCTTCCATGTTTCTCATATTCTCAATTTTTGTGTAGAATTTCTTTGTTGCTTGTTTGCAATCGATACTTAATGGTTCGCCATATTGTTACCAAGCTGTAGTTTTAGCATTTTTAACGATTTCCTTTGTTATTGATTTAGCTGAACTGTACTCGATATAATCTTCTTACGCTTTGCTTGCTGCCCATTTATTGAATTTTTGTTTTTATCTATTATGTTGCCTTTAAATTCCTCGGTCCACCATTTATTTTGGGTTTCCTACCTTTGTTTCATGCATCCAGAAGTTTCTCCTGATATTTGCACTTTGATTTTCTCGAATATTTCCCATTCTTCTTGAATAGATTTCGTTATTGCTAGCTTTTCAAATTCCTCTACAAATCTTTATTTATATTGTTTTCGCATTTTAGTATCCAGGAGGTTTTTTTTAGGTCAATTTGCATGTTGGTTCTATCTAGTTTGTTGTGTCCCTTGTTGTTGTTTTTATTTTAAATGATTTGTGGTCATTGTCGCGATCATATTTGGTACTGTTCTTGCACCTGTTATAATTCGTCTATTGTTTATTTTTGCTAGTATAAAGGCTATGCCTATTTAACTTTTGCAATTAAGGTCATTCCATTTGTACTACGTGTATGTCTGGGATTATCTGTCTTTGAAGAAGGTGTTTGTATTATCAATAAATTGTATTGGTTGCATGTTTGTAAAAGTCTATATCCATTGTCGTTTTTTCTGTTCGTTCTATCACAACATGTTCCTAGATATTCTTCTATTCCGTATCTGTCCTTTTCTGCGTGTGCATAAACATTTTCTTCTCTGTTTACGGTGTTCAGTGTGTGATTTAAGTTGTCAAAACATTCTTCACTCTCGACTTGAGTGTTTCAATATTAATATGGTGCGTACATTTGAATATTAGTTGTACTTACACCATAAGATAGACGTTTGTGTCGGCTAACAACCCGAAATTGGAAATGGGTGGCTGGGGTAACACAGGCAAATATTAAAATGAAAGAAATAGGTATTCATGTTACCAAAATAAGTCGGTAAAGCAGACTAACAACGAGACACAGTAACAGACTGCAGATTGTGTCTCAGTTTCTCATTACTGTGTGACAGACTGTGTCTCAGTGTCTAGTTGCTGTGTGACAGACTGTGTCTCGGTGTCTAGTTGCTGTGTGACAGACTGTGTCTCGGTGTCTAGTTGCTGTGTGACAGACTGTGTCTCGGTGTCTAGCTGCTGTGTGACAGACTGAGTCTCAGTGTCTAGTTGCTGTGTGACAGACTGAGTCTCAGTGTCTAGCTGCTGTGTGACAGACTGTGTCTCGGTGTCTAGTTGCTGTGTGACAGACTGTGTCTCAGTGTCTCGTTGTTAGATTGTTTTATTTACTTACTGTGGTAGCAGGAATACCTATTAATGTTCATTTTTATATTTGTACTTTCACCGTTCACTGTCACAACAACTTCTATTATCCTTTCTGACACGTACTTGATATACACTATTCCTATCGAAGTCATTGGGTCAATTATATATGCGACTCCATGTTTAGCGCGTGCATTAGGGTTAACTCTGGAATATAGTAATGTGTAATTAAGATTCAGTTGTGTACATGCAGTACCTTTAATTCTTGTGTCTGACAGGACAAAAATTGAAATATTTCGTTTCTTCATTTTCTTTATAAGATGTTTGCTTTGTTACTTAATCGGCAGACATTTCTTGTTTTAAATTTGGCATTTTGTTTATGTTCGATTGTGGACGTCATCTCTAAAAACTCTCCATATTTTCTACGAATGTTTTGGTTCTACTCTCTCGATTTACTAGCCCTGTCACAATTCACCGTCACCAAATGACTAAACCGTGTTCTAATCTACCATATTTATACAAGAAATCACATATACCATTTAGAAAGCACTGAAAAACCAAACTTGACTTCCTTTGGGACAAGTAGGATAGCAATCGCCATCCTGCGCCATTAACTGGAAGTCATTTTCTAAAATAAAGACGACAGGCTCCCAAAAATTATAACAAAATGCAAGATAATATATTTCGGACATACAAAGAGACACAGAATACAACTGTCACCACTGCTTCTTCATCTCTAGATCGAGATGGAAGTTAAAATATAAATGATTTACAGTATATTCCTACCAACACTGTGTTACCAGTGGGAAACCTGGTCTCTCTCATCTTCACATTACAGAAAGATAGTGACATGTGAGATGAAATGCTTGAGGAAATCCGCCGGGGTCACCAGGCTTGATAGATTACGAAATGAAGACATCAGGGAAAGAATAGGTATGATACCTTGCACAGATTACATAGAAAAGAAGCAGATCAAGTGGTTTGGCCACATTATGAGAATGCATCACGACAAGTTGCCCGTACAAGCATATAACCAAATGAGATCACCAGAGGACGCCAGAGGAAGACCACGGAAAAGATGGATATAAAACGTCAGGGACATCCTGAACAGACACGGTCATAGCACAGCCGAGGCAACACATCTGGCTTTAGAACGCAAGCTCGAGCTCCAATCACCCCTACGCTTAACGGCAAGAGTGGATCACAAACCACCTGGGGAAAGACAATAGACACAAAAAAGAGACACAATAGTTGAGAATTATTGGCCATGGAGGGAAAAGTTCCAGAACTGCGAACAAGAGGCAGACCAAGACTACGATGGATACATGACATCAACGACCTACTGGACATGACATAAACGACCTACTGGACATGACATCAACGACCTACTGGACATGACATCAATGACCTACTGGACATGACATCAACGACCTACCGGACATGACATCAACGACCTACTGGACATGACATCAACTACCTACTGGACATAACATCAACGACCTACTGGATATGATATCAACGACCTACTGGATATGACATCAACGACCTACTGGACATGACATAAACGACCTTCTGGACATAACTCTCGAAGATGTTGAGCAGCGTGCACAGAAACGAGAGGTTTACAGAGTGGTAATGAGGATAACGTTCTGTAGAGGACATGTCACATAGATAGATGTCTATACTTCTGAGATCGTAGTCTCGAACCTCGACCTCCATTATTTCTGATGGTCACAGTTTTGATAAAGTCAATTTGATAAACGCCCGCTGTTTAGAAAGTCAATTTGATGAACGCCCGCTGTTTTGAAAGTCAATTTTATAAACGCCCGCTGTTTAGAAAGTCAATTTGATAAACTCCCGCTGTTTAGAAAGTCAATTTGATAAACGCCCGCTGTTTAGAAAGTCAATTTGATAAACGCCCGCTGTTTAGAAAGTCAATGTGATAAACGCCCGCTGTTTAGAAAGTCAATGTGATAAACGCCCGCTGTTTAGAAAGTCAATGTGTTAAACTCCCGCTGTTTAGAAAGTCAATTTGATAAACGCCCGCTGTTTAGAAAGTCAATATGATAAACGCCCGCTGTTTAGAAAGACCGTTCCTTACCATAAGAGCTCAATGTATATGATTAGTTTACAAAAATCTATTTTTTAGTTTAGCGCTGAACTATATCGGAACATTTCCTCTGTTCAAACGCAAACATCTGTCTTTGAGCTTGACCAAATCAACATTATCTTTAGAACATGTCCAATCATATTTCTATTGACAATTAGTGATATAATCGGAAACATTTTTTCCTTAAAACTGAAGCGCTAAGACTGGGCACAGAATTGACGACATTGCAGTCGGTTTTCTCAACATGCATGTTTACACAGTCACTATCATCACAACAATACTCTTCCGGTATAGCTCAGAGCACGAAACTCCGTATTTTCTGCGTTCGTACCTTATCACGCCCCTACAGAATAGCCGCATGAAGTCCGGGGAGTTTAATGCAGTGTGTCATGGTTCTATCTATCTATTCGCTAAACTCTTTGTTGCCTTTCAGCGTCAGGGGTAGAAGAGTTTTCTGGAGATGGCCCTCTTGTCTGCTGATTCTATTGTGGAGTTCGCCGGCTTATTTCAGTGGTCCATCGTTTTCTTGGTGGGCCTCTAGATCTGTCTTCACTGTATCTGTATAGCATAGCTTGCTGTTGTATGCTGTCTGATGGTAGTCTGCTGATGTGTGTACATTATTTTATCTGTTGTCTCTTAATATATTCCAAGATTGGCATGGTACCGGTTCGTTGTTTAATGTCAGCAAAGCTCAATCTTTCTCTTAGCGATATTCCTAGGATTCTAGCATGCCATTTCAGCTGTGACAAGTTTACGTTTATATTGTGTTGTCGTTGTCCATGTTTGGCAGTGGTAACACAGCGTTTGGTAAGTTAATTATACGACGATAGATAGATAGATAGATTGTGTCATGGTTTACAGCTATGCAGCGATATATGCACCTTTATGCCCGACATCCAACTTCAGCACGGCTTCTGCGTCACTTTGACCCTCTATCGGATGGGACAGTCAGCTCTCCTCAACCATAATCTCTTTAGTCGCCTTTTGCGCCATAGATGGAAGATAAACAGTGTTTTATTATTTTCTCCCGTTTAGGGTACCGGCAACATCCAGGCGAAAATAGCTGCCATAGCAAATAGCTTCCATAGCAAATAGCTTCCATAGCAAATAGCTTCCATAGCAAATAGCTTATTCACACATATTTACGAAGAAAGAGATATTTAAAAAAACATATTTTGCAACATCAGAGAATTGGAAATTGGAAATGAGGGTTCAAAATCAGTGATGAATGATGTCACAAAAATATAGCAACATCTTGCAGTGATGAATGATGTCACAAAAGTATAGCAACATCTTGCAGTGATGAATGTTGTCACAAAAGTATAGCAACATCTTGCAGTGATGAATGATGTCACAAAAGTATAGCAATATCTTGCAGTGATGAATGATGTCACAAAAGTATAGAAAAATCTTGCAGTGATGAATGTTGTCACAAAATATTGCAGAATATTACAACAAATGAATGTTTTTTATTTGTTTTTTTTTAAATCGCTAAATATTACAGTGCTGACTGATGTCGTAAGAATGTAGCTAAATCTTACAGATAAATAGTTGAAACATGTGCACAGATAAATAGTTGAAACATGTGCACAGATAAATAGTTGAACATGTGCACAGATAAATAGTTGAACATGTGCACAGATAAATAGTTGAACATGTGCACAGATAAATAGTTGAACATGTGCACAAGGATGTAGAATTATTGTCATGAATGATGTTTTGCAGAGAAATAGAAAACTAGCAGTTGAAAAAAGCGAAATATGAGGACGCAATGACAGAAACAGATGAATGAGAAATATTTTTTAGAAAGGATTGCGATTTCTTTGTTGCTACAAACATGAAATTATCTGTTTGAAAAATAAATCTCGTTTTTTTTTAAGATCGAAAATAAGACTATTTGCATTAATTTTAAAAAGTGATTTATTTTAGCTGAGAAAATATTGATGAGTTTACGCAGTTCTAACGAACCACGGAAGTAGTAACATGAACCGTTTGATCAGATAATATATTTTATTATATTTTATAAATATAAGATAAATAATATATTATCAAAATTAATTTAAATGCTCGCGTTTGTGGCTCTGTTGATATCGAAGAACACAGCGGAGAAAAGGTCAGGCAAATTTAACTGCGGATAGATTTGAGGCCGTTGACCAACGGGTACTTTGTGAACCAGTTCTATTTTAGGACTCCAATACTAGCGATATTGTTGCAAAAGTCCAGCGTTCAGCGAAAGTTGTAAAAATACTGAACGTATTAGATCCGACCGAAACAATCGGATATGTTGCGCCATTAGCGCAAATAAACCGCGAAACAACGCATTTCCGTTCGCTGGACTACATCTTGCTGGAAAGCTAGTAGAACAATTGTCATACTAAAAGAGTGATCACATGGGAGTTTGAAAACGGGATGCCAAAAATATTTATTTATATATTCTAAATCTAGTCACTGGACAGGTTGCCATTCAAAATTAATACAAAAATGAAAATTAATTTTTAAGCAAGCAATTCAACTTGTCGTTCTCTCATTCGTACAAGCCAGCAGGGATTTTAACCATAAATTATTCACATTGTAAATGCTCTAAAAATCTGGTCACTTCTTTTTAATGTTTTCCCCCCTCGTTTATCAGGAACAAATTGAGCTAACATTGACACGCGATTGATTTGCATTTGGAAAGAAATGAGTTTATTTTTAGCAATAATCTGTTTACTTGAAATGAGCCAGAATTTTGAGTATAATGTATCCAGAATACATCTAAATTATCAATCCACCTTATGGCAAGAATATTAAAGAACCACCATGCTTTGAGAAATATAACAAAGACTTGTCGCTTCAACTAACTAGATATAACGATAGTCAGGGTTGACTTGTCGCTGGAAACTAACAAGATACAACGGAAGTCAGGATCGACTTGTCGTTCCAACTAACTAGATATAATGGAATTCAGAGTTGACTTGTAGCTCCAACTAGCAAGATATAACGTGTCAGAGTGGACTTGTCGCTGGAATGTAACAAGATACAACGGAAGTCAGGATCGACTTGTCGCTTCAACTAACTAGATATAACGAAAGTCAGGGTTGACTTGTCGCTCCAACTAACTAGATATAACGAAAGTCAGGGTTGACTTGTCGCTTCAACTAACTAGATATAACGTAAGTCAGGGTTGACTTGTCGCTCCAACTAACTAGATATAACGAAAGTCAGGGTTGACTTGTCGCTTCAACTAACTAGATATAACGTAAGTCAGGGTTGACTTGTTGCTCCAACTAACTAGATATAACGTAAGTCAGGGTTGACTTGTCGCTTCAACTAACTAGATATAACGTAAGTCAGGGTTGACTTGTCGCTCCAACTAGCACGATATAACGATAGCCAGGGTTGACTTGTCGCTGGAAAGTAACACGATACACACGGATGTCAGGGTTGAGTTGTCACTCCAACTAACTAGAAATAATGTAAGTCAGGGTTTGTATTAATAACGATCTCTTCATCTTGGTTGAAGATTCAGCATTGAAGCACATCTACACTTCTCTCAGCAACTGATGTACGACAATTGTTGAGCCAGGATTTAAACAAAACCTACACGGCACTGTGGCTGACAGGTAGAGTACGTGGCTGTGCCTGAAAAGATACCAGGTTCAGTTCCCGCATCGATGACTTGGTTTTTTCAGTAAACAATGATAAACTACTTCATATAAAAACTGCCTAGAAAATCCGTACAGCCACACATTTATCAGTAGATAACTGATATCTGAATATGACATAAATAATCAACACTAATAAAACATCTTTTCGAGGTGATAACTGTGACTTTGAGCATGCTCTGTAGTTATCACGGTAAAGGTTATGTTCCAGAAGTAGTGGCCTAATTGAGAACCAGAAAAACCATGGATCAACGACACAATACTGAAACTGACAGTACTAATATAACCCCCACACCCCCTCCCAATTAGAGTCATAGGCTTTAGTTCCCACATTGAAACCATTACCAGAATCACTCTTCAGTACTGTTCTGTAGGCTTATAGGAAATTATTCGTCTGCAGTGAGGTTATTTTACCTCTCTCACAATTTTCGAGATTTGTTGGCACAAAGTAATTTTTGCACAATGTAACAAATAAAAATATGGGAAAAATAAAGTAGCGTCACTTTAAAAGGGTGATTCCCGATGGGTACACAGGACTGTATTTTCGAGGGACTCGCATTACCTCAAGTTCTCAAGCATACCTATCCTAGGTATATGAAATAATGAAGAAACAATTTCAAACCCTAACTATTTATTCACGTTCTCAAGCAAAAATGTTCTCTACCGCTTATTTCCCTTCAACCATCAACTGTTGCCTTTAGAATCATTTTTTCTCCAAAGTGCATGATACCTGTCCTATATGTACTATATGTCCTATATGTACTATATGTCCTATATGTACTATATGTCCTATATGTACTATATGTCCTATATGTCCTGTATGTACTATATGTCCCATATGTACTATACGTCCAAACCACGCAATCTTACGCTGTTTGCACACGGTCAACAGTACTTCCTGTCTACCTGTAAGCTGGGTTTTCTTTCTATTATCCGTTCATAAAAACACATCTGTAATACACATCTTTAGTAACTGTACTCAAACGTCGTTTACAGTCTATTAACTGTACCCAAACGTAACAATTAACTTTACTCAAATGTAACAATTAACTTTACTCAAACGTAACAATTAACTTTACTCAAACGTAACAATTAACTGTACCCAAACGTCGTTTACAGTCTAATAACTGTACCCAAATGTAACAATTAACTGTACCCAAACGTAACAATTAACTTTACTCAAACGTAACAATTGACTTTACTCAAACGTAACAATTAACTGTACCCAAACGTCTGAAGCAACTGTACTAACGTTTTTTGTATTGAATGTACTTAATTGTCAGTAGTTATTGATCTCAATCGCTTGTAGTCAGTGTACTCACACACGTGTAGCAATTATAGATAAACACTTGTGAAAATTATATATAAACACCTGTAGTAATTGTAGATAAACACCTGTAAGAATTATACATACACACCTGTAGCAATTGTAGATAAACACCTGTAAGAATTATACATACACACCTGTAGCAATTGTAGATAACACCTGTAAGAATTATACATACACACCTGTAGCAATTGTAGATAAACACCTGTAAGAATTATACATACACACCTGTAGCAATTGTAGATAACACCTGTAAGAATTATACATACACACCTGTAGCAATTGTAGATAAACACCTGTAAGAATTATACATACACACCTGTAGCAATTGTAGATAAACACCTGTAAGAATTATACATACACACCTGTAGCAATTGTAGATAAACACCTATAAGATGTATACATACACACCTGTAGCAATTGTAGATAAACACCTGTAAGAATTATACATACACACCTGTAGCAATTGTAGATAACACCTGTAAGAATTATACATACACACCTGTAGCAATTGTAGATAAACACCTGTAAGAATTATACATACACACCTGTAGCAATTGTAGATAAACACATGTAAGAATTATACATACACACCTGTAGCAATTGTAGATAAACACCTGTAAGAATTATACATACACACCTGTAGCAATTGTAGATAAACACCTGTAAGAATTATACATACACACCTGTAGCAATTGTAGATAAACACCTGCAAGAATTATACATACACACATGTAGCAATTGTAGATAAATACCTGTAAGAATTATACATACACACCTGTAGCAATTGTAGATAAACACCTGTAAGAATTATACATACACACCTGTAGCAATTGTAGATAACCACCTGTAAGAATTATACATACACAACTGTAGCAATTGTAGATAAACACCTGTAAGAATTATACATACACACCTGTAGCAATTGTAGATAAACACCTATAAGATGTATACATACACACCTGTAGCAATTGTAGATAAACGTCTGCAGCGTATCTGTGTAAATTGACTTACTCATCACGTTTCTGTGTAAATTGACTTACTCATCACGTTTCTGTGTAAATTGACTTACTCATCACGTTTCTGTGTAAATTGACTTACTCATCACGTTTCTGTGTAAATTGACTTACTCATCACGTTTCTGTGTAAATTGACTTACTCATCACGTTTCTGTGTAAATTGACTTACTCATCACGTTTCTGTGTAAATTGACTTACTCATCACGTTTCTGTGTAAATTGACTTACTCATCACGTTTCTGTGTAAATTGACTTACTCATCACGTTTCTGTGTAAATTGACTTACTCATCACGTTTCTGTGTAAATTGACTTACTCATCACGTTTCTGTGTAAATTGACTTACTCATCACGTTTCTGTGTAAATTGACTTACTCATCACGTTTCTGTGTAAATTGACTTACTCATCACGTTTCTGTGTAAATTGACTTACTCATCACGTTTCTGTGTAAATTTACTTACTCATCACGTTTCTGTGTAAATTGACTTACTCATCACGTTTCTGTGTAAATTGACTTACTCATCACGTTTCTGTGTAAATTGACTTACTCATCACGTTTCTGTGTAAATTGACTTACTCATCACGTTTCTGTGTAAATTGACTTACTCATCACGTTTCTGTGTAAATTGACTTACTCATCACGTTTCTGTGTAAATTTACTTACTCATCACGTTTCTGTGTAAATTGACTTACTCATCACGTTTCTGTGTATATTGACTTACTCATCACGTTTCTGTGTAAATTGACTTACTCATCCATTGCCTCATTCTGGATTCTATCCAACTTTTCTGTTTGAGTCTGACGAATTGTCTGTGCGTACTCTACCACCGCCACCACCACTCCCTGATACAGCAGAAATAGCAGCCTCTGTTTACATTGAGTAGCAGCCATAATTTTCATCGCCGTAAGACCTATATAAGTTTTTACAATGATGTGGTGAATAGGATGATAGCTCTCGTGTATCATGGATGTGTGTGAGAATCGTTGTATTATACATGATTTGAGGAAACCCAATAAGCGGTGTCTAGGTAATGTAAGTGCAGTAATAATATTTCAGGGAAACGGTGTAGCGTTAAAGGTAACATAATTCAATAATGAATAATTGATCAATCAGTGACATGATATCTAACTGTAAGTCACGTTACTTTTATAAAGTATTAATAAAAAAACTGTCAACAAGGAAAATGAGATAAATTGACACCATGTCCTCGATCCACTAAGACTCGTGTGCAGAAAGTAAACATGACCTCAAGGACTCATGTTTGATTATATTCGTGGATTTCATTGGTCGGACTTTTTCTTGGCATGCGACTCTTGTAGTTCACTCAGTGGCCCATATAGCTTTGATTCCAGTGTTGTTTCCTCTGGCAAATATGTCTACCTCAGCGTTTCATATTCAGAATATTCTAGAAGTGTATGTTTGCACTCTGTGCTGCCTGGCCCAGATGTACACATGGTCGTGTTGCCAATCTTGTATTTTGTGTACATGTGACTGTGGAATGTGTTGTGCCCTGTTCTGAGGCGTAGAATTACAACTTGTTCTGATCTGTTCATAATGTGATAGTCTTCTTGTGCTGGTGTTTGTGGCTTTCTTATTGACTTTATCACCAATTTTTTCTGATGGTAGGTGATTAGTACATCTGGTTGATCTTTGGCATCACCTTTCTTAGCCAGTTGGTCTGCTTTTTCATTTCCTGGTATCCCACAGTGAAAGGGTATCCACTGCATGGTTACCCTATACTGGTAAGACAGTTCATTAAGTAGTTTTTTCAAGGTGTTATTTTTCCAGACTGGAGAACTTAAAGCACTGACCTTGCATCTGTCAGGAATACAACGGGCTGTGTGACAGGTTTGGAGTTTAGCAGTTTTTCATTTGCCACCCTAATTGCCTGAATTTCTGTATCATATTTACTGCGGTATTACGCTGTTGGTTTTCTAATCGTATTTCTAGACTTTTGTGGATATTCTATATATATATACACCTGCACCTCCATTCCTCACTGCATTCTGTGCTGACCCATCCGTGTATACACTGAATATCTTGTAGATATTCATCATCCGGGAAACTCAGGGTGGCTGCCTTCGCTGTACACTGTTCTATTCGTCATCGCTTAGTATTGCTTTCACATGGGTCTGAATGTATATTGGCATTCCATGCCTTTCACTCCACGGGGTTTGTTCTGGTACAGACCTTAAGGGGCTGTCAACTTCAGGTAGGTCTGTAAGTTATCTACGGAGTCGTTTAGCTTGATGGATAAAGCTGCTCCTTTTCAGTCGTCCCATTGCTAGATATTTAAAATCGTTCCTTCTTTGAATGACTTGGCATACACTGAAACTTGTCTGCTTGTATTAGTACACTTATGTCTCTGCGTTCGCCAAGTGTTTGCATTCTCCTCATTTTCTGTATCTATACAATGGATGTAGATTTCATTGCTCCAAACACTTTTTTCTAAGCGCCTGGTTTTGCACTTTATTTAGATCCTGTAATATGGTGTTCGATGTACGACACCAAGAAACTGAAACATATTCCAGGTATGGTCTTATGCCATCCTTGTAAACTTTACGGAGTCACTTCAATCCCATGTGGTAGTTCGGCAACTAGGTCATTGATGTAAAAGTGTGGGTGACAGAACTCCTCCATTGAGGATTCCATGACGCAGGACTTTCGTGTTCTTCTTGATCCTTGATTAGGAACAAGCGTCACAGCACTTGGGACATTCCCATATATGCTCTGCTTGCCGTTCCGTCAGCCATCTAAAAGTGTATAAGCTCAGTGTCCCAGTCGGTTGCTGATTACGCGTTCTTCAGATCTTACCGGAGAAGGAGCACTTTCTCCCATCGCCTCTAGTCATTCCCATTTCTACCATTCTCTGAATAAGTACATTGTCCCGTTCGACTTCCTCCTCGTATTCTCGCAGGTTATCCATGACTGCTCTAATCAATTCAATACTGTCTCTTCTTATCTCGGTGCCGTTCACCAAAGCTTTACCAGCCAACAGCATCGTTCCCCCAGACCACAGCATAGCCAGAACAGTAAATCCATGTAATGCTCTGTGCATTGTCGAGAAGACTGACCCATTCAGTTCTGATCATACACTTTTCTATCGTGTGCAGCATACTTTGAGAGTCCGATAGAATCACTGAGTCTGTTGGTGGTTGCTTCGTCAAAAAGATTATTGTGACCATCCAACTAAACAGTGGATCTTCTATTATGCAAATAGATATGCTTTTACCCATTTGTACATTCTTGAGTCAACCCTACAATTTCTTTAAGAGTCCTTCTGTCCAAGCCTTGTCAAATGTTTTCCTGATGTCTATCCATGCTGCTAGTACCAGTTTATTATCTAGGAAGGAGTGGTCAATCTCTTGGGAGAGTTAGGTTGCCTGATCTTCTGTAGAGTAGCACTGTCTGAAGCCTGCTTGCTGCGATACCAGAAGGTTTTCACTTTCAATGTACCACTGCATCCTAATATTAATAATTCGTTCCGATATTTTGCATAGACATCCTGAGGCTGATGGGCCTGTAATTAGAGACATCTTTGCCATCAAAGATGTGATGCAATCTTTTCCAGATTTGAGGAGTGGTATCGTTATTGCTTCTCTCCATGCTTAAAGAACATTACCTGTGGACCAGCTTGTGTTGAAAATCTATAGTAGCTTTGCTCTTGCTGTAGTTCCCAGGTTTTTAATCATTTCATTGGACACTCCATCAACTCCTGTTTCATTTTGAATTTGTATATTGCATGCTCCAGTTCTTTCATTGTGATTGGTGTCTCCATGACTTCAGGTATAGGTTCGCCTTGTCCAATGTTTGGCTGGTTCTCTCGAACTTTCTGTTGTTTGTCTGGGTTAATTTTGATGTCTTCTGCAAAGGAATCTGCAAATTAATGAGCTGCATATTTACTTATTAAAATGTTTCTATCTTTATAAAGTGTGATCCTGGTATTTCTCCCTGTACCTTCATCATTTAGTTGTTTTACAAGTTTCCATAATTTCCTAGTATCTCTTTCTAGGTTCAGAGACTCCAAGGTTTTTTTTCTTTCCAGCTGCTCGTCTGACTTGTAACTTGACATGTTTGAAATGTAGCCTTTTTTTGCTGATATTTGTTGTGATGTTCCTGGCTAGGTCTGTTCTCTAGATGTGCCACTCTCATTTTGCAGCTTCTCCAGTTCATCATTCCAGTAGGGTTTGCAGTTATTGCATGCCCCTCTGGGTATGGTTTTACTAGCAGCATGTAAAATGCATCTATTAAATTCACTCTCTGCTCTATTGATGTTTGTGTCCAAGTTCATGTTCTTAGCTAGAACACTGGTTAAATTCTGGTACATTTTACAGTCTGACCTCATATAGTTACACTCATATAGTGAGTGTGCTGCTGTCCTTGGTAAATTCATTGTGGATTTCCAAATATACGGGTCTGTGGTCCAAATCTGCTTTCCAACAACATGTGTAATGTTCCATTCAAGGCCTGGTGAGTGGAATATCAGGTCTAGTGTACAGATGGTGTGCCATGCTCTTGAGTAGAAGGTTGGTGAGTTTGTCTGCTGGCTGGTTAATAAGTATGCGATTATGTTCATCCTGCCAGCTCTCAAGTTCATAACCTCTATTGTCGATATGATCGTAGCCCCAGCTCTGAGAGTGGCTGTTGAAGTCACCACACACCATAAGTCTCTCTTTTTCTGGGATTGTGTCTAGTGCCAATGGTCTATGATTTGGGCAGTAGTAGTTCACGAGATGGAATTCTGTACTGTCTGTCTTTAGATGGAGCATCTGGTATTCTCCCCATTCCATATATACTTCCAGCTGACATGCGCTGATATTCTTTTTAACAAGTGTCCGAATTCCACTCGTTCGCTTTTCCTTTCGATCTGATCGGTAGCACTGGTAGCCTCTGATTTTAAAGGCCATATGTGTTTATTGAATACAGCATACATTAACGTTCCTCGCATAGGATATTTTCAACCTCCATTTTTTTTTTACTGTATCCATCTTGCTGTTGACACCCTAAGCATTCCAGTGCACTATTTTTATTTGTCGTTGGTTTGTATGGCCAGTAGCTCTATTATTTGCATCCTGGCTAGTCCGGGCAATTGAGAATGATATATAGTAATTGCGTTGGTTCCTTTCCAGGGCCCAGCATCGTCCCTGCCTGAACGTCCGCCACAGAGCAGGCACCACAATTATATTTGGATATAGACATGTTCCCATTGTGTTTTGTTCGTGACATCCTGATTCATTGTGTACCAGTGCAGCATTCGGGGGCCTTCGTGCCATCGTCTGGATCAGGCGTAGTCTCAGTCTGACAACTAAGTTGGACGTGTATCACGCAGTGGTTCTACCAACATTGCTTTATGTTGCGTCTTGCTGGACTGTCTATGCGAGACACGCTCGACAGCTAAACTCTTTTCACCTTCGGTGCCTACGAAACCTCATGGGAGTACAGGAACGTGTACTAGATACGGAACTCCTTCAGAAGTCCCGTATGCAAAGCATCTATGCAATGCTGACTAGGTCACAATTGCGCTGGACTGGGCACATCGTCCGTATGCCAGACAAGCGCCTTCCAAAGAGATTATTCTATGGGGAGCTGTGCGAAGCTAAACGTTCAAGTGAAGAAAAAGCGCTTCAATGATTAACTTAAAAGCTGTCTCAAGCACTGCAGCATCGTTCCTAACTCCTGGGAGACTACAGCACTTGATCGCTCAGCATAGGACATCCAGATCACTGCTGGCATCACGAAATTTGAAAAAGAAAGAACACTGCGGGCAATCCACAAGCGCAAGAAGCGGAAGGACAAATCAGAAAATTCTCCTACCCCGAACCTTCAGCACTCCTGTATGCACTGCAATAGAATTTCCGTGCACGACTCAGACTCATCGGGCATCTACGAACTCACAAACTAAAATAGATAATTACCAATTGTAATTATTATTTATTTTCCTTTTCATCGCATTTATTGTTTTTCATGCCATACTCATCTTCGCTTGTGAAGGAGGAACACCATCATAAATTGTGCGCCTTTTTGCCTGGTTGCCTTCGTCTTCCGCACACTGTCCGACAAGTCTTATTTTCCAGCCCCTGATGGCTTAACAAAGCCCCATCACCAATTCAAGGTGCTGTCCTGGATGGGGAAAATGGTGATGATAATGGTGATGATAATGGTGATGATGACGATAATGATAATTGTGAGGATGGTGGTGGCGATAATAGTTATGACGATGACAGGGATAATAATGTTGATGATGCTAATGTTGATGTATAGACTCTATTTTTCAGAACTCAAATCATGCAATATCGTAATATCTAATTTCATCTCTTGTAGAACCAATTAAAGCAAATTATTTTCCTATGAAATCTGGTCAATCGTATAGAACGTGTTAAACTTGAATTTGTAAAGAATTGTTCAGATCTCACACGATTTTTCATTCCTTACCTGTTGGGGGCTGGCTAACCTCAACGTTCAATGTACTTGAATATGGCAATGTGAAAGACAATATAATTTAATTTAAAACATTTGTTATTCTAACTCTTTCTAAATCAGCTGTGATGCGTGAGCCTCGGGGAATGAACTTTCTGACATACGAAAATTGATATTTTTGAACTTTCAGAAATAGAAAATTTGAAAAGAGAAATTGATAGGATAATTATTAGGACATACGTGATATAGTAATGATAATTTAGAATTATTAAATTTTCTGTTTTCTTGTAGTGACCATTTTGTTTCTCTGGCTTGTTTGTGATTTTTCATTTTTTTAAACGTATTCATAACGGAAATAATCCGTAAAAGTACATTTTTGATGTACATTTGGAAGACAGAATGTTGATAGTCTAGGTGACCGAATTACATGAACTGTGATCCCCGTTATATGTTATGTCATTGTCATACGCTCGAGTATAACGACATAGGACTCATTTTCTCAACAAAATAGGACATTATTCTATCAAATGTTCAACATTATTATTATTATTTTAAAGTTGTAATTTACTTGTAAAATGTTAACAATGGAGGTCGTAGTGACTGGATTACCAGAATCGCGACTCCCACTATTTTTTATGGTTAAAAGCTCTATATAATCACATTGGAATAACGTCCGCGGCTGAAAGAAGCATACCTCCACTATATAGGTACATTTTTCTGGCGTTCTCTTTCAAACTCCAGCTGGGTCTTTCTTGTAACAGGACAAGTCCTACTCGATTTCCAACAGGATATGGTCCAGAGATCTCTCGTGTAACAGGAAAATGGTCCTACTCGATTTCCAACAGGATATGGTCCAGAGATCTCGCGTGTAACAGGACAATGGTCCTACTAGATTTCCAGCAGGATATGGTTCAGGTAATGTAAATTCGTTGTGTACGACCAACAACCAATATCTAAACATTTCTATACAACATTGATCAACGACCAATGTCTAAAAATGTGTATACATCTGAGGGTAATGACCAATAGCTCTCATATAATCACTGCAACACACTCCATTTTCCACAAATTGGGATCAGTTTCAACACACATCAGAAACTTGATTAACTATTAACACGGAATTTTTTTTAAAAACTTGTTATACCACCAACATGTGCCACTAAGAAAAGTGGACGAATCCCTCAGATTGTGTACCTCAGTTCGGGGGTCACAGTGGATGTACCCTCATATTATGTACCTTAGATCGGGGGAGGGGGTGGGAGTTTAAAAGAGGGGGGGGAGTAAAGTGGACGTATTCCTCAGATTATATACCTCAGGGTCAAAGATAATATTAAATGGCCTGTTAGATACCAATACATACAAAACTGAACCATACCTCTTTATCTCTCTCTCTTTATCTCTCTCTATCTCTCTTTATCTCTCTCTCTTTATCTCTCTCTCTTTATATATATATATATGTGTGTGTGTGTGTCTGTATATGTGTGTGTGTGTGTGTGTGTGTGTGTGTGTGTGTGTGTGTGTGTGAGGGTGTGTGTGTGTGTGTGTGCGTGCGTGCGTGATGTGTCTTTTGAAGACAAGTGTCGTGACTGACACTCTGTAAACCCCACGTACTGTGCAAGCTGCTCAGCTTCTTCCACTGTCCTGTTCATAAGATCTCCGATGTCATGTGTCCCTTGTAGTCTTGGTCTGCCTCTCGTTCTCTTTCCTGGAACTTTCCCCTCCATGATTAATCTTTCTAAACTATTGTGTCTTTTTGTTCTCGAAGTATGTAATTTTGCGTTTCTGATAGTTTTAGGTTTCCAGTACTTCTTCTATGTTCAGATCTTTGCAGACAGCAGTGTTAGTTCTTTTTTATGTCTATAATATTCTTAGGACATTTCTTTTCGAATGCACTTAATTTCTTTTCCGTTGTCGATGTCATTGCCCACGTCTCACAACCGTATGTTGCCACCTTAAAGATATAGTTTCTTAATAGTTGTAACTTGTAGAGATTTCAGATACCAATGTAAGTTTATATTCCATCATTACCTGCTCATTACATTTCTAACGGATTATGTGAAGCGGATGAAGAGAATTGATAGCGGATTATCCGAAAATTCCAGAGAGATTGATAGCAGATTATAAGATCTGTCTGTAAAGATTAATAGCGAAATATGCCAGGAGTTTGTAGAGATTTTAGATCAGATTATCCCCGGCCTGATAGACTACATGAAAGGTAGCTAGTGTTTTGAAGGTGACATCGAAGAAAATCTGCCCCCTAATCGAGATTTTGAAATAGATGATTTTTAGACCAAGGTTCTGAAAAAAATAATTACAAGAGGAAAATCATAATTAATGAGAAAAGGTGAAGAGAAAAAAATGGTGAAAACTTCCTAGAGATGTCTTTCTCGTTCATCAGACATCCACATTGATGCTTCTAAGGGGATGTCCATAAAATACATGACAATTAGGAGACATGGGGGGGGGGGGGGAATTAAAAGACTGACAGTTATTTACATGGGGGAGGGGGGGAATTGGGGTTGATTAAAAAATTGTATCCACATAAGAGTTTTCTATACACCAATGATATTGTTCGAATTTTGAAACATTGTATTAATGTCGCTCGTGCGTACATTTTCGAATATTGTCTTGTTTGTTCCGACTTTTTCTGCAAAATAATATTATTTGTTTCTCTCATTGGTTTTGATCTAAACTTGACTGAAACTGCGGGGACCGCCACCACTTGAACTGATTTTACTAGCTCAATCGGTGGCAGCCATATAACATCCTATAGTAATTATTCGTTTAATGCGATCGTACTCAAAATCCTTTATGTTATTAGGATGTAGTCCAGAGAACGGAATGCGGTGTGTCATAGTTTGCAGCTTAGATATGATATCTGTGTCTTTGGATAAATTCTAATTTAATGTAGTTTCTGGTTCGCATGGTTTGACTAGATAGAATAGGAAAATAGTCTCAAAATTGAGTAAATATAGGACTGCGGTAAAACTGTGTACCAATAGGTAAGTAAATATAGAGAATAAAATATCACCATTATTAAATAGTTGCTTTACTGGGAGCAATACACACAATAGACGTTTCGATCACACGCTTTTATCAAGATAGCAAAAAGCAAACACAGAAAATGGACCTCCAAGTCAAGCAAAGTTAATTAGTTATTCATCTAGGGCCAAAGACGGCACATGGAGGCGAGTGTCTCAGATTTCCATGTCTCTCGTTTCATTGCAGTTTGCTTTAGATCTACATTGTATGATACCGATGGTGTCAAACAAAGACTACCATGGAAATATGGTATGTAAGGAGGGCTGATAGCATTTTCAGGTACTATGATTGCAGTCCAACCCCCGTTGCGCCAATTAGTGCCTACCAGCGTGATTATTTCCCTTGCCTATGTTTATCAGTTTTTGTTGATCATTTATTAATTTTAATATAATTATATTTAGGTTTGGGATTATGTAAAACATAACTAACCCGGAGCCTAAAACATGAATATTTCAATTAATTATTGATATATTTATTGACATAATATTTATATCAATTAACTACAAAATACGTATGTATGCACTAATGGGAAACCAGAACGAAAACCGGAGTTCGGCTGCGATCATAGTATCCATTTTCATGTACTCAAATGTTTGACTACTATTCCATGTTTGACTACTATTCCATGTTTGACTACTATTCCATGTTTGACTACTATTCCATGTTTGACTACTATTCCATGTTTGACTACTATTCCATGTTTGACTACTATTCCATGTTTGACTACTATTCCATGTTTGACTACTATTCCATGTTTGACTACTATTCCATGTTTGACTACTATTCCATGTTTGACTACTATTCCATGTTTGACTACTATTCCATGTTTGACTACTATTCCATGTTTGACTACTATTCCATGTTTGACTACTATTCCATGTTTGACTACTATTCCATGTTTGACTACTATTCCATGTTTGACTACTATTCCATGTTTGACTACTATTCCATGTTTGACTACTATTCCATGTTTGACTACTATTCCATGTTTGACTACTATTCCATGTTTGACTACTATTCCATGTTTGACTACTATTCCATGTTTGACTACTATTCCATGTTTGACTACTATTCCATGTTTGACTACTATTCCATGTTTGACTACTATTCCATGTTTGACTACTATTCCATGTTTGACTACTATTCCATGTTTGACTACTATTCCATGTTTGACTACTATTCCATGTTTGACTACTATTCCATGTTTGACTACTATTCCATGTTTGACTACTATTCCATGTTTGACTACTATTCCATGTTTGACTACTATTCCATGTTTGACTACTATTCCATGTTTGACTACTATTTCATGTTTGACTACTATTCCATGTTTGACTACTATTTCATGTTTGACTACTATTCCATGTTTGACTACTATTCCATGTTTGACTACTATTTCATGTTTGACTACTATTCCATGTTTGACTACTATTCCATGTTTGACTACTATTTCATGTTTGACTACTATTCCATGTTTGACTACTATTCCATGTTTGACTACTATTCCATGTTTGACTACTATTCCATGTTTGACTACTATTCCATGTTTGACTACTATTCCATGTTTGACTACTATTCCATGTTTGACTACTATTCCATGTTTGACTACTATTCCATGTTTGACTACTATTCCATGTTTGACTACTATTCCATGTTTGACTACTATTCCATGTTTGACTACTATTCCATGTTTGACTACTATTCCATGTTTGACTACTATTCCATGTTTGACTACTATTCCATGTTTGACTACTATTCCATGTTTGACTACTATTCCATGTTTGACTACTATTCCATGTTTGACTACTATTCCATGTTTGACTACTATTCCATGTTTGACTACTATTCCATGTTTGACTACTATTCCATGTTTGACTACTATTCCATGTTTGACTACTATTTCATGTTTGACTACTATTCCATGTTTGACTACTATTGCATTGCACACTCCTACGTCTCCTATTTCTGTGTGATCCGTCCTCCTTACATACCGTATTTCTGTTGTAGTCTCCGCTTGATTTCATGCCTCCTGTCCTGTGGTGATTAAACCTTGACTTGATAAAGACCTTGTTGGTCGAAACCTTATTGTTCCACGAAATTATTTTTTTTTTAAATGTACATATTTTTTGTCGATATGCATATGCAATTACTTATGGAATGGGATAGCCAATTATACACCATATTCTTCTTTGTCGCTGTTTACAACATGCATGACAGATCACGATTTTGCTTTTGTTTTCTCCCTATCTGCCCTGGCACATCATGGACAAATAGCGGTAATATCTATGTTAAGAAATGATTCTGAAAGCTGAAAGGTAACAGTATCCGTGGGAATGAAATCATTTGAAAGTAAATGTCTCTAGAAAACTGAAATATTGTGTGGGAATATTTCAAGTCAGACAGTGGATACAATGGGAGGATACATCAAGGGATAAGTAAATAATGTTTCGGAGTGTACCACAATGATTGAATGTGTTGAAGATACATCACAGCTGAGCTTATTTACCGAGACGGAATGTGATCTGATCTGAAATGTAAAATATACTACAATTAATTAAGTTGCTAGGATTTTTTCTTTACATTACATTAGAATTACAACATGAATCTTACAATTGTTATTTTTCCTGTCGTTTCAGAACAGATGTTATATACAAAAATGAAGAGGAGTTGGAGTCACGCTTTCTTTCTTATTGTGGCAATGGAATTCTGCAGCTTATGTTGGGGACTCAGTAACCAAAAAACTAAGACTAAGACATTCGATCGAACCTTCACAAACGAGAACCTGCAATCATGGGACGACTGGCAAGCAAAACGAAGTCTTGGTGGCTACCCTTGGAGAATTGATGAGTTGTCCGGAGACAAATTTCAAAATTGGCAAGATTGGATGTACAAGCGAAGATTTCCGGAGCAGGGAATGGATCATGATTTCAGTGGATTCGACAAATCGAAGTTCCAGGAATGGAAGGATTGGGTATCCAAGCGTGGCTTCGTTTCAGGACCTCTATTTCCAGAATTTAGCAGCATAGACAAGAGCAAGTTTCAGCAGTGGAATGAATGGAAAGAAAAACGAATGTTTGACACGAAATCTGGCAGCTTTGAACCATCATTTGGAGCAGGGACTCAATTTCAAAACTGGGCCGATTATGCTAAGCGTCAGAAATTTATTCCTCCTTCGTCTGATCTTGGCATATCTGGCAGTCCATATTTTCAAAATTGGCACGACTGGGCCAAACGAATGAAAACTGGTCAGATCGGAGACTACACTCTTAGCAACGATAATACTAAACGACAGTTAGGTTTCACCAATAACAGGTACGACTCGTTCAGACGGTACTTCACAGACGGTCTCCAAGACTGGAGGTCAACCTATAAGGGTACCAAACGTGAGAAAAGTGAACAGAAATCAGAGAGGAAGTGAGATCAACACAATGCTGTATTCAGAAAACATTAGCAACATCTTTTCCCAGAATTTGTTTCATAGACAATAATACAAAAAAAATTATTTATGACTTTCAAACAATATTTTTATATTACTTAATTTGCTATTTTATTTATAGCACATTAGTGTCCACTCCATGCGAGAAAGATGACATAGCAGATACGTGTCAACTGCAGGTATGACAGATGATATGCAGGATACTATCTCGACAGACCCTGCATGGTTTAACTGAATTTCAAATCTTCAGACACTGCACAATAATGTATCGTTCTACAATTTATTATTTTGTGTCAGATTTATATTTTTGTAGTCATTTTCTGCAACATTTTTACTACTTAGTTGTCAAAAATTGAATTTGCTTTTTGGACGCTGTTTCCGTAAAACAAAAAGTCGTTCAATTGTTCTACCAAAATTAGTACAGAATATTTCACAAATGTCCTACCAAGATTAGTACAGAATATTTCGAATATCGAAAAATGTGACCTGCCTGGGACAAAGTTTCGTTTCGTGACGGCTTTCAGAAACATTACGGAACAATCTATATGTTTTTTCCATTACTTTTTATAATTTCGTTAATGTTTCTTCAGAAATATTAGCCAAAGAACAGGAACCATCAAAATCTTGGAATATATTAAGAGACAACAGATCAAATAGTTTGCACACATCAGCAGACTACCATCAGACAGCATACCACAGCAAGGTATGCTACATAGATACAGTGAAGGCAGACGTAGAGGCCTACAACGAAAACGATGGACCACCGAAATGAAAGAGGCGACAAATTCTAATATACTCAGCACACACGAGGGACATCTCCAGAAAACTTCTACCCCTGATGCTGAAAGGCAACAAAGGGTTTAGCGAACAGATAGATAGATAATTAATGTTTCTATGTTTATATTTCAAAAATTTATAAATTGGTCTATTGGTTTAATTTACGCATTGTTTATTGATTCTCTACTTGTTTCAATCACTTTTACAAACTCAATCGCTTTCACAAACTCAATCACTTTCACAAACTCAATTACTTTTACAAAATGAATCACTTTCACAAACTCAATCACTTTCACAAACTCAATCACTTTCACAAACTCAATCGTTCACAAACTCAATCACTTTCACAAACTCAATCGCTTTCAGAAACTCAATCGATCACTTTCACAAACTCAATCACTTTTACAAACTCAATCGCTTTCACAAACTCAATCACTTTGACAAACTCAATCGCTTTCACAAAATCAATCACTTTCACAAACTCAATCACTTTGACAAACTCAATCGCTTTCACAAAATCAATCACTTTCACAAACTCAATCGCTTGCACAAATTCAATCACTTTCACAAACTCAATCGTTCACAAACTCAATCACTTTCACAAACTCAATCACTTTCAGAAACTCAATCACTTTGACAAACTCAATCGCTTGCACAAATTCAATCACTTTCACAAACTCAATCGTTCACAAACTCAATCACTTTCACAAACTCAATCACTTTCAGAAACTCAATCACTTTGACAAACTCAATCGCTTGCACAAATTCAATCGCTTTCAGAAACTCAATCACTTTGACAAACTCAATCGCTTGCACAAATTCAATCGCTTTCAGAAACTCACGTGGAAGACAGGTAATGGAGTTCTACTGGATGACGACTGACACGCTATCACTGATGGATGTCTACATGAACTAATATAGTATACACAACAAAACACGTATCAGAAAGAGGAAGTCCACATTTTCGGACACATCAAGATAAGAGGCAAGATATAACACATCGTGACAGCAGGCAAATTGAAGAGCAATAAATGTTGGGGAAGACCAAGAGAAAACATGCTTGACAACCTAGCAATATGGCATGGGAGAACTTCGGTATCGAAATTAATTGATAAGCACATAAGATATAAGGCTGTGGAAAGCTGTCATAAACAACACTATAAGGCAAGGAACATAAGAAGAATTTCCCTGAACGAACTGCCTCGAGTAGTCTTCATGCCGTTCGCTGTGTACTAGGGAAGTCACAGAATAGAATTTCGCTATCGACGCCATGTTTATAAATCGGTTTTATTCGGTGATCCATTGGGATAATTGCATAAAGCTTCGTAGTTACGTGCTATGAGTGGTACGTTTAGTACGCATCGTGCAGCTTCGTTGAGACTGGCCTAGTAGTATGGGCAACCCGAGTACAATGATGTCAAAAACACTGTACTGACTGCGCAAAACTGAAATCCAACAGGTAAAGTTTGAAACGAGGTAATAAAGTTTTGCTAATTACACGAAACACACATAGGCGCACACATAAATCAACGTTTCGACCGAAAGGCCTTTACCAAAATATATATATAAAGGTCATTGATAAAGGCCTTTTGGTCGAAACGTCGGTTTGTGTGTGGGCTATGTGTGTTTCGTATAATTAGCAAAACTTTAGTACAATGAAGTCAATCCTCTACCAATTTTTAACACTTATGGCTATACAAATCACGGTGTCTGCTTGTGTTTGGTAGCACCAACCCCATAAAACAGCTTTCGCTATCTGGCTGAAGTACGTAGATCTTCGAATAGGTATGCGTCCCCTTCAACCAGTACTTACACAACACAAGTACTTCCACCAGTGCTCACACAAGACGAAGTACTTCCACCAGTACACAGACGATAATCTGAAGGCGGAGTAGGCGAACGATCGACGTATTTAAAAACAGCTTCAAATTCGGGGTAGTACCAGGGACAAGTTGTTAAGTCAAGATAACAATTTAGACAGAAAGTGATATTTACTGCAGAACTAACCCTTAGAGACAGATATCCACAGACAGTTGTATGGGAGCAATGAGGAACTTTAAAATACAGCAGAATATATCAAGAAAACCTAGCTTGCTGTGTAGACATGTTAAAAGCGAACGAGAAGGGGATGAATGAATGGTAACTATCGCCAAAGATTGATGTGTCGAATCCACGGCGCTGACGACACAACCCATGCCCATGATCTGGACTAGTTCCTGTTGGAAATCTAGTATGACCATTGTTCTGCTACATGAGAAATTTAGCGGGAGTTTGAGAATGTACGCTGAAGAAGAGGAAGGGTAATTATATTGAGAAATTATGCCAGTGTACATAGGTGTGACAATTCCTAGAAAACAATGGCAGTATATAACGACGTGACAGCATGCATCGACGTGACAGCATATAACGACGTAACAGCATATATCGACGTTACAGCATGCATCGACGCGACAGCATGCAGAGACGTGACAGCATGCATCGACGTGACATGATTTATCGACGTGACAGCATATATCAACGTGACAGCATGCATCGACGTCACAGTATATAACGACGTGACAGCATGCATCGACGTCACACTATATAACGACGTGACAGCATGTATCGACGTGACAGCATGCATCGACGTGACAGGATATATCGACGTGACAGCATGCATCGACGTCACAGTATATCACGACGTGATAGGATGTATCGACGTGACAGCATATATTGACGTGACAGCATGCAACGACTGGACATGATATAACGACGTGACAGCATGCATCGACGTGACAGGATGTATCGACGTGACAACATATATCGACGAGACAGTCCTATAAAATAATGACAGCATATATAAATGTGGCCGCCCTACAACATAATAGCAGCATATATCAACGTGACAGCCCCCTAGAAAATAATGGCAGCATACATTGACGTGACATCATGTTTCGACGTGACAGTCCTATAAAAGAATGGCTGCACATATCGATGTGACAGCATATATTGACGTGACAGTATATATCGACGTGACAGTATATATCGACGTGACAGCATATATCGACGTGACAGCATATATCGACGTGACAGCATATATCGACGTGACAGCATATATCGACGTGACAGCATATATCGACGTGACAGCATATATCGACGTGACAGTATATATCGACGTGACAGCCCGTAGAAAAGACTATAATTGAAGGAATGATGACAAAACAAGGTGAAAGAGGTAGACCACGAAGCTGTTGGACGCAAGATATCGAAGACCACCAGAACATGGCACACACAGAAGCAGGCAGATTGGCTCAAGAACGGCGTTAGTTTCGAAAGTCTGTGATGATATCTAAATCCTGTAATACAACATCTTCTCTGTGTGCAAAATCCCGATATATGAAAGATTCAGTGCCAGTTTTGTCTTTCATGGTACGCAGAATCTAATTAATAAATAGCTACGTGAAAGAAGATTGTTTATTGATCAGATATCACATCATGGCAGCAGAAGAGCCGCTCCCATAAGCGTTCTTACTTCCATTTAATCAGCTATCTAAGAGAGTTGAAATTCTCAGTCCAATGTGAATTCCGTGATCTTCGGATTTTTATATCGGATGACACACTATCAGCCCTCACTTCATTTCAGTTTTTTCCCATAATATACTCCGCTGCATCTAGTATGTACCCGTTGCTCTCAACTCGGCAGTATGTAACATGTACCCCGTTGTACCCAGTATGTACCCCGTTGTACCCAGTATGTACCCCTTTGTATCCAGTATGTACCCCATTGTATCAAGTATGTACGCCGTTGCATCCAGCATGTACCCCGTTGTATCCAATATGTACCCCGTTGTATCCAGTATGTACCCCGTAGTATCCAGTATGTACCCCGTTGTACCCAGTATGTACCCCTTTGTATCCAGTATGTACCCCGTTGTATCCAGTATGTACCCCGTTGTATCCAGTATGTACCCCGTTGTACCCAGTATGTACCCCGTTGTATCCAGTATGTACCCCGTTGTATCCAGTGTGTACCCCGTTGTATCCAGTATGTACCCCGTAGTATCCAGTATGTACCCCGTTGTACCCAGTATGTACCCCGTTGTATCCAGTATGTACCCCGTAGTATCCAGTATGTACCCCGTTGTATCCAGTATGTACCCCATTGTATCCAGTGTGTACCCCGTTGTATCCAGTATGTACCCCGTTGTACCCCGTTGTATCCAGTATGTACCCCGTTGTATCCAGTATGTACCCCGTTGTACCCAGTATGTACCCCGTTGTATCCAGTGTGTACCCCGTTGTATCCAGCATGTACCTCGTTGTATCCAGTGTGTACCCCGTTGTATCCAGCATGTACCTCGTTGTATCCAGTGTGTACCCCGTTGTATCCAGCATGTACCCCGTTGTATCCAGCATGTACCCCGTAGTATCCAGTATGTACCCCGTAGTATCCAGTATGTACCCGGTAGTATCCAGTGTGTACACCGTTACTGACTAGTCGGTTGTGTATACTTCATGTTGAGAGAACCACTGTGTATGTGATTGCAATATATAACACGTAATGCTGCGTTTAGAGAGACATAACATTCTTTTGCAATAATAGCGCGCACGGTTCTCAATTCGCCCAGACCATAGGTCACACTTAGATAAAAGGCATCTTGGCCACAAATAAACATCAACTCCACCTAGCAATGTAGAGAATTCATAGCAATAGCACGCACGGCTTTCCAAACACCCAGACCATTAGGTCACATTTAGATAAAAGCTAATACAGCCTGATATAACCAAAATAGACTTCTGTCTTAGGTTGAAAGGGTCGTGCCTCGGCTAAGAGGTTTAATCCCCCATTTAACAAACAAACAAAGTTTAGAGAGACTCCCATATGGTTTTTTTCAAAAAGTGCACTTGTAAATAAGACGCCACGTACTGTAGCGACCAAGAGACCTCTTAAATGAACTCAACCATCTTAACCACTACGCCACGGACATCAATATCGATCTGGATGTCTTTTAATTCACATATGGATCTGTGCATCATATTATGACATCTGGTTAGGGTGTTATAGCAAGTTCTCATGGTAGTCGCCATAAAGTCAATGCAGAGTCATCACAGAGTAACCACCTGGTTTACAAAACTACTACTACCAGTATAAGGATTAAATGAGCGTGGGAGATTGCATTAAAACTGTGTACCCTATGATGAATAAATATTGAAGAAAAAGAGTATAAAAAGAGTAGCATAGCAGTCTTACCTAAAACGAAACCAAAATAATCGACGTTTCGACTAAAATGAAACGGAGACAACATGTACACAATATCATAGAAATTATCAGGTCTGGAAAACAACACAGAAAAATATAAAGAGAGAGTGAGATAATCTTCTCTTTTCCCTTCTGTTTTTCCGAACTGTCAGTTTTTATAATTAGTTCTTCACATCTCGAAAATATCAATATTCTGAAGCAGTGGTAGTGTAATGTTAAGCTATTGTCCCGCTGACCAAGCCAGACCCAGGTTTGGAATTCACTTGCTATTCTTTCGATCCATTAAATTATCTTTTCTCTGCTATTGCTGTATGGCGTGGCAGAAATTAATGACGATCGGTTTTCGTGCTATGGCACGTTTGGTCGTTTGATATGCAGTAACATTGTGTCTCCGAATGTCTGTAACTCCTTCAATCCACCAATTATTCTTCGTCTTCCTCTGCATCATGTTATTTCAATTTTCATGTTGTATGCTCTTGCCGCTGACCAATAAGGATTCATTCACATTAAGTGGCCGAACCATTTCAGTCTCTGTTTTTCAATATATTTGATCACAGATGTTGTCCAACAGTTCTTGTATTCCTCACATAATCTCTTCTTGTTCTATTTGATGCTTTTCTTAGACATCTCATTTCACATGTAGTAAGCATTCTCTCTTGTTCTTTTGTTAGTGTCCATGTCTGACATAGATAATACAATGTTGGTATGAAAATTAATATATGATTTATGACTCGCTATATGAGGTTGATTAACTCGTGGTTCACCTAGTTACCAGGAAATAGGTTATCAGACCTCATACTCTGGCAAGATCAAGGATTGGCGCCATTTATGCTGAGATAATGCGGTAAACGACACTAGTCAGCCGGTTTCTGATTAACCACTGACCGGGTTGCTGACGACCTATGGGAAACTGTACTATTGCGCTAACTCATAACTCTTATTAAATATATCTTCCTTATATAAATATTCCCAGCTGAGAAAGAAGAATACTACAAGTATTAGAAACAAGTATTAGAAACAAGTATTAGAAACAAGTATTAGAAACAATAGTTGAAAGCCCTCCTAAAAAAGTAACAATCGTAACTGATACATTATTATCCGCGCAGCCTCTCCAAAATAAGAATGATAGTCAGGGACAAAAGATAATGGAAAATATATATATAACATATAAGCACAAACTTGTATGTTATTGATACTTTGGTTATAGTGATGTAGACTCATCCATAGACATCTAGATCTACATAATGTCACTAAACGGGACGTGGCAGTAAAGTGTCACAGAAAGAGTCGGTTGTTATCAAATCATAGCAGATTTCACTACTGACATGATATGATTGTATATCAATCACGATGGTATGAGGGATCATCGTTCACTTTGATTATACTTTGTGTGGCCATCCAAAGAAAAGCATGGACAAGTTGGATATATCAAGATAAGTGACGCTTTATGAGATCAAAGTGACAAAACTAGACAACACAGCCACCACAAATAACACTAGACAACACTAAACAACACTAGACAATACTAGATAACACTAGGCAACCTAGACAACACTAGACTATAATAGACAACACTAGACAATACTACACAACACTAGACAATACTACACAACACTAGACAATACAGCCAATAATAGACAACACTAGACAACACTAAACAATACTAGACAATACTAGACAATACTAGTCAACAGAAAAGACATGTTCTGAAAGGCTTGATTTAGCATCATTTCCGTGAATTTCGCTGGTCGCCCGTGACTTTTTTAAACATCTGACTCCAAGTATATAAATAGCTACCAACGAAAATCTCGACAATAATGAAGAAAGTTATTCATTAAGTCTTGTTTACTTTCTGTACAGAGAACTTTCAACCGTCAAAATGAGAACTCCCAAAATGAATACATCTTAAGTGTGATGCTTTTCTAATCCTTGTCTCTAGATGTGTGTGATTAATCCCATGTCGAAATCGCAGGAAATAGAAAGTAGGGAATTAACGTCAACATGACAAAGATATTGGGTGCATGACTTGACAGATCAGAAATTAGGAGCACAGTAAAGGACACACTAATTAAAAAATGGACAGAACAATTGCTCCAAAGGGAGACATGCACATGTTCTACTCAAGGGACGATCTAGAACATGCCAAATTAGGAATGAGCTGAAAATTACTAGGGAAACTGCTGCGGCTAAGGTTGGGCACCACTTACATACAGGCATATCCTTGGGCACCACATTATATACTGGCATAGACATATTCCTTGAGCCAGTACATGAAGACTGAATAAGAAAATACAAATGAACAAATCTTACTTCATTCTAATAGATTCCTACCAGTACAAAGTAAACTTAAATTTCTAATAAAATTGAACAAATCTTACTACATTCTAATAGATTCCTACCAGTACAATATATACTTAAATTTCTAATACAATTGAACAAATCTTACTTCATTCTAATAAATTCCTACCAGTACAATATATACTTAAATTTCTAATACAATTGAACAAATCTTACTTCATTCTAATAAATTCCTACCAGTACAAAATAAACTTAAATTTCTAATACAATTGAACAAATCTTACTTCATTCTAATAGATTCCTACCAGCACAAAGTAAACTTAAATTAATAATACAATTGAACAAATCTTACTACATTCTAATAGATTCCTACCAGTACAGAATAAACTTAAATTACTACTACAATTGAACAAAATTTACTACATTCTAATAGATTCCTACCAGGACAAAGTAAACGTAAATTACTACTACAATTGAATAAAACTTACTACATTCTAATAGATTCCTACCAGTACAAAATAAACTTAAATTTCTACTACAACTGAACAAAACTTACTACATTCTAATAGATTCCTACCAGTACAAAATAAACTTAAATTACTACTACAATTGAACAAAACTTACTACATTCTAATAGATTCCTACCAGCACAGAGAGGACATAAGATAATCATCATCACTGAATATATTCTTTCTAGAACGTTGTCTTTGCAATAATTGATGTCCTGATCAACGATTTTAACCTGAGTCAGTCTGTCTGCCTCCTCCAATGATATATTCACACAGTCTTTGATATCATTTGTGTATCTTCTTCTATGTCTACCACTTCTACTAGTCCAAGGAGATTACTACTACAATTGAATAAATCTTCGTACATTCTCATAGATTTCCACCAGAATAGAGATGATATAAAACAATACTAGTACCATTGAAATGGCATCGCATAGCACATAGATAACAGGCTTGTGTGTGCTGTATCAAGAGATAGCACATAGATAACAGGCTTGTGCGTGCTGTATCAAGAGATAGCACATAGATAACAGGCTTGTGCGTGCTGTATCACGAGATAGCACATAGATAGAAGGCGTGTGCGTGCTGTATCAAGAGATAGCACATAGATAACAGGCTTGTGCGTGCTGTATCAAGAGATAGCACATAGATAACAGGCTTGTGCGTGCTGTATCAAGAGATAGCACATAGATAACAGGCTTGTGCGTGCTGTATCAAGAGAGAGCACATAGATAACAGGCTTGTGCGTGCTGTATCACGAGATAGCACATAGATAGAAGGCGTGTGCGTGCTGTATCAAGAGATAGCACATAGATAACAGGCTTGTGCGTGCTGTATCAAGAGATAGCACATAGATAACAGGCTTGTGCGTGCTGTATCACGAGATAGCACATAGATAACAGGCTTGTGCGTGCTGTATCAAGAGATAGCACATAGATAACAGGCTTGTGCGTGCTGTATCAAGAGATAGCACATAGATAACAGGCTTGTGCGTGCTGTATCAAGAGATAGCACATAGATAGAAGTCGTGTGCATGTTATACTAAGAGATAGCACATAGTTAGAAGGCTTGTGCACTCTGTACCAAGAGATAGCACATAGTACATAGATAAAAGACGTGTGCGTGCTGTACCAAGAGATAGCACATAGTACATAGATAAAAGACGTGTGCGTGCTGTACCAAGAGATAGCACATAGTACATAGATAAAAGACGTGTGCGTGCTGTACCAAGAGATAAGCTAAAATTAATTAAGCAAATATATTGCTATGATGGCGAACCGAGAAATAAGATTAAGGTAAGACCCGAGATGGCGATATGTGCCATGGCAAGGCTGAATATGATTTGGAAAAGTAAGAAGAGTATTACAGTAAAAATCAACCTATTCAGATCAATAACGTTAACTTTACTTTTACATGGATGTGAAACATGGACACTCAATGCAGACACAGAAAAAGAGATTTGGGTTTTTGAAAACAAGTGCTACAGACGTTTGTTTCACATTAATTATATAGAACACAAGACAAATATATTTGCCCTATATGAAATAAACAGACTTGCAGGTTATCAAGAACCACTTTTAGCAGAATCGGTGTAAACTTGGGTTGGTTTGGACTATAATGAGACACAACTCATTTTCTAAATATTAATTTGCAAAGAACAATCGAGGGTGGAAGGAGAAGATGGTTGAAAGAAATTTCCTAGATTAATAACACCATGGAATGGTTTGGACCACATTTGTATACACTCCTGTGAATTACTGACAATAGAGATGCTTGCATAGATTATTGTGCTGATGTTTCAAGTCTGGCACCCCTGCCATCATTACGGATTATTGGCATGGTATTATTATTATTATTATCATTATTGGTATTATTATTATCAATACTATTATTATTGTTGTTGTTATTATTATTATTATTATTATTATTATTATTATTATTATTATTATTATTATTATTATTATTGCTAGAAAAAATCGTTGAAGCTGAGCAAGTTGTCTGACAGGAGGTAATTGACAAACTTGATTCGTAAAGAGACAAGTAACTACGATATGGGCAGTGAAATTGTTTTCTGTGTATATGTTTTTCCAAAATTCTATCGCTATCCCACTCTCTCTCTCTCTCTCTCTCTCTCTGTCTCTCTGTTCTTCCACATTCCAATAATACATAAAACATATAGTTATCTCTGATTTCAAATCTATCAGAAGTCCGTTTCAAGACTGAATCTAAATCTTCTGAGTATCACGGTGACTGAAATATATAGGAAGTTGACATAGGAGACAGATTTCGGATGTAAGCTTGATGTTATGAAGAAGGTTGTCGATGAAGCGTATAAGAATGTTACGATGTCTCTGTTCGGTGACATGATGTCAGTAAATGTTACAATATGGTATGTTCGGTGACATGATGTCAGTAAATGTTACAATATGGTATGTTCGGTGACATGATGTCAGTAAATGTTACAATATGTTATGTTCGGTGACATGTTGTCAGTAAATGTTACAATAAAGGGTGGAAGGTTACTGTAACAATGGGTAATTCGTCTATCATTGTATTGTCGTAAGTTCTACTTTCTAGTGCGATTTTTTAATGACAGTTGTATGGAAAGTCGTTTCGTATGGGCCGTTATTACTCATATCTTGTCTATATTTCATCCATTCATTTTCCTTTTTCGCTGAATTTAGCGCATAGGGTAGAGGTCAGATCTCTCAAATTCTATCTGTTCAAAGCTAGTCTGTGCAGTTCTTGAATAGTATGAATATTGGTTGTTTTATTTTCTATAAGTATTGTTCTTCTGAGTGTTTCTTTTGGTCTACCCCTTGCTCTTTTGCCTGCATGTATCCATTCAAGAGATTGGTTGTGTATTCTGTTGGTGTCTGCGCGTAGGACATGCCCGATGTGGGACCAACGGCTTTTTCTGATAACATCTGTGATGAAATTTCGATGTGTCTCTTCTCTGATTTTATCATTCGATTTGAATTCACTCCAATGGGTGTTAGTTATCCTACGAAGACATTTGTTCTCGAAACTCTGTAATTTCTTTTCTGTAGATATAGAGCTTTTCCAGCTCTCACATCCATATGATAGCACCGGAATAACACAGGAATTAAATCAGCGCATTTTCGTGCGTATGCTGATTGACTTTGACTTTCAGATATTAGACAGTCTGTTAAAGGCACTTGATGCTAGTGCAATGCGAGTTGTAATATCTGACATGACATCACCGTCGAGTGTTAATTTGCTTCCTAGATAGAATTTGTGTACTTTTTCAAGTTGTTGTCCATTTAAAGTAATTTCTTTAGGTGAATTGGTGAAGTCCATAATTTTTGTTTTTGCTGAATTGATTTGGAGACCTATTTGTCCTGCAATGAGTTTTAATCTATCAGTTTTTGTTTGTTCATCTTGATGGTTTTCACTCAATAGTGCAAGATCATCGGCAAAATCCAGGTCTTCTAATGTTGTTTTATTGATCCATTTGATTCCTAAATTTGTGTTGGATGTGCTTTTTCTCATAGCCCAGTCAAATGAGATATTAAATAGTAATGGTGACATAGGGCAGCCTTGTTTAACACCAGTAATCACAGGAAACCATTCTGAATTCCCTTTTTCTGTTCTAACACAGCATTTTGAGTTGGTATAGAATGATTTTATCACACTTATATATTTGTTTTGGAATCCGTATATTTTTAAAATTTCCCAAAGCTATGGTCGATGGGTGCTGTGGAGGGCTTTTTGAAAATCAACGAAGTTTATTATGAGATTAGATCTAAATTCTAGACATTCTTCAATTATTGTTCTAAGCGTGAATATATGGTCGAGACAGGAACGACCTGGTCTAAAGCCTGACTGCTCTTCTCTAAGTATTTTGTATAAGGATGACTTTAATCTTGCAAGCATCATATTACAAAGAATTTTGCCAGGTACGAATAGTAGTGTGATTCCCCTCCAGTTATCACAGTTTGTTAGGTCTCCTTTTTTTGTACTTTGATAATGATGCCATTTTTCCATTGTTGGGGTGGACATTCGTTTTTTCCAAATCATATTGAAAATATCCAGTAAAAATGACAAGGTATTATCATTTGCTGCTTTTAACATTTCACTTGTGATGTCATCTTGACCTGCTGCTTTATTGTTTTTTTAATTTCTTAATGGTTTGTTTTATCTCTTCAAGGGTGAAATTTTCTATCGAAGCTTCTAATGGTGGCATTGTCTCCACTTTCTCTAGATTTGGAGTAGATTGGGGTGGTGGTCTGTTAAGAAGATCTTGGAAATGTTGGGCCCATCTTTGCTTTTGTTGTTCAGTTGTTGTTAGAACTTTGCCATGTTTGTCTTTAATAGATGCGTTTGGGATAAGTGGCTGATTGCACAGTTGTTTGGTTATGTGGTGTAGTATCTTGCTGTTGTTGTGTTGCGAAGCTGATTCAGCTTCCAATGCTAAGTTGTTTATATAATTGTTCCTGTCCTTTCTAGCGCTTGCTTTAACTTCTTTGTCTATAAGTGCGTATGTGAGTCTGTTTTGTTCCTCGTCTTGAGTGGTTTTTGTAGCAAGTATTTTTTGCTTCATCTCTTTTCGGTTTAGGATTTTTGACCAAGTGTTCTCGCTTATCCATTTCTTCTTATTGTTTTGTATGAGACCGGCTGTATCCAAAGCCGCATTTATTGCAGTATTTCTAAAATTCTCCCATTTCGTTTCTATGGATGTTACGGGATTTACTAATTCAGATGGCTTATCTAAGGCGGTGTATTGATTGTTGATTTGATTGTTGTATTCTTCTTGTAAATTACTTTCTAGTAGAAGTTTTGTATCGATGTTTCTGTGGTAGATGGTCTTTTGATGTTTTTTAAGTTTGATTTTTAGCTTAGCTATGCAGAGATTGTGATCACTTCCAATATCTGCTCCTCTAAAAGCTCGTATGTCTTGTACAGCTGAACTAAATTTTTTGCTAATACAAAAATGGTCTATCTGGTTTTTGGTTATTTTATCAGGTGAGTTCCAAGTAATCTAGTGAATATTTTTGTGCGGAAAGAAGGTATTTGAAATTTCAAAATTTCCTATTTCACAAAACTCAATTAATCTTACTCCATTTTGGTTTAGTTCACCTATGCCATATTTTCCAACATGTTTTTCTGCTCCTCTGTTATCATCACCAATTTTGGCGTTAATGTCACCCATCACATGATGATGATATCGTGTTTTGGTACTAAATTTAAAACATCAACTAGAGTGTTGTAGAATGTGTCATTCGACAAGTCACAAGTCTATATCCCTGATCATTAATATCATATTCTGTCTATGTACTCTTAGCAAATTGTCTAATTCTTCATAGAAACGTGTATAAATACTTTTACAAATTTGTCTAAATCTTCATAGAAACGTGTATAAATACTTTTACAAATTTGTCTAAATCCACTGAGAACATTGTCAACATCCTATTAGAAAGTTCCTTAAATCCTCTTACAAATGTGTCTTCTTCTTCTTCTTCTGCGTTTGCTCTCATATAACCACAGCGAATATTTCGTGTGATTTCCGCCGGGAAGCCTGAAGTACGTTGTGCTGCGAGTTCCACAGTAGAACTGTGATTATTTGCACCCCGGTTGGCCACTTGTGGTCAGGACGTCCGAGGTCCAGCACATCCGTTTTCGTCATTCCTTTATTTCGGGTTTGGTCCCTAGTCCGTGACAGCATCTATCTGTCGCCGGGCACGCTGGTGTGTAGTGCCTCTTCGTCAAGACGAATGTCGAGCGCGTCTATCTGGTACGAGGTGCTCCACCGTCTATGAACCCATCTCGTGCAATTGGACGAACTCTGCCTGTGACCATCGGGTACTAAACCGTTTCTCATCCGCGAGCCTGGTTCCGTATGAGGAAGAACTCGCCAGAAGAGTTGGACCCTGGCTCGTTCGCCGTCCTACCCGAGGCGTCGTTCACAGACATCGTGAACCCCTCGCATAAGTTTGAGTCTCACACCACGCGTTTGAGAGCAAGGCGTTCTCGAGCTGAGTGACCTTGTCCCTTTTCTGCCTGAGCCCATCAGGTACTGAACCCTTTCTCTCTGCAAGAGTACTTCCGGCATAGGAAATCTTGACAGTAGAGTTGGGCCAGGACTGCCAATGTTGTCCCCTTCTTGACTAAGCCCAACGGGTTCGGAACCCTTTCTCTTCGCGAGTGTATTTCCGGTATAGGAAACCTCGAAATTAGAGTTGGTTTAGGTCTTCTTGCTTTTCCGAAGGCCCACGATTGGGTCTGGGTCTCTGCCTATACGGATCACAAGTAACTAGAAGCTCGTCTCGAGCTAACAGAGCTTATAGTTCCCCTTTCCTAGGAACTTTTCACTTTTCATTTGCAGTTCGCGCTGCCCTCTGGCGCTGTTCTGTCCTTTCATTGTGCCATTGTACTCATTATGACATATATTTGTTTCTCTCCATGCATCCACCTTTACGTGCATTTTACATTGACCACCCCTCCAATGTTCTGACTGGACTAACTAGCTTCACTGTATGTCGACAGTGTCGCTATATGTGGTGATGCTGGTGGTGTCGGAGATATTGTCTGTCTCTTGTCCAGTCAAATCTCTCTCCGTCTGCTTCCTCCACATTCTCGGACACGATCCCCAAATGATTTGGCCAGAATCAGCTCAAGCTGCTGTTTTCTGTTACCTGGGTGCACCGTGAGGAGGTACATTTGGAATCTTGGTTATCTGCTAACCCTGGGTCCGACTAGAGTAATGCGTTCCCTTTGCACTCCCGAATGTGTCTAAATCCTCTTCGAAAATTGTCAAAATCCTATTTGAAAATTATCTAAATCCTCTTACAAACGTGTCTAATTCCTCTTATAAAATTATTTAAATCCAGATAGTTAATTGTCTAAATCCTGTTAGAAAATTGTCTAAATCCTCTTACAAAAGTGTCTAAATCCTCTTAGAAAATTGTCTAAATCCTCTTACAAACGTGTCTAAATCCTCTTAGAAAATTGTCTAAACCCACTTAGAAAATTGTCTAAATCCACTTAGAAATTTGTCAGAATCCACTTAGAAAATTGTCTAGTACTCCTAGAAAATCGTCAAAGTACTCCTAGAAAATCGTCTAAATCCATTTCTAAAATCAGAACATGACTTTAGTACTAGGAACATTAGCACAAATGGTGTAATCTCTTCACCACCCGTAACAATGTCGGAGATGTTGAAACACTTTAATCCACAACCCCCCCCCCCATAACTACGGGTTTGCTGGCTGGGATAACGTCAATGAGCAGGTCTGACATAGATAATAAAACGATGTCAGAAACTCATGATTGACCTGTATCTTTCTACAACAAAATAAACAAGACAGAATGTATCATTTCTGCTCATAAAAGAGACAGTCCAAATTACTCTCATCTGTTCAGTTTTTAATTTTGTATTCTTCCACAAAGAATTCAGAAAACATTTGTATCAATATTCATCTTAGAACTTTGTGCACTGGCCGAGATCGTGGCTCTCGACAGTACAGGCCTTTAGCTGAATTAATGAGGCCTTCATTCGTTCCTTTTCTTGATATTCCCGTGTTTTCCGTTGGCTAATATTTATATATTTGGAATCGCATAAAAATATAACCAAGGCAACTCCAAGTATATAAATACTAGTCAACGTAATGCGTGACAATAATCAAAAGCCTGCCGAATTAAGGCCTCAGCTGGAATGCCTGTACAGTCGAGAGCCACGCAGAGATCTGCCCAGGTAACTTTACAGGAGATAGATAAGTAAGGGTCCGCTGGTATAAACTACCCCCCCCCCCCCTATTCCTTAGTAAAATAGAACATGACTTAATTTTAAGAACTTAGCCAACAGGTTGGTAAAACACCCCCACTCCAATCCTAGACGATGTTGTTTTTTTTTCAAAAATCATATCAAATATCTCTGCTTATTTTTCTCTGTCCATGACATTCGTAATATCCTTCTGTAGTACCTCATTTCAAATGAATTTATCCTTGAGGAAATTATCAGAAATATCTCGTGCTATCTTACTAATGATAACTGTACTTTAGGGATACAAGCTGTAATCAGCGATATCAGATCAAATCCAAAAGTCAAGAATGAACAAGCCATTGACAGCTGCACTTAGGAGACAGCAATCAGTTATGACAGCAATTGTTACTGACACGTTGATGAAGTCTGAACAAATTAGAGTGAACATTAAATGTTGTTATTTTTTTTTATTATGATTGCTTCACTGAACAGAAAGTAAATTATCAGGGTTTGAGAAGGTTGATTAGGCAGGTCTGATCAAGTTGACAAATGGTGGTTGATACTTTTATCGTTTCTTGATTGGTCACGCCTTTCGCTTCTTTCTTCACGCTGCTGTCCTGCAAGCCTTAAACTGAGAGTAAAAATTGTGCATAGTCATTTATCAGACATATCCTAAGAGGCGATTAAGGAAACTTAGGTTGATTACTCCAGTGGTTTTCAACTTGTTTCCGCCAGCGGTCTCATTTCAATACTGATTATATATCTTAATGTGTATCTGTAACCCCCCCCCCCCCCTGAGTAGAAGGCTATTTCAATAGGCATTGCACTAATCTGAAAGCTGAAGTCTCCTGGGTATGAAAGAAAGCTCAGATTCATAAAAACAATCCCACTGTAAGAGCTAATCGCTAGCAATTCCTGGGGATCTCAAAGATATATGTATCTGTAATATATTTACGATTCTGTGGCCACTCAAGATATGTTTCTAGCCCCCTTCGACGACTATGTGGCCACTCTAGACGACCGTATAGCCACTTTAGACATGTGCCAGGCCAACATGAGCAAGTATGTGGCCACCCTAAACTAGTATGTGACCACCTTAGACAGGAATGTAGACACCCTAGACATGTCTGGTCACCAGAGAAGAGTCTGTGGTCCCCCAAAAACAGTATATGGCCATATTTGACAGGCTTATGGTCACTCTAGACAATTTTGTGGTCACCATAGACGTATCTCTGGCCATCACAGACACGTATGTGGCCATTCTAGACATGTCTCTGGTCACTATAGAATAGTCTGTGGACACTATAGACATAGCTGTGGCCAGCATAAACGAATCTATCGCCAACCTAGATAAGTATGTGGCCATACTAGACGTGACTTCCGGTAGTGACGTCCGTTGACGGAGGGTGTTTCTCTAATCAAGTCTGGGTCATTCCGTCGATCGTTGGATTAATCAACTAACATCGTAAAGTCCAGACCGATTTGTGTAACAGAAGTCAGTTCACTCTAATTATTTTTCATTCAAATGAACAATTCGCCTAATGTAATTACTTTAAATTGACAACAACTTAAAAAAGGTACATAAATTTTCCTCTCTAGGAAGCAAATTAACACTCGACGGTGATGTTTGACAGAAATTACAACTCGCATTACACTAGCATCAAGTGCCTTTAAAAGACTATTATCTGGAGGTCAAAGTCAATCAGGACACGCACGAAAATGCGCTTATTTAATTCCTGCGTTATTCCGGTGCTATCATATGGATGTGAGAGCTGGAAAAGCTCTTTATCTTCAGAAAAGAAATTACTGAGTTTCGAGAACAAATGTCTTCGTAGGATAATTAACACCCATTGGAGTGAATTCAAATCGAATGATAAAATCAGAGAAGAGACACATCAAAATTTCATCACCGATGTTATCAGAAAACGCCGTTGGTCCTACATCGGGCATGTCCTACGCGCAGACATCAACAGAATACACCACCAATCTCTTGAATGGATACATACAGGCAAAAGAACCAGGGGTAGACCAAAAGACACACTCAGAAGAACAATACTTAGAGAAATTAAAACAATCAATATCCATACTGTTCAAGAACTGCACAGAATAGCTTTGAACAGACAGAATTGGAGAGATCTGACCTCTGCGCTAACTTCAGCACCACAGGAAAATGAATGAATGAATGAATGAATGAATACTAGCCGTGTTTGTGTTCCCACAAGCCATGACTTCTCTTCATGACTCCCACAGATTCCTCCCACACTCCTCACAGAGAGACTCCCACAGATACTCCCACAGACTACTCCCACAGATACTCAGACGCCTCCCATAGATACCCCCACAGACTCCTCCCACAGGTACTCCCACACTCCTCGCACAGACACTCCCATACTCCTCACACAGAAACTCCTCAGACACTCTCACAGATACTTCCACAGAATCATCCTACAGACACTCCCACACTCCTCACACAGATAGTCCCACAGAATCCTCCCACAGATACTCCCACACTCTTCCCACATATACTCCCACACTCTTCCCACAGATACTCCCACACTCCTCCGACAAATACGTCCACAGACTCATCACACAGATACTCCTCCTCCCAGGGATACTCACACAGACTCCTCCCAGATATACTCCCACAGACTCCTCCCACAGATACTCCCACACTCTTCCCACATATACTCCCACACTCTTCCCACAGATACTCCCACACTCCTCCGACAAATACTTCCACAGACTCATCACACAGATACTCCTCCTCCCAAGGATACTCACACAGACTCCTCCCAGAGATACTCCCACAGACTCCTCCCACAGTTACTCCCACAAACTCCTCCCAGAGAAACTCATGTGTGTTGAACAGTTCCCTAAAAAGCGATTTTAGTCAAGACTTTCAATGTATATATTCTCATGAAGCTATGAATAACAGCAGCTCGATCGACACACAGACAAAATCCAGACACACACACACACACACACACACATACACACATTGCACCTCTTATGTAAATTCCTCGAGAAACACAAACATTTAACAACATAAGTGCCAGAATGCCTGAATACTACAATGAACAAATTAGGCTAATGTGTAAACAAAAATAACACAAACATAAATAAGGTTGATTTTGTTGTGACAAGGCTTCTTTTAGCAGACATTTCACATTTAACATCATCTCTTGAAACGTTCTACATAGATGTCAAAATTTGTACAAATGTGTGTTATCGGTGTTATAAACACAACTTACTATCAAATCACAGCAACGGACGACGTTTTGACTGAAATTCTTCATCAGGACAGGAGACAACAGACAAATGATATACTTAACATAAGGAAGCACATAGTGTGAGGATTAGTGGAGAAAGAGACGTGGAACATAGGAAAAAGAAGGCTCAAACAAAGAAGGACCTTTCTCTCTCTCTTTCTTTCCGTCTGTCTTGTTCTCCTCTCCCCTCTCTCTCTCTCAGTCTCTGCCTCCCTGTTTCTTCTAAAATGTTGTATACTCAAACATACAATTGTATTTATTTCCTAATCTTCTATATATTACACGCGATGTCACCTACTATCAGCATGTGTCATACCTCTCACGAGAACATTAGAATTGCCTATCACTCCTACTGGAGCAACATTAGAATTGCCTATCACTCCTACTGGAGCAACATTAGAATTGCCTATCACTCCTACTGGAGCAACATTAGAATTGCCTATCACTCCTACTGGAGCAACTTTCGCCTGACAATAAATAAATATACAGCAACTAATGTATTTTACACTTGAAACAACTTTCAGCGCTGACTTGAGACCATCGAATATACCAGACATGTTGGCTATGGGAGAATAGCCTTCTAAAATGACTCATTTGACTTTTTCCATTGATTACCATTGGCTGTCCACACAAATTATAATCAAAGTGACCAATTACAATCACGAGGAAAGTGAAATAGTCAACTTTAAATCCTTTTTTTTACCATTAGCCAATATGTGTTGTATAGTCGGCGGTCTCGGTTGACATTTCTTAAGCGCTACACTCTTACATTAGAATGTCTGAGTGGACCAAACAAAATCATTAAAGACAATAAAGCTTGGATAGTGCCGGCCAAAATTAAAAGCCGTATTTGGAGTCTGAGAAGTTGTCCAGATTTAGCACCGCCATCCGTGAGCTGAAACTTCAGTCTCAACATTTTAGTCTGATGGTGTGCAAATATTATTGATTCACCTTCTCCTGGCAGGAACTAGTCTAGAACAATAAAATAACTGTAGGTAATGAATTCGAGATAAACTTTTAGCTCTCGCAAACTCTTACCCTCTCACGAGTCTCGATGTGTACGGTAAAACTCCTCCAAGCAAATAGAGTTTTACATTACTTCCCATATAAACAATATCGTGTGTTTTCCTACTTCATTACCAACACGAGATCAGGAAACCTATTATTATTTTTTGTATTGGAAATTGTTTATTTCATGTAACTGCTAAACAAAAATATTATAGTTACTTCCGGAAACAAAAAACGTAGATCAGTGGTTATCAAACTTTTCCTTCTCATGTCCTCATTTCCTATTTTGTAAAGGCCTTACGCCCCCACCCCCCTCCCCCCTTCCTCATTTTCCCACACACACAAACACACACAGACAAATATACTACCGGCGTATAGAAAAGAAATGTTCGTTCTTTACGTCAGATTTTCTTATTTACGTCAGATTTTCTTATTTACGTCAGATTTTCTTATTTACGTTAGATTTTCTTATTTACGTCAGATTTTCCTATTTACGTCAGATTTTCCTATTTACGTCAGATTTTCCTATTTACGTCAGATTTTCTTATTTACGTCAGATTTACGTCAGATTTACGTAGTCGAGCTAAGTTTTGTTATTATAAAATGTATATATGGTGATAATCATGGTGATGACTGAGTACGATGTTGATGATGATGATAATTGTGGTGGTGGTGATGGTTATGATGATGTTTATGATGTTGATGATGATCAAGATGATATTGATGATGACATTCCCTTTAGATGTCGAAATAATCCCTTCATATTGTTAAATAATCCCTTCATATTGTTAAATAATCCCTTCATTCTGTTAAATAATCCCTTCATATTGTTAAATAATCCCTTCATTCTGTTAAATAATCCCTTCATATTGTTAAATAATCCCTTCATTCTGTTAAATAATCCCTTCATATTATAAATAATCCCTTCATATTGTTAAATAATCCCTTCATATTGTTAAATAATCCCTTCAGCTGTGAGCAGGAAGCTCTTGACAGCCAATAGTCTTACTATCAAAAACAGATACCCTTCTTAGTTGAGAAACCAATGGTAAAACTCTAAAGCATAAGATTTGCTGTCTGAAATTTTTAGGTTGCGATAAGTCTTCATGTCTGAAATACATGATTGCGATAAGGCTTGCTGTCTAAAATACATGATTGCGATAAGGCTTGCTATCTGAAATACATGATTGCGATAAGATTTTATGAATGCATGATTAGGCCCCGTATAGAGGCATTCCAGTGTGGCAATATCCAAGGATCAACAGGTCGTGCCAGGAATGCAGCATGAAGGCCTGGGACAACTAGTTCATCATTCTTCCATCAGATCTGTTGACTCAACTGCAGTCATGGCACACCTAGGAGTCATGGCACACATAGGAGTCATGGCACACCTAGGAGTCTATCACAAAAGGACAAAGCTGAAATGTTTACTGACGAGGATCTTTACGGCATCCATTGAAACAATTTGATACAAGACAACAGTAAGAATATGAAATAAGACATGCAGCGACAATGACTTTTTTTCACAAGTTGTCAGCACATCCCTCAACTTTCCTTACAAGCCTACTACGACATGCTTGGAGCGAAGATAGTGCCCTATTCTTTGCACATAGAACTATAAATCCAGGCTACGGTTGCAATAGAAGCGAAGATAAATTAATGAGTTACACTCCCAAATCCTCCACACAGATAACATTGATAACCAGAAGCGTGTAGTAGCAGTGACGCGTCATCAGTTGTTGTGTAGTATTAGAAAAAAAAGATGATCTAAAATAACCCGCTCATGAACAATTTTAGGACTTGATCACATCAGAAGAAGAAGTATATCTAGTGAAGAAGAGGTATATCTAGTGAAGAAGAGGTATATCTAGTGAAGAAGAGGTATATCTAGTGAAGAAGAGGTATATCTAGTGAAGAAGAGGTATATCACAGCAGAAGATGCAGAAGAAGAAGTAGCAGAACACCCGTCAATCAACCTTGGTCTAGACATCGTCAGGCACCAATAAGGCAACCTTGGTCTAGACATCGTCAGGCACCAATAAGGCAACCTTGGTCTAGACCCCGTCAGGAACCAATCAGGCAACCTGATCTGGACCTCGTCAGGCAACTTGGGTCTAGACCTCGTCAGGAACCCATTAGGAAACATGGGTCTGGTATCCTAGATCAGGACGTAAAGAATAAGGCGACTGTTTTTTTCCCCAGGCTTTCCAGACTTAATGAAAAAAACAATTTTGGTCATATTCTGTCTCAATTTCCTAGTCTTCTATCAAAATATCCCTATAGATATTAAAGAGAAACAGACGGACACTGCACCTAGATGCTTGTATAGCAGACTCCTCGGTGACGGGGAATGCTAAATATGCCATCAGCGATGATGGATCAACAAATCTGACAGAAGAATGAAGAGATAGTGGCCCAGATGTGTGTGCGGCCCTCCTGGCAGTTGAGATACTGGCGTGCTGGAATATCTCTTTCCGAAGACTAAATATTCTATCCATAAACCTTCCACACACAATCATGCATTTGAGATAACAGTTAAATCTCTCGTCATACTGATTTCACATCACTGAAAACACTTGCATTCATGATGTCACATCACTGAAAACACTTATATTCATGATGTCACATTACTGAAAACACTTAAATTCATCATGTCACTTCACTAAAAACACATCCATGATTTCACATCACTGAAAACACATTCATGATTTCACATCACTAAAAACACATTCATGATTTCACATCACTGAAAACACATTCATGATTTCACATCACTAAAAAGACATTCATGATTTGACATCGCTGAAAACACATTCATGATTTTCTGCCGTTGTTAGAAAGTTTCAAGATGAGACTTCAAATCTATAACAGAGACATATCAACTAATTTGTTATCAATGTTTACTGTTATCACTAAAGTAAAATAACTTTTGACATCATTGAGTGATATTGAAAACAGAGAATCATTTCTGTATTGTCCGATGCTGGTGGACATCAGATGGCAGTGCTCTAATGAAATCAAGAGTAGGATAGCACACGGCAAATCAATATTTCAAAACATGAGAAACATTCTATGCAATGGAGTAATATCAATGCATACACGAGTTCGATTGCTAAGATATTATATTGAGCCAATCGTTCTTTATGGAAGCGAAGCATGGACAGTAAACAAAAATGCCCAAGATAAGCTGGAGGCAACTGGCATTTGGTTTTTAAGAAGAATGATGAAAATCCCATGGTCAACCAAGAAAACTAATGTAGAAATTCTAGGGGGGGTGCTAGAGTAAAACGACAAATTAGAGCGACAATTAAAGACAATCAAGACGTTTGGGGCATGTGATGAGAAAAGTACAACTTTTAGTAACCCCAGGAAAGATCAAGGGGACAGGAGACAGAGCAATGACACATAGAGAAATTTCTGGATGCGGTATCAATGAGGCACTAAAATAAGTCACCAACTGAACTTATTAACAACACCGGAGACAGAGAGTTGTGGAGAAGCATGATTGTCTACGTCACTCGGCATAACACTTAAGTGATTGGTGTTTTTTTCGATGACCTCGTGCATGCTGGGATTGATGTAATCAGTATCACTTACGAAATCTATATTATTCCACGATGACTTGTCAGTTTTCAGTAATTATCATTCGAACTCTATGAACATCTCCCCACTATGTCCAACATATAGTTCAACGCTATGAACATCTCCCCACTATGTCCAACATATAGTTCAACGCTATGAACATCTCCCCACTATGTCCAACATATAGTTCAATGCTATGAACATCTCCACACTATGTTCAACATATAGTTTAACGCTATGAACATCTCCCCACTATGTCCAACATATAGTTCAACGCTATGAACATCTCCACACTATGTCCAACATATAGTTCAACACTATGAACATCTCCCCACTATGTCCAACATATAGTTTAACGCTATGAACATCTCCCCACTATGTCCAACATATAGTTCAACGCTATGAACATCTCCCCACTATGTCCAACATATAGTTCAACGCTATGAACATCTCCCCACTATGTCCAACATATAGTTCAACGCTATGAACATCTCCACACTATGTCCAACATATAGTTTAACGCTATGAACATCTCCACACTATGTCCAACATATAGTTCAACGCTATGAACATCTCCACACCTCGGTACTCGTTTCAATAAGAATCTCAGAATAAATGTATCGATTCAACAATTTCTGTTCTTCGGTGATTATCGTTGAATGTGTTCTATTTTGTAATACCATTTGGAAACACCACTTTTCCGTAATCTACACGATTCTTGTATCTCCATAAACTATTATGTTCAGTGCAGAAATTTTGTGTTATCAGCATGCCATTGTTGTCTATTGACAAATATATCACTGGAAGATTTCCTTGGCGCCATCAATCAATCAATCAATCAATCAATGTTATTTTCCTTTCGCTAAGATAGGAATATATCGGTAAGATATCCTACTCTATATCGGCGAATTACACACAGCGTCGGTGATGGTCAATGTACCGAGTTCAAATCCCACAGCAAGAATTTGTGCAACCAGATCGTTCAGAAGCTGTGGGAAAACTATTGAACGTATTTATCTGGTCTAGAAAATCACTAAACTAAAACATTATCGGTTGATGGCTGCTTCATGAATAGGCTACCACATCGATCATAGAGACAGTTTCATTCTAATCTCTGCTATACATTCTAATCTCTGCTATACATTCTAATCTCTGCTATACATTCTAATCTCTGCTATACATTCTAATCTCTGCTATACATTCTAATCTCTGCTATACATTCTAATCTCTCCATTATAGTATGTTGCTGGACAGGAGTTCGAGACTCAATGCAAGAAAAAGTTTGCTTACATATTTAGCAATCATGATAGCGTCAAAATTGTATCCAGTAATATTCATTCTTACACTACTAGTTCATCTCTCTGCCAGAAATATTTTCTGACTTGTATTAGAACACGTTTCTGTCGAATTCTAGAATTTCCCCCCAAAAAATGTCTTTCAAATTGATCGCCTTGCCAGCTGTAATCGATTCGGACACCATTATCAGAAAGCTAAGGTAGTATTATGGCTACCTAACAATAAAAACTAAAATCCTCCACATCTGAATCAGGAAAGTCTAACCTCATGAGCTGTAAGGATGTAATTTACCAGACGTCCAGCACCGTAAATTTGACATTCCTTTGTGAATCCGATCCATGTTGACTCAGCTCTGTAAAAATCATTGAATCTCTGCCAATCTCCACATGTTCGTCTCATCGTTTCAAGAACGAATCAATTCACATAATAATGATCAGAATATTTTTATATTAGATTTATTTAGTTTTTGTTGTCTGAGAAGAGATGTGAATAATAATAATAATAATAATAATAATAATAATAATAATAATAGTACCCATAACCCGCAAGTGTCTTAGTGCTGTCACACTGGAGACACCAGCACAAAGCACAAAAAAGCTCTCCACGCAACTCTATTCTCAGCCATTCGAAGAAGTGTAGACATTCGAAGAAGTGTAGACATTCGAAGAAGTGTAGACAAATCAATGCCAGATCATCCCTTGATGTTATAATTCGAGGAATTTATATCACCTCGTATTTTTCTTCCTCCCTCGACTGTTCCTTGCAGCAAAGTAATTGTAGAAAGTGAGTCGTGTCTCGTTACATGTTCAAACCAAACAAGTTTACATCGTTTTACCATTGCCAAATTAGGTTCTTGAAAAACCTGCAAGTTTGTTTATTTGCTACCAGACATATATTTGTCTTCTGTTCTATATAGATATTACATAACAAATATCTGTAGCATTTGTGTTACAAACAGTGAATCTCTCTTTCTATGTCTGCATTGAGTGTCCAACTTTCACATTCGTAAATAAAAGTCAAATTATGAATAGATACTTCAGATCTAAATAGATTGATCTTTACTGTAATATGGATCTAACTTTTCCAAATCATATTCAACCTTGCCATCGTCATCTCGAATCTTAACTTAATCTCTTTTCCCCAATTGCTATCATCACATATTTGGGAGCCGAGAAATTTCCAGGTGGTAATTTCTTCAAGTATGTGACCGTTTAAGCCGGAAACCTAGGAGATGGGTGAGGAGTAAAATGTGAAATTAATGGATAGTATAGATGGCTGCAAGTAAGTAGGTGTAAATTAGAGAACGGATACTTGTGCACAATTTCGTAGGAAAAAGTAGAGTTGGGAAAGTAGAGTTGGGAAAGTAGAGTTGGGACAGTAGAGTTGGGAAAGTAGAGTTGGGAAAGTAGAGTTGGGAAAGTAGAGTTGGGAAAGTATAGTTGGGACAGTAGAGTTGGGAAAGTAGAGTTGGGAAAGTAGAGTTGGGACAGTAGAGTTTGGAAAGTAGAGTTGGGAAAGTAGAGTTGGGAAAGTAGAGTTGGGAAAGTAGAGTTGGGAAAGTAGAGTTGGGAAAGTAGAGTTGGGAAAGTAGAGTTGGGATAGTAGAGCTGGGAAAGTAGAGTTGGGACAGTAGAGCTGGGAAAGTAGAGTTGGGAAAGTAGAGTTGGGAAAGTAGAGTTGGGAAAGTAGAGTTGGGAAAGTAGAGTTGGGAAAGTAGAGTTGGCGAGGATTTTACAGACCATATCATCCCTAGTTATTCGATTGTTGGTTAAAATACGAGATTATTTCCGGTTATAAGTTACGACTTCATGCCATTATCAGCACAATCCGGACAAATCCATAGATGCTCCCATCCCCGTATCAATAAATACATTAGAGTGTAGTGTCTGATACGTCCAATTCGATGCTGATTTATCGGTCTCTTCTTATACCTTTTATGTATTTCTTATGGTTGTTCCGATTTTTACATCAATCTCACGTAATGTGGAGAGTGACCATGATTCACACCACCTATGCCGGTACTCTATTCCGGAAAACATCGCTGGACGAGGGACTGCCTCAAAGCTTCCTTCTAAGTTGCACACTCTTCCTTATTTTCATTGAAGATCTAGTGAAACATCTCAGTTTGTCAACGTCATTGTTGCTGACCACCTTGTCATCTGGACCACTGACAAATATTCCATCCTGACAAAAACAATCAACAGAGTTTTCCTCACAATCTGAGTTTACTGTGAGTTGTGGAAATTAAAAATCAATACACAGAAAACTGCTTACACAATTTTCTCACGAAGTCACAAAACAGCTAAAAGATCTCGATATCGAAATGAGTGCGGAAATATTAACAAAGGAAGAAACCCCAGTATACCTTGTAGTCAAACTAGACAGGCAACTAACACTGAAATACCATATTGAAAATATCAGAGGAAAAACAAGAAAATGCCTAAATCTCATTAAGAGACAAGCTAGTACAAAAGTGAGAGGGGGTGTGGCACACAGACTCTCCGTCAACTGTATCTTGACTATGTGAGATCAGTAATGGATTACAGCGTTCCTCTCCAGACCATTGTAAGCAATACTACTATCTCATCCCTGAATGAAGTGCAGAATCAAGCTCTGAGACTAATCTGTGCAGGAATGCGATCAACACTCATAGCAGTATGTGAAATAGATGCACATGTAGAACCGATGGAGATCAGACGGAAAATTGCACTGACGGAAGTGGTAGAAAGGTACACGAGACAAAAGAATGACCATCCAAATAAAATAATTATTGACACTTGGAAACAAACACAAAGACTAAAACGACTGTTTCTACAGGATATATCTGGGGAGGAAGATGACAAACACCATCTACCGAAAGGGAGAGAACTAGAAAACATATACCTCGGACCACCCCATGAGTGAACTTGCACCAACCAACTTTCTAAACACAATCATTAGATAAAAACAGCCAATAAGGGAACACTACCATCAATCCCCAGGACATGTGCCCTAGAAACTATAAACCGCTACCCATCATCAGCAGTCAAGGCCTACACTGTTTTATCGGATTTCAAGGCCACCTGTCTTGCAGGATATGGCATCCATATACGATACCCTGATGGATGTGCCTGCAGGTTCTGCGACTTGTGGTGAAAATTGCTCAATTATTAAATTGAGGCCATGAAGACAGATATTGAGTTAATACACCAAAAGCTTGATCTCATGAAGCAAAAATCATCAGACTTAGTCATTTTTACAGATTCTATGTCAGTTTTGGAAGCACTTAAACATAACCCATATGAACATCAAGATATTCTCCACATAGCAAGAGCAGCGCACAGTCTTATCTCTGTATATCCAATCAGTGTGACCATGCAATGGATCCCTGGACGTAGCGATATACCAGGAAACGAAGTAGCGGACAGACTTGCAAAAAAGAGGCGCCTGAAAACAACAAAAGCAAAGACCTTGTAGTATGGGAATAATCATACAGATTCTCAGAAACAATACCAGGGAAATCTGGCTGAACAGATGGGCAAGTGGGTTGACTGGTCGAAATGTATTTAATGAAATGACACGACCAAAGGACAATGACAGCATATACAAACTCTGCAGGAGAAACCAATCCCTTTTCTTTCAATTTTGGACAGGATATGGCATCCATATAATTAGCAATAGTTATGTAAACTATATATAACCTCAGCAACTGCCCACTTGTAGACACTGCTCTCATCCCAATTAAACAGCATAACACCTCTTATCGACTGCTCTTACCTTTCAACTGCCAGGAAAATACTTCTACATACACCCTTAACAGTCACTAACTTACTGTATGGATGACTATGTCAACTTGAGAAGACCTGCACTATTTCAACAATGACATTGTGCTGACAAGAATAGATTTAATCATCAACATTTGGATATCAACGACAAGAACAACAATTATATGTTTCTAAAAATGTCAAACAAACGGTGTAATCTTTTGTCCTACGTTTGCGGCTATTTATTATTTCTGAACGGAAAAAGGGGGGGGGGGGGCTATAAATAGTAGACATAATTAAGCACTGAAATCCGTGATTTCTTAATAGTTATTGACATGGCGAATGGTAGGGGGGGGGGTCAAGAATTAACACAATTTGTTGACGTATATTATGGACTGCCGCTGGGTAATGGAATACAGAGTCCTTAGAAGTTATTGCTTAAAGTTTTCACCCATGGTATGTGTTAATGTTTCACAAGATGAATAATATAAGTGTTTGTTATGTGTGGAATACAGAAAAAGAAATAGAAACTGCGAAGGTATAAAGGTGTGAGTTGGTGTGGTGTCGTGCACTATATCATCCATAATATGTGAGGACAGAACTATTCTCATGCAAGCATACATAGTCACTCAATAATATTGTTTCGCAAATTTGAAACTGGAGTGCTCCACCGTAAATGGGTGGTATTTTTGTCACAAGGGGTGGTGTTATTGCCACAACAGGTGGTGGTATTGTCACAACAGGTGGTGCTATTGTCACAATGGATTGTGTTATTGTCACAACAGGTGGTGTTATTGTCACAACATATAGTGTTATTGTCACAATGTATCGTGTTATTGTCACAATGTGTGGTGTTATTGTCACAATAAGTGGTGTTATTGTTACAATATATCACCATAATATTTAGCTTTATATTCACGACAGCACATGCGGGTGTTGAGGGTAATGGAAGAGCTAATACAAGGGTGAGCATATACAGTGTCAATAGGTACATCAATGAAGCCATCGGACATAGTTAACGCGCTAAGGGGCCTCGTTCCCTCAGAATATTTTCAAAAGTGCGAATCATGGTCACTCAATACTGCGTGGGATTAGTATAAAGATCGGAACAGAACGTAAAGGGAAATATAAAAGAAGATATACGGAGATATAGATAAATTATCATTGAACTGGAACTTCAGTCGCTAAAAATCTGAGGGATTTATTGAGTCGAAGATCGGAGCACATAAGGATTTGTCCTGAGTTCGATGATAGTAACCTGTAGTCACAACTCACAAAATTCATCTTTACTAAAGGGAGCTTTGGTAAGGACACGTTTAAAAAACATTGATCTATACATATATTGATTTGCTCTCGTTCTTTGATATCTAATCAGAGATTATGGTCAATGCCCGTCTGGTCAATTTGACGGACTCTTCATAAATAAATAACAAAACAAAGATGTTGATTAATTTGATACTCAAAGCAGTTAGAACAAATTGATTGATTTTCTATTTTACTTTGATGATTATGTACTTGTCAGCAGAAATGTCACTACTGTCATAAACAATTCTTTATGGTTATCTGAATCAGAGAATCAACGGTCTTATGATGTTGCCAATTTCTATTCATTTTGTCTGGTAATTGAAGACGGTATCCTTACTGTCATTGTTGATTGTTCGTATCAATTTAAGGTGCATGATTTGTGATTAGTTGAATCGATGGTGACAAACCGCAGTACGTTGTATAAGTTTTCATAGAAGATGTCATGCAATTTGTCATGGAATTTTTCATAGAATTTGCCATAGAAGTTGTCATATATTGTGTCATAGAAGTTATAATAAAAGTTGTCATAAAAATTATCATAAACGTTGTCATAGAATTTGTCATAGTAGTTATAGAAAATTGTCATATAAGTTGACATATAATTTGTCATAGAAATAGTCATATAAATTGTCATAAAATTGTCATATAATTTGTCATAGAAGTTGTCACATAAGTTGTCATATAATTTGTCATAGAATGTTTCATGGAATTTGTCATAGAAGTTATCGTTAAAGTTGTCATAGAATTTGTCATATAATTTGTCATAGAAGTTATCATAGAAGTTGTCATAGAATTTGTCACTTAAGTTGTCAGAATTTGTCACGAATTTGTCATAGAATTTGTCATAGAAGTTTCAATAGAGGGTTTTAAAGACGTTGCCCCAATCAGCAGATAACGAAGAGCATGCATACCCATAGTTGTGCCAGGAACAGTCGAGGGTAGAAGGAAAACAGGTGGAAAGAAAACTCTGGTTTGATAACTTCAAGAATGGTCAGGGCATGAATGTTTCTACACTCCTCCGAATGGCTGAGAATACAGATGTTTTCAGGACATAATGGATGAGATTTTGTACTGATGTATCCATTGTGACATCCCTAAGAAATAATGGGTTATGGATCATGTTATTGTTATAGATCAGGTACTCCTCATGATTCTACATCCTCCTCACTCAACCCCTCCATTTTTCTCATTTCTCCAAATTCAATACTCCTTCATACTCCTACTAAAAGTTTCATAAATCCTCATATCACTGTCTCAAAAGAAGCTGTAGAATTGAATTTGTCAGTAATGGCGAGGAACACACAAGAAGTTTGAATCAATATAAAACTAGCTTGGTGGATGTCCATAGAGTAGTTGTTAAGCTGCTAGAATTGCGCTCCAGAGATCATGGGTTTCAATTCGGATAGTCTCGCCTTTTTTGCAAGGTGGTTGTTTTTTCCAATATTCGTGTGAATTATTGATTGAAGCTACGTTGTAAAGTGTAATAAATACTGTATTAAGGTATTAATGTTACTGGTTATTCGAACTATCAAATTGTGAAACTAATGTTAAAAAAATACATATCAATAAACAAAGGCACATCGACTTTTTCTACTTCACGGTCAAACAACGACCTTTTTTCAAAAAACGAATACAATTGCATGAGACACATAAAATGATTTCAAGATTAAAATATGTATGTGCAGTGATGTCCCACAAACATCACTGCGCATCCAAAATAACGAAAATGTAAAGAAGAAGCACACTCATGTAAGATTAGAACTGATGCACACACAAAAACCTACACATTATTGATACACAGAAATGGAAATAGATCGAGGCAATATAATGCCAAAGTTCAATAAATCATAAATGTCAAATCAGACCAAGTGAAAGCCTTGTGTCAAGGATGACAACTGCAAACGAAGACCGCATAAACACACTAAGTTGCACTTATGTGGAAGAACACACGATGACAAAATAAGAGTAGGGGGTTTCCAATAAATCGCTTCTGTGTTTTGTTACTGCGGCACTCTTCACTTTATCGGACATCGTCTGACAGTTTGATTATTTATATTAGAGTTACGTGCAATGAGTAATACTCTCCGCAGGTTGATAACTGCTTCGTTGAGAGGTACGGAATACATATGGGAAAACTCTATTACAGTGAAGTCATTCCCCTACACTTTTCAGTACTTTCTTTTTATTTGAAACTAGATCATGGACCATTGCTAATATCTTTCTGATATTTTCCGAGCAATCTCATGTGGTATTCATGCAGATTTCTGATATATCGGATCAACCATCAACTCCACATGAGATTGATCAGCAAAGATCAGAAAGTGATTAGCATTGATCCTTCAGAAAACATCACAGAAAAAACTCTATTCCACACGGTCAACAGAAGCACAAAGTTACAACTAGTAGGAAGATATATTTGTTTTTCAGTAGCAACATGTTGATTGTGAGACGTGGGCAATGGCATCTATTAAGGAAATTAAGATATCGGCATTTGAAATGAAATGTTTTAGAATGGTTCTAAAAAATATAATGACGGAAAGACGAACCAACACAGACATCCGCAAATACTTGAACATAGACAAAGACCGGTTCCTCAAAGCTATCAAATAGAGCAAGCTAACATATTTCCTACACATTAAAAGACAATGGTTTAGAGATATTAATCGTGGACGAAACAGTTCCAGGATAGAGAACACGAGGCAGACCAATATTACGATGGACGAAGAACATGGAAGACTTTCTGAACCCGACACATGAAGGAGATGGAGGCATTGCACAGAACCGAGAGCTTACAGAGTGACAGTAAGGGAAACATTCTTCAAATAACACGTCACTATATAATAATAGATAGATAGATCTTCAATTATCACAAAAGGTGGTCACGGTTGAGGAGATAACTGACACCACATAGCACTACTTCAATATGTCTATTTACACCCACATAACATTAGTTCAATTAGTTGACTATTTACACCCTCATAACATTAGTTTAACTAAGTGATTCTTTACACGCAACGTAAAACTAGTTCAGAATGTTGGCTATTTTTACAAATGTAGGACTACGTCATTGAAATTACACTTTACTGGTAAAGAACACCAGTTTAGCATGTTGGTTACTTACAACCGCGCAACGCCACTATGCTGTTTTGACACTATAATTAACACTAAAATAACACTAGGTAAGAAACTTGGCTATTTACATTTACAGAACAGTATGTGAGCACGTTAATTCTGTGCAAGAATCAGCTTATGATTGTCTCGCCGTATCTCCTAGCTATCACAACCACCATTTCATCAGTTCTCGACACTGGTGTCTATTGAATTATCTCCATTAATTTCTTCTTAATAAAACTACCATACAATTTCAAAGAATCGTATTGTTTGTAATGTCCATTTATGTGAGCACGTAGTTTTCTGGTTGTTCCTTCCTGAAGTTTCTTGGATGCTTCTAGGCCATATAATCATAGTCCCCAGTAGCTTCAATTAATTTCAATAGTTCACTTCAAAGTATCCAAATAACCATCAGATTCGGAAGCAGGCAAGACTTGTAACGGAAACATCAAAAGTTGTAATAAAGTTTCTAGATTGCCGGAAGAGATGATGGTTGATTTAGAACATTTATGACCACTTTTTTTTTGTTTCCGACAAATCAAATTACGAATATAAACAAATCCTATGAGATATTGTTAATATTTCTGTTTACTTGGCAGTTTAATTAATGCAGATTGTTATAGTTATTAATAGTTAGTGTTTTAGTTAGTAGTAGTATGTTAGTATTTAGTTGTTTAGTTAATTTTTATGTTTACCTAGTTTGTTGGTTCGTCTGTTCAGTCGTTATGTTTTCTTGTATGGTCTTTTATTACATTATTATCACGTTTATTAGTTGCTTTTAAAAGTTTTGAAGTGGCTATCCTCTTTTTTCTTTCATGCAGTGGTACAGTATTTTTGGCGTTTATACAGTGGTACAGTCTTCTTGACCTTTTATACGGTGGTACAGTCTTCTTTACTTATTATGTTGTGACACAGTTAGTTTGGTGTTTATGCAGTGGTACAGTCTTCTTTTCGTTTTATGTTGTGGCACAGTTTGTATTGACGTTATACAGTGGTACAGTCTTCTTTACGTTTTATGCTGTGGCATAGTTTATTTTGGCGTTTATGCAGTGGTACAGTCTCCTTAACTTACTTTATATGCCGTGGTACAGTCTCCTTTATCTTTTATGCCGTGGTACAGTCTTCTTTACCTTTTATGCTGTGGCACAGTCTTCATTATCTTGTATACAGTTGTACCGTCTTTTTGGCGTTTATGCAGTGGTACAGTTTTCTTTACCTATTATAAAGTTGTACAAACTTTGTTGGCGTTTATGTACTGATATATGACTGATAGTACTATGTTGTCTGCATTACAACATGCGATATCAAGTTATGAAATATTCCACACAACATGTGACATCAAGTTATGAAATATTCCACACAACATGTGACATCAAGTTATGAAATATTCCACACAACATGTGACATCAAGTTATGAAATATTCCACACAACATGTGACATTAAGTTATGAAATATTCCACACAACATGTGACATCAAGTTATGAAATATTCCACACAACATGTGACATCAAGTTATGAAATATTCCACACAACATGAGATATCAAGTTATGAAATATTCCACACAACATGAGATATCAAGTTATGAAATATTCCACACAACATGAGATATCAAGTTATGAAATATTCCACACAACATGATATATCAAGTTATGAAATATTCCACACAACATGATATATCAAGTTATGAAATATTCCACACAACATGATATATCAAGTTATGAAATATTCCACACAACATGAGATATCAAGTTATGAAATATTCCACGCAACATGAGATATTAAGTTATAAAATACTCCACAGAATAAGAGATATTACGTTATGGTATACTCCACAGAACATGAGAGATTAAGATATGACAACACCTCACTGAATATAAACTTGTGTCTCCTGGTATCAACAAATTGTTTACATTTTGGCTGCAGGTCTACGACAGGTCTGGGCAACCCGTACATGGATATGATCCAGATTTAACTTTTTTCACGCAATATCGAGCCAAAAACCTTTCGGAGTCCGTTAGTATTCAAAATAGTGTTTTTCAGAACTGAAAGGACCAGTTCCTATTTCTTTTAAACCAGCTTGAATGTCCAGTAGAAACGGTTATGTGGGTGGGATTTTGTCCGCATGCCGTATTTTACTCATCTCTTGACTACAATAAGCGTCCTTTACACGTTCATATCTTTCCTACCAGGCTTTTTAATTGTTAATTTTTATTCTAAAGAAAATGTTAAAAAAATAAAAAAATTCCCTATGTCTCTTGTAACATCCCAGTTGAAATCTTAATATAGACATGCACAACAAATTAACACTCCTATGCAACTTTTGGATGATTGAATGTTTTCAATTGTATTTTATATATGTTTTGTTGAATCTCTTTGATTTTCTACGGAGTTACGTTGACAACCTTCAACAATATTTTCCTAAGTCGCGCCTTGCGACAAGTTTTCGGAACACTGTAATTAAACTCTTTAGTTCCTTCTTGATCGACAAAATGATCAGTCTAGATGGCGTCCTGTTCTTATTACGTTAGCAAAGAAACCTGGGACAACAAATACACCATCACAGAGCCCAATCGCCTACTTCTCTGTGATGTATTGATGTATATAATGGCGTGCTTCCTTTGACGGTTCTGAGAAATCGTCATCTAACGTACGCCTGATGTCGTGAGCACTATTATTAATTCTGAAGCTCGAATTTCTTCTTCTATACACTTAAGCTGTTCTGATTTGTCCTCTCTATCTCTCTCTCTCTCTCTCTCTCTCTCGTTTTCCTTTTTCTTCTTTCATATTTTACAATACGGATTTGTTGTTGTAATGTGTTTTGATCCGCAATTATACAGGAAGGTTGTATTTTCAGCGCGACTGTTTGATTATGAGTTTGATAATGTGTAAATGAAATTTTAAAGGAACATGGTAATGAAATGTTGCTAATTACTGAAAATACACACAACACTGAATTTTGTTTGTTTGTTTGTTTTTCGTTCGCTCCATTGTAACCATCACGGATATCTGTGCGATTTCCGCCGGGAGCGTGATTACGTTGTGCCACTGTTATGCGCCTTGTAGTCCTAGTGCATCCGATTTCGGCATGCCTTGACAATTCGGGTTGGCTACACTTAGCCTGTGACAGCCTCTATATCTGTCTCCAGGCACGCGCAGTGGCGACTCTTCGACCAGACGATTTTTGCTCTCGTCTGACTCGCACGAGGTGTTCCACTGTCTATGAACTTGCCTCGTGTACGAGCTGTGGACGAGCTGTGCCTGTGCCCTTTGGGTACTAAACCGTTTCTCGTCCGTGAGCCTGGTTCCTTAAGGGGAAGAACTCAACAGAGGGGTTGGACCCTGGCTCTTTCGCCCTCTTAGCCGAGGTGTCATTCACCGACATAGTGTACCCCTTGTCCAAGTTCGAGTCTCAACCACGCGTTTGAGAGCAAGGCGTTCTCGAGCTGAGCGTCCTTGTCCCAATAGCGCCTGAGCCCATCAGGTACTGAATCCTTTCTCTCTTCAAGTGTATTTCCGGTGTAGGAAAACCTGACAGTAAAGTTGGGCCAGGGCTAAATCGTTGTCCCTTTTGTGCCTGAGCACATCGGGTACGGAACCCTTTCTCTCTGCAAGTACGCTTCCGGTATAGGAAACCTTGACAGTAGAGTTGGGCCAGGACTACCATCGTTGTCCCTTTCTTGCCTAAGCCCGTCGGGTACAGAACCCTTTCTCTTCGCGAGCATATTTCCGGTTTAGGAAGGCTCGACATTACAGTTGGATTAGGTCTTCTTGCTTTACCAAACGCCAATGAATGGGTCTGGGTCTCTGCCTGTAAGGGACACAGGTAACTAGATGCTCGTCTCGAGCTGACGGAGCTTATAGTTCCCCTTTCCTAGGGACTTTTAACTTTCTATTTGCAGTTCGCGCTGCCTTCTAGCGCTGTTCTGCCATTTCATTGTTTCATTGTACTCGGTATGAAATCTATTTGTCTCTCGCCATGCATCTACCTTTACGTGCATTTTACATTGGCCGCCCCTACAATGATCGGACTGAGCTGACTAGCTTCACTGTATGTCGACAGTGTCGTTATATGTGGTGATGCTGTGATGGTGTCGGAGATATTGTCTGTCTCTTGTGCAGTCAAATCTCTTTCCATCTGCTACCTCCACATCTCGGACACGATCCCCAAATATTTGGCCAGAATCAGCTCGAGCTGCTGTGTTTCTCTTTCCAGGGTGCACCGCGTGGAGGTAGATTTGGGATCTTGGTTATCTGCTAACCCTGGGTCCGCCTAGAGCAATGCGTTCCCTTTGCACCCCAACTGAATTTTAATTTACTGACTGTTTTCCTGTGAAGGAGTGCAGGGATGTTGTTTTTTTTGGCTGTGGAAATAAAGACCGCTTTGCTAGAGCTGTCGCCGCAACGTGTACTGGAAGAATTGTTATTGCACCTTCGAAAGACAAGCATTTGTGTCCGAACCATGGACTGAACTCAGGACCTTAGGGCTCTGAGGACGGCGTTCTAGCTGTACGGCCACGCACTCCACTAACAAAATAATAACACACTCAAATCGACGTTTCAACCAAATGGCCTTCATCAAGACTATATACACACCAAAAGCGGTGAGAAATAACGGTACTATTGATGTTCACTATACGGCGCTAACCCTAACCGTCTTGAAACCTTCATCAATGTCATTATATATGAAAACAGCACTACTTGCATCTGTATACGGCGCTTCAGTAACTTCTATGATGTTTGTGTTTAAGTTATATTCTCTGAGTATCTGCTACAGACCTTGGTACCGCAAACTATGCAATGTCTTTGTGAAATCTATGAAATTATGATAAAAATCACCTTGATAAGTGCATTTCTACCAATATTTTGAGGTTACAAATCTGTTCTGTGCTACTTATGTCTTCACGTTCACAGAAACCAGCCTCAGCCTGTTCTTCTACTAATTCCTCTGATTTAGTTTGTATTCTGTTTAAAAAGAACTTTAGCATCACATTGCAAGATTGTCTGAGATTAAACTAATAAGTTCCGTCGAAGACGGATGTGTCGGGCCATTTGCGAAAACTGCGACACTAAGCATTTTCATTCTCTGGACTACATCCTGCTGGAACTCTATTAGCATCATAGTCCTGCTGCAAGGGAGATCCAGCGGGAGTTTGAGAATGAATGATGAAGGAGAAGAAAAAAACTAAAAAGTCATTAGTTGTGCTGTCATAAGTTGTGCTGTCATAAATTGTGCTGTCATAAGTTGTGCTGTCATAGGTTGTGTTGTCATAAGTTGTGCTGTCATAAATTGTGCTGTCATTAGTTGTGCTGTCATAAGTTGTGCTGTCATAAGTTGTGCTGTCATAAGTTGTGTTGTCATAAGTTGTGTTGTAGTAAATTGTTTTGTCATAAGTTGTGCTGTCATAAGTTTTGCTGGTATAAGTGGTACTGTCATAAGTTGTGTTGTCATAAGTTGTATTGTAGTAAATTGTGTTGTCATAAGTTGTGCTGTCATAAATTATGCTGTCATAAGTTGTGTCCTCATAAGTTGTGTTGTCAAAAGTTGTGATGTCATAAGTTGTGTTGCCATAATTTGTGCTGTCTTAAGTTGTGCTGTCATATGTTGTCCTGCCATAGGCTGTGCTGTTAGAAGTTGTGTTATCATAAGTTGTATTGTCATAGGTATTGTAACTGTAATGTAGGATCTCCCTAGCGTAGTGGTTAAGCTGTTTGCCTTGTGTTCAAGGGGTTATGAGTTCGAATCCCGCTCGTGTCATCTTGTTTGGAAGGCGGATTTTTCCGGAGATCCCTTTGGATTATCACTTGAAGCTACAGAGTTACGTGCTATGAGTGGTACTCACGGCAGGCGGAGCACCACTTCGTTGAGAGTGATATATGGAAAACCGAGCACATTAAAATCAATTCTCTACGACTTTTAAACCCTTGGAACCCTTTGAAACATGAATGTCAGAACTTGTAATGTCATATATTGTAATGCTATAAGATATATTGTCATAATTTGCATTGTCATAAGCTGCAACATTGTAAATTTTACCCTGCCATATGGTGTACTGCCATACGTCACAATACAATAGATTGCAGTGTGATATGTTGTACTGCCATACGTCACAATGCAATAGATTGCACTGTCCTATGTTGCACATAATTTTCAGTGTCATAACTTATACTGTCATAAGTCACAGTAAAATCTCCTTCTTCAGCGTACATTCTCAAACTCCCGCTCGATCTCTCTTGTAGCAGGACTATGATCCATTTTAGATTTCCTGCAGGATGTAGTCCTGGAAATGGAAATGCGTTGTGTCTCCGCTTTATTTGCGCCAATGGCCCGACACATCCGTCTTTGGCGGACAGTAAATAAATATTGTCACAGTATCAAAATCTATACTCACTTAAGTACGAGTTGTATCATTTCAAACTTCAAATCACATATATTTCAAATCACATATATATCAAACACACACACACACACACACATATATATATATATAGGTGTGTGTGTGTGTGTGTGTGTGTGTGTGTATGATTAAGACTGGCATATTTATGTTGCCATGGAGACGTCTGCCTTAAGAATAAACTAAATTAATATAAAAATATAACACGCAAATGAAACGTGCAATTATGCATTTACTTTAGATTTTTTTTAATTGGCTCATTACATTTGCTCTTGTGAGTATTAACGAAAGAAATAAATTGTTAATTATGTCACTAACCCATCAATATTTTATGTCTTGAAATTTCTCAATCAGTTGCAATTAGAATCTGCTACGATGTGTGTAAATGTTTAATTGCTAAAAGATTGGACCAGACACAATTAAGTGACATCAGTGTTACAAATATTAGAGATAAAACTTCTTGCATTCTTCATTGCAACTGGATGTAGAAAAATTGATTGCAGAAGTTGTGTACTAGCTTAGACACTTCATCAGTTGTGTAATAGCATAGTTGCGTAATCAGTTGTTGTGTAGTAGCATTTACGCGCAATTAGTTGTTGTGTAATAGCATAGACACGTAATCACTTGCGTATTAGCATGGACGCGCCCTCAGTTTATGTAATATTATAAACAAAAGATAAACAAAAACAAACTGCTCTATGCATGACGAATATTGAACTGGATGTTAAACTATGAATCGCAGAAGAACACATATTGCTATCAGTAGGGACACGTCACTCGCAACGTGAAAGACTTTCACAAATACATTTGGGTAACCACTTCATTAAATAGTATTATTTGATGCTACAATTAACTAATCAACAGAGATGTATGGTCATGGAGTTTAAATAGCATTTCGGTCCAGTTAGAAGGTCCAGTTAGAAGGTCCAGTTAGAAGGTCCAGTTAAGGGTCATTCCGGACAAGACTTGTTTTGAGAGGGAGGTGGGGTGTGTAAAAAATGTGTAGTACATATAGAATAAGTAATATAAGTATTCATTCATTCATTTATTCATTTTCCTTTTGCGCTGAAGTTAGCGCATAGGGCAGAGGTCAGATTTCTCCAATTCTGTCTGTTCAAAGCTATTCTGTGCAGTTCTTGAATAGTTTGAATATTGGTTGTTTTACTTTCTCTAAGTATTGTTCTTCTGAGTGTTTCTTTTGGTCTATTCCTGGCTCTTTTGCCTGTATGTATCCATTCAAGAGATTGTTGGTGTATTCTGTTGGTGTCTACGCGTAGGACATGCCCGATGTAGGATCAACGGTGTTTTCTGATAACATCTGTGATGAAATTTTGATGTGTCTCTTCTCTGATTTTATCATTCAGTTTGAATTCACTCCAATGGGTGTTAGTTATCCTACGAAGACATTTGTTCTCAAACTCAGTAATTTCTTTTCTAAAGATAAAGAGCTTTTCTAGCTCTCACATCCATATGATAGCACCGGAATAACGCAGGAATTAAATAAGCGCATTTTAGTGCAAAAAGGATAATCAACAGACCTAATACCTAATACATACATACATACATATATACATACATACATACACACACACACATAAGTACATACACAAACAACATACATGTCTTTATAGTACCTTGCTTATAAAATATAAGTATAGTATAAGTAATATAACATATAACAAGTAATATATACATCTACCAGGAAACCAAACTTCAGATACCAGAGAAAAGCCAATAATAAAAAACCCAGTACCTTGGTGGACAGAAACATGTGCCACCAAAATCTCACAACGGAATGCAGCACTAAAAAAGATGCAAGAAAACAAAACAGAAGAAAACGATGCAAATTACAAAGCCACATGCAAATAGGTAACTAGAACAATCAATGAAGCTAAACATGACCACTGGAGAATATTTTACCAGAGACTAAAGGTAAAGGTAGGTCCCATGGCATCTGCCGTCGGCGATGAAGAGAAGTCTTCGTGTACAAAGCCGCAGCATCTATTAGGTAGGTGGGGGGGGGCAGTTCCCTTCCTTGCTGTTTTTTTTTTTTTTTTTTTTTTGCCAGAGACTAAGCTTCAGAAAACTCACAAGCAAAAACAGACAAGGAAAAGCAAACGCACTAGCCAGACAATTTCACACAGTCAGCAGCAAAACCAACCTCACACCACAAGGATTAAACAGAAGAGCAAGAAGTATCCGGGAAATTGAAACAACGCAACTAAAACCAGAAACTGCATATCTCAACGCTGACATTACAAAACAAGAAGTAACAAGTGCAACAGTCATTAATCAAACACAGCAGCAGGACTAGACATAATAAACTACACAATTATGAAAAATGTCCCAATAATAATCATAAATAAAAATGATAACAATACCATTCAACAAGATATGGGAGAAGGGAAAATTTCAACTTCATTGAAAAGTGCTCCGATTATTCCAATTTTCAAACCGGATAAAGACCCGAAACAAACAAGTTTATACAGACCCATATCCCTCACAGTACACCTTGGAAAAATATTGGAAACAGTAGTAAACAAAGATTGAGATTTCACATTTAAAAAAATAACATATACATACCCAAGCAGGATTCAGAGAGGGAAGATGCACCGTAGACCAGCTAATAAAATTGGAACACGAAGTCAAAAAAGATTTTTTGAATGACAGCAAAACCCTAACTATATTCCACGATGTCGCCAGTGCATATGACGAAACTGGCCAGAGGGAGCCCTGTGGAAAATTCAAGAAATACGAGTACATGGGAGAGCCATGAACTACGTTAAAAGTTTTCTACAGGATCGCTACTTCCGGGTACAGATATCTTGGATATCTTGGAGGCAGTAACATATGAAGATTAAGGTCAAGATAGTATGATGTACTTGGATATTATTGTATGAAGATATCTTCTGTCCGACATCTTGGAACAGGAAAGCGGGATACCGCAAGGTTCGGTTATATCTCCGACTTTATTCACCATAATGACGTCGCCATCTGAACCACCGGAAAAAAATATTATATATCTCAGTGGATCGATGCCAGGGACATTTCAACCTGGTCACCAACGTGATGACCAGATACAACAGAGCAGAGGGATGAGCAGAGGAAACACATTCATGGACAGAGATCCAGGCATAAAATAAGATACACGAAATAATATTAAACGCGTTTTAAAAAAACAGTAAACACCCGTCGGAACGCATCAAACATTTCTCGTTCTATGTATGTGTTAACCTTTGTTTGAGCAGAGGTCAGAAGTAGACGGTTAACTAATCGTATCCACTCAGTGAGGCAGTAACGTATGAAGGTTAAGGTCAAGAGAGTATGATGTACATGGATATTATTGTATGAATATTCGATCAATATTGAATTTTTACAATAATTATCCACTTTTCAGAGTTCTAATAATGACCACAGAGGGTTCAATTTCGCAAGTAGGTTACCAGACAATTTTCGTCCTTCTACGTGCTATATTCGGGAAACCTATGCATTAAAGGAAAAACATAGAGTAACAGATTTCTTTCTGTATGTATATTCTTCATATAATTCAAACCGTGTGTTGGTTATCATCTCTTACTAGAGCCTTCTATTTCGTGTGCTGTCAATAATTCAGATACCGATGTTCTCCCATGCCACAATGCTAGTTTGTCCAGCATCTTATCTCTTGGTCTACCACCAATACTCTTGCTTTTCAACTTGCCTGTTGTTACAATGTGTTCCATCTTTTCTCCTCTCATCATGTGTCCAGAAAATTTAGCGGACATTGTTATTCGTCTCTCTATTGCTTATAGATCCCAGATGGTCACATTGCGCTAATGAATGCAATACCTTGCTAAATACATCACTTCAGCAGCGCGTTACATACATGACTGCATCAACAGGCTATATACAACATGTTGTTTCCATCTGTCACTACAACATCTTGTTAAATACAATGCTCTAATAATTTGTTACAAACATCCAAAAAACCACTTACTACATACAATATTGTAGCACTTTATCAAAAAACGCGCTACATGTCTACCTGGAATACAACTGTCAAATGAGTACTTTTCTTGTCACCTGTACGCCTATATTACACCTGTCAAATAAGTGCATCATACCATCACTGCGCTACCAATGTCAAACGTGGACACTTAAAACAAAAGATAAAAGACAACCTGTTACAACAGAAATGGCTTGTCTACGTAGAATTCAAGGAGTACCAATAAGAGACAGAATCAGAAATGAAAACATCAGAAGACTAACAAACACAAACCAATCCTGGATTAAATAAGAATACAGCAGATTAAGTGGTTTTAGCATGCTTCCAGACTACAAGACAGTGTCCCTTAAAAAGCATTATTATACAGACACGATGGATACAAAGCCAGGGGCAGACTGCAAAAAAATGGATTACATAAATAAAAGAATCAACGAAAACAAATATATATGAGGCACACAAAAAGAAGCGCATTCAAATCGAATGATACCCGCCGAAGACAGATGTGTCGGGCCATTGGCGCAAATAAAACGGCGGCACAACGCATTTCCATTTTCTGGACTACATCCTGCTGGAAATCTAGCAGGACCATGATCCAGCTAGATCCAGTTGGAGTTTGAGAATGAACGCAGAAGAAGAAGAAATCGAATGATAAAATCATAGAAGAGACACATCAACACTTCATGACAGATGTTATCAGAAAAATCAGTTGGTCCTACATCGGGCATGTCCTACGCGCAGACATCAACAGAATACACCACCAATCTCTTGAGTGGATGCCTACACGCAAAAGAGACAGGGGTAGACCAAACGAAACACTCAGAAGAACAATACTTAGAGAATGTAAAACAATAAATATCCATACTATTCAAGAACTGCACAGAATAGCTTTGAACAGACAGAATTGACCTCTGCCCTATGCGCTAACTTCAGCGCCAAAGAAAAATAATTGAATGAATTAACAGAAAAGGCCATCTCCAAAGAACTCTTCTACCTCTGACGCCGCAAGGCATAAAGGACAAATCCAGAGAACTCTTCTGACGCTGCCTGGCATAAAGGACATCTCCAGAGAACTCTTCTACCTCTGAAGCTGCCTGGCATAAAGGGGCAAAAAGCGAAAAGAAAGAAGAAATAAGTACTTTGTTTTATGTGACATCATAGTGTTATAAATATCGGTCCTGTATTTAACATATCGTTGCAGCGGTGTATGTAGTACTGTGATGTCAACCTATACTATAACGGTCAAAATAAGTACTTTACTGTCAGTCTATACTATAACTGTCAAAATAAGTGCTTTACTGTCAGTCTATACTATAACTGTCAAAAATAAGTACTTTACTGTCATCCTACAGCCTATTATAACTAGCAATGAATTAGTATCTGTATTGTACCGCGACAGATTATCCTGTCTTCCTACGAATGGTTCCGTCAACGTTCTGCTTAAATACCGTTTCTATCTCGTTTTCGCGCACGTGTCAATAACTAGAAATACATATAACATTCTCAATCAACAATTTAACGGAGTCTGTCTTCCATTTGGAGAGAGTTCGATCAGACGAATGATGAGATAGTTACCTCGCTATCACTGACGCATCTTGACTTTCACCAAGATTGTGTCTGCAGTGTTCTCAAGCGTTCTTCAGGTGATGCTTCCAGAAACTACTATCATTTTGGTCAGCTAATGCACATGTCTGCCTGGTCGAGTGAAGGAGAAAAGGTAATGAGATGTCCATCAAAGAACAATTAACACCCTCAGTGTCCACCGGCGCAGACTGACCAGCAGACAAATAGAACAATTTGCCTGAAGCTATCTATGGACTGAATAAATCCAAAAGGGAGGTAATTTGATATAATGATGGGAACGCAATCAGTTATTTCCCTGTTCTAATAACGGGAGACAAATGATTACAATAACTACTTTCCGACAATATTCTTTTATCGAGTTCCCGTGTGACGAATCGGTGAATAATTATTACACTGATGTATATCTATTCTCTAACTTGTGTAACATGGCAGCATCTCAATAACATTAGTTATTTATGACGTGGTAAATGTCACAGAATGTATGAGAACATTAATCGATGCACCGATGTTAGCAAGAACTGATGCACCGATGTTAGGAAGAATTGATGCACCGATGTTAGCAAGAATTGATACACCGATATTAGCAAGAATTGATGCACCGATGTTAGGAAGAATTGATGCACCGATGTTAGCAAGAATTGATGCACCGATATTAGCAAGAACTGATGCACCGATATTAGCAAGAATTGATGCATCGATATTAGCAAGAATTGATGCACCGATGTTAGGAAGAATTGATGCACCGACGTTAGCAAGAACTGATGCACCGATGTTAGCAAGAATTGATAGATACACCAATGTTAGCACAAATTGATAGATACACCAATGTTAGCAAGAACTGATAGATGCGTCAATGTTAGCAAGAATTGATAGATGCGTCAATGTTAGCAAGAATTGATAGATGCGCCATTGTTAGCAAGAATTGATAGAATAATGTTAACAAGACTTAATGGGAATAAACTGGTGGGAATTGCAAGTCTATCCTCATGCATGCATACTGAGTGACTCAATGATCATGATCAAGTGCGAAGGAAATGAGTGAAGTCATTGGATAGAGATTTTAATTGGGTCTCACTGAGCACAATCACTTCCATCTCTGCACCCGTACGAGAAGGTGTGCAAGGAAATGGCGGATCCGGCAACGTTGGTTCAGTACAATGTACCTCTATTTACCTTTCAATAGCGAACCTTAATCTACGAGGTATGTTAGTTATATCAGAGCGTTACAACCATCACAAGTTAATGACGGTTGCGGTTTCGGTAATTCAGCGAGCACGATCTCCTAGAATTATTATAGTTGAAGTATAAGCCGACAGGTTGGCTCGCGGGGCTGCTATAGCAGATTGTCAACGTACAGACAGAAGCCGACATGTAGGCTCATGGGGCTTCTATACCAGGTGATCACCATATAGACAGAGGTATAAGCCGACAGGTTGACTCGTGGTGTTGCTATAGCAGTTGGTCAACGTAATGACAGAAATATAAGCCGACATGTTGACTTGTGATGCTTCTATAGTAGGTGGTCAACACATTGACAATGCAGACTCTCAATGTTCTAACAGAGGCTGCATGATCGAAGGATTCTGAGATCTATGAGCTTAAATTAGCATAGAAAATGCGTGAACTGTGAGTGAGGATAGTCGTAACACAGGTAGAGAGTTGACCGTAATGGCTGCTCTCGTTAACGTTTTCATGTATCACTGTGATAGTTTTGTGTTGAAATTAAATTGTATAATCAACTACGACACTAAGCTTACATAATTTTAGATGCTGGACGGAATGGTAAACATAACATTTATTGGAACGACCTTGTCCAATGATGTTGGTACCTATAAAAAACCACGTATACACATAGTGACCAATGACAATTACGGAAAAGTGAAATGAGACACTTTAGATGTTTGAGCCAATGAGCCAGGTCTTATATTAACTATTAGTCACAAATTTATAGTTCTTCTTCTTCTTCAGCGTTCGCTTTCATATAACCACAAATCGTTGTCCCTTTTATGCCTGAGCCTATCGGGTACGGATCCCTTTCTCTTCGCGAGCATGTTTCCGGTATAGGAATGCTCGACATTAGAATTAGGCCAGGTCTTCGTGCTTTGCTGGACGCCCATGATTGGGTCTGGGTCTCTGCCCATAAGGAGCACAGGTAACTAGAAGCTCGTCTCGAACTAACAGAGCTTGTAGTTCCCATTTCCTTGGAACGTTTTCACTTTCCATTTATAGTTGGAGCTGTCCTCTAGCGCTGTTCTGCCCTTTCATTGTACTCAGTATGAAATCTATATGTCTCTCGAAATGCATCTCCTTTTTCGTGCCGTTTTCATTGGCCGCTCCTCCAATGTTCGGACTAGATTGACTAGCATCACTGTATGTCAACAGTGTCGCTGCATGTGGTGATGCCTGAGATATTGTCTGTCTCTTGTGCAGTCAAATCTCTTTCCATCTGCTACCTCTACATTCTCGGATACGATCCACAAATGATTTAGCCAGAATCATCACAAGCCGCTGTGTTTCTGTTTCCAGGGTGCACCGCGAGGAGGTACATTTGGGATCTTGGTTGTTTGTTAACCCTGGGACCGCCAAGAGCTTTGCGTTCCCTTTGCACCCCACAAGTTTATCCGATGTATTCCAGATAGACAAGGATACAGTAGGTAGGAGGTTTTCCATTGCCGTGTCACGGGACGCTTTAAGTATACATATTTTGAGGTTTCCTTACATTAGAGCCTATGGGGGTGTCGGTATATTCGTCCATAAATAGGTGAGTCATGTTCTGAACAATTTGTTGACATGGGGGCAGGGAGCAGAGGAGGGATTTTGACGTCAATAATAGGGCATGCCGTTTTACACACCAATTATGTAGTTTGAATTTTAAACATTTTTCTAAAGATCTTTTTTTTAAAATGTTTGTTTCGGTGACTAAACGCCAAATAAGACTTACTAGGAGAATCAAAACAATCCTTTTTACGTCATTCTTTCGATTATTTCCATGCCTTTCATTGGACAGAGTTGGCAGATGACACGAAGTATATAATAAATAGTGATCAACAGCAATAATGGAAAACATGACGTAAGAAAACATGACGTAAGAAAACATGACGTAAGAAAACATAACGTAAGAAAACATGACGTAAGAAAGGCTTGTTTTGATGCTGCTGATAGGGTACATTGGCAATTAGAAGAAGGAAAACTGATTGAATTCAGTTGCGAGGGGAGTAGGTGCCTCGCACATAAGTGACCTGGTTAAAATCAGTTTTGGTGCATTATGATTTTTCAATGTTTTATTTTTCGTAACAGTTGTTGACAGGAGGGGGGGGCACGTGTGAACAATAGTCAAGCAAATTGTTCACGTAGTTTATGGGCAGTCGTATATATAATTTATAAGTATAAGACTACTGGTAGAAGAGTTTATTATAAGACTACTGGTAGAAGAGTTTATTATAAGACTACTGGTAGAAGAGTTTATTATAAGACTACTGGTAGAAGAGTTCATTATAAGACTACCGGTGGAAGAGTTTATTATAAGACTACTGGTAGAAGAGTTTATTATAAGACTACCGGTGGAAGAGTTTATTATAAGACTACTGGTTGAAGAGTTCATTATAAGACTACTGGTAGAAGATTTTATTATAAGACTAGCGGTAGAAGAGTTTATTATAAGACTACTGGTGGAACAGTACTACGAAGATCTACAACAACTACTCAAACCAGTAAAATCAACAGACATTTTAATAGTCATGGGAGACATGAATGCAAAAATAGGGAAAGGAAGACATACGAACATTGTAGGGCAATTCGGACTAGGGACAAGAAATGACAGAGGAGAAAGACTTATACAGTTCTGTGAGGAGAAGAATATGATCATATGTAATACATTCTTTGAACATGAAAATAGAAGATTATATACATGGAAAAGTCCTGGAGACAGAAAGAGGAACCAAATAGATTACATTATGATTAACAATAGATTTAGAAATAGTGTAAAAAACGTCAAAACATACCCAGGTGCAGATATCAACTCTGACCACAATCCAGTGCTGTGCAAAATAAATGTCAAACTTAAAAAGATAGTAAATCGAAGAGTCCAAGAACCACAGATAGACGCATCAGCACTAAAACAACAAGACATACAACAAAAATACCTTGTAGATGTAAAGAATAGATATGAACATCTAATGATAGAGTGCATGGAACAATACAGAAGGGAAAATCCAGAAGAGAAAATAGACAATAAACGGGAAAGCCTAAAGAAAAGTATTCAAACATCAAGTAAAAATTTACCAACAAGAAATACCAAGAACAAACAAACATGGATGACAGATGAAATATTAGAGAAAATGACAGAAAGAAAGAAAGCTAAAAAATACGCCAAAATACTCAAGTATAGACAAGGAGATACGTAACATGTGCAGAACAGCGAAAAAACAATCGCTAGAAACAAAATGCAGTGAAATAGAGGAGATGTCCATACAACAGAAGACAAAATTAATGCATAAGGAGATAAGGCTGATCACAAATAAGAAAAATACTATAAATGGGGGTGGCTGCATTAAAGATAAAAATGGTAAAATAATATTTGATAAAACAGAAGCACTCACAAGATGGGCAGATTATGTAACAGAACTGTTTGACGACCAACGGAACAAAAAACCAACAATACACAACAATGATGGACCAGCAATACTGAAATCAGAAGTAGAACATGCAATAAATTCAATAAAATGTGGAAAAGCTGCAGGCTCTGACAACATAACAGCAGACATAATAAAAACTCTAAATGAATTTGGTGTAGATACTACACAGAAATTTGCAATGACATATACGAAACAGGCCATATACCTAAAGACCTAACATCATCAATATTCATACCACTACCTAAGAAGTCCAGGGCTGTGGACTGTACAGAATATAGAACAATAAGTCTAATGAGCCATCTAACTAAAATACTTCTCAAGATAATACATGAAAGAATTAAGAACAAGATAGACATGGAGGTCGGTGAAGAACAATTCGGTTTTAGGAAAAACAAAGGAACTAGAGAAGCTATACTGAGTATCCGGGTAGTGATAGATAAATATATAGAAGTCCAAAAAAGTATCTATATTTGCTTCATAGACTACAGCAAGGCCTTTGACAGAGTCCAACATGAAAAATTAATCAAATGTCTTCAAGAAATAGGCATAGATGGAAAAGACATCAGGCTGATTAGAAATATATATTGGGAACAAACTGCATCAATAAGGTGTGAAAACAGCTACTCTCCATACATAGAAATAAGAAGAGGGGTAAGACAAGGATGCATTTTATCACCAAGCCTATTTAATATCTACACAGAGAATATCTTTAAAAATATAGAAGAAATGCCAGGACTCAAGATCAATGGCAAAATAATAAACAACATTAGATATGCAGATGACACTGTTCTTTTAGCAGAAAGTGAACATGAACTACAAAGACTAATAGATCAAGTCAATAAATCAAGTAATGAATATGGACTGGATATAAACATTCAAAAAACAAAAACCATGATAATCAGCAAAGACACAGAAGAACAGGAGATAAACATAAACATACAGGGAGTGAAACTACAACAAGTAAAACAGTATCAATATCTTGGACACATAGTCACAAATGATGGCAGATGTGAAACATAAGTTAAAAGGAGAATAGGAATGGCTATAAGTACCTTCAATGACATGAGGAAATTATTAATATCTAAACAAATTACAAACAAGTTAAAAATGAGAATTATAAAATGCTACATCTATTCCATATTAATGTATGGCTCAGAAACATGGACACTAAATAAACAATTAGAAGACAAAATTGATGCCTTTGAGATGTGGGTATATAGAAGAATAGGGAGAACATCATGGAAAGTGAAGAAAACAAATAAAGAGGTGCTAAAGACACTTAATATGAAGAAAGAACTACTAAGAGAAATAAAGATCAGGCAAATAAAATACTTTGGACACATTAAAAGACATGACACACTATTGAAGAACTTACTTGAGGGTAAAGTCAAAGGGAAGCTAGCACGAGGTAGGCAGAGATACAAGTGGGAGAGTAACATTACACGATGGATAGGTTACAGTCTAGCAGAGTGCACCACCAAGAAAAGAGACAGGAGATGTTGGAGATACGTTGCAGCCAACCTTCGTTGCGGAGACGGCACTTGATGATGATGATGACTGGTGGAAGAGTTTATTATAAGACTACTGGTGGAAGAGTTTATTATAAGACTACTGGTGGAAGAGTTTATTATAAGAATACTGTGGAAGAGTTTAGGGTCTACCTTCACACTTTTTATAAAATCTGCGCCGATCCGCAATTTTGAGTAGCTATGTGACGTCATTTGCGGCTTACTTAGTCCTAGAGGAAAAATTGCTACGAAAATCTTAAGTTCGTTAGAGATATACAATTTTTTACAGCCACAAGGACTGCTGCCGGATTCGACGATTTCAGCGCTACACACTGAGAGCCCCCCTCCCTCAGCTCTGCAAGCCATCTACTGAGAGACCCACACATACAGCCCTCCTAAAATAAGCATCTCGACCCACAACCACTGACTAGTAATTATATACCGATTATACTAGGAATATCATTTGCGAGATAAAAGTCGCCTAAATCCCACTTCGCTTCGCGCAAACATGGTAGACCCTTATTTTGGGATTTAATCAGTGAAAGTTGGTACACGGAAGTGATACCCTGTTTGTTTTCAAATTTTCATCAGCGATGTTTAAAAATGTATAGAACACTACAATTACAGTAACGTAAATCCTGAGTATGTTTGCTTACAGCCAACTGTTTCTGTGATGTAGCATAGTAAATCCCGCATGATAACCTTACAGGTCTTGACAAGATAACTTTCATCTAAGAAAAAAAAAATACACATGTACTTTATGACACTGGTGTCACTCTCGACAACTACCCGCGTTAATTATCCTACGGTGATCAGAATGTTTTGTGAACCATGAATAATATCCCATTCTTTTCCTGACATTCATAGCGACATTCAAACTTGATACCCACGACCAAAATACTGCTTTATTGATTACACGCCTATTATTCTATCAATACCAAGTGGTCCCATTGATTTATCTTCTATTCATTGAGGATTATTCTGAAGACATTGACAATTGAGAGTATTGGAAGATATTACACAATTGCAGCTGACGTGAAATGTAGGAGTCCTGGTGCTTGACCTCACTATTCTAATGCTTCCTTGTTGTATATAAATAGTTCGATGACCGTATCACCTTTATTTGTAATTATATCTGTTAATGGTGTCAGTTCTTATTTTTCTATTACCGCTTTCTACTGTATCATTATGATCGTGTTCCAACCAAGGGCATGGGCTTCTAGTTTAATGTGACATTGATTGGCTTTTAGCCTCTCTATCTAATCTATCTATCTAATCTATCTAATCTTTCTATCTAATATATCAATCAATCGTTCTATATAATCTATCTATCCAATCTATCTATCTAACTTTCCCATCCAAGTAATCACTCAATCGTTCTATCTAATCTATATATCCAATCTATCATTCGATCTATCTAATCTGATTTATCTAATATATCTAGCCTATATATCTATCTAATCTACTTATCGAGTTTACTTATCTAATCTATATATCTATCATTCCAATATATATATATAGGCTCTCTCTCTCTCTCTCTATATATATATATATATATATATATATATATATATATATATATATATATATATATATATATATATATCACTCTGTCTAATATATATATCTAATATATATATATATCTAATCTACCTATATAATCTATTTATCTAATCTACCTATCTAATCTATCTATCTAATCTACCTATCTAATATATCTAATATATTTGTGTAATCTATCTATGTATCTAAACTATCTATCCATTCTAATATATATATATATTATACGATATATTACTGTATCTAATATACCTATCTAATTTATCTATATAGGGTAGCCGGGGGCAATGATGCGCGTTTTTCACTTTTTTCTGTATTCTGACAAATAGACTTAACTATGAGAGACCAAACTAGCAGAAGTGTGTAGCTTATCCATCCATCTAACAATCGTCAGGGTATTTACAACATACAATCACGTTTAGTCCGTAGAATGAGATTTTATGAACATGAGTATAATCCCACCTTTGCCCCAATTTCTGGGGCAAACACGCGCAGGCAAAAACAATTACAATATCATGGGAAAATTGACAAAACCAGCAAAATAACAACGTCACTTCCTATCTAAACATAGTCAGTCACATTGTGGGAAGATAATAGAGCACAAAGACTAGGCATATGTATCTTTATGTAACTTATATACGAAAAAAATATGAAAAAACGTAAATATGAAAAACAAAATTTAATACAGAGAATGGGTGCTTAGATCCGTTTAAAACTATAACAACGTGTTGGAGTGCTCTATAAAGCGTTTGACTATAATTTCAACTATCTATGAATAGCGGAGGTCGTGCATCTATGATCAGCGGAGATCGTACAACTATGACAGGCAGATATCGTGTAACTATTACCGGCGGCAATTATGCATCTATGACTGGCGGAGATTGTGCATCTATGAATAGAGGAGATTGTGCATCTATGAATAGAGGAGATTGTGCATCTATGAATAGAGGAGATTGTGCATCTATGAATAGAGGAAATCGTGCATCTATGAATAGAGGAAATCGTGCATCTATGAATATCGGAGATCGTGTAACTATGACTGGCAGAGATAGTGCAGTTATGACCGGCGGAGATAGCGCAATTATGACCGGCGGATATATTGCAATTATGTCCGGCGGAAATCGTGCATCTATGACCGGCGGAGAACGTGCATCTATGAATAGCGGAGAACGTGCATCTATGAATAGCGGAGAACGTGCATCTATGAATAGCGGAGAACGTGCATCTATGAATAGCGGAGAACGTGCATCTATGAATAGCCGGGAACGTGCATTTATGAATAGCTGAGATCGTGCATTTATGTATAGCGGGGATCTTGCATCGGCGGAGGTCGTGCATCTATTATCTGCGGAGGTCGTACAACTATGACCCGTGAAGATTGTGCAGCTATAACCGACAGGGATCGTGCAACTATGAATAGCGGAGAACGTGCATCTATTATCGGCGGAGACCGTACAACTATGACCCGTGGAGATTGTGCATCTGTGATCGGAAGGGATTGTGCATCTATAGCAGCGACTGCTTCATTTTCAGTCAGTGGCATCATTTTCTCAATTTTCCGTTTGTAATTCCTAAAAAGAAACATAACGTGACAATAAAATATTGGTTTAAATATTTGGCAACATGAGGGGGAAGTGACTGGGGCAACTGGGGAAGTGTCAGTCAGCAGCGTATGTTTGCCCCGTCAGTGTGCGCGGCGTTACCCCAAAATCACACTGTTCACAATTTTTATAAAATATCATGAAAACAAAAATTATCTTGACAATGTAACATGCTTAATAACTTAACAATACAATATAGTTTTCAGTTCAGACATGTAAAATAACATGACAGTAATGATAACAGAGGACAAAGAGTGAGAAGTGGAAAAAAGTTAGATCGAGAACGTTAAAAAATGAATTTACCTCTTAGCTAAAAAATGATCTGCCCGTGACCGATGAAAATTCGTTGTGCGACAGAAACGGATGTTAGCGTCTTGCGTGGCCACGTGGTTTACGGGAAAAAAAATAGTTCCGGAAAAAAACGACTGCGAATCTTTGCCCCCAGCGCATCTTTACCCCCGGCTACCCTATATATCTAATATATTTATCTAATCTATCTATCTATCATTTATTTATGTTTCTGCTAACAGATCCATCTGTGTATATAATTATGTCTTGTGGTTTTGAGTGTAGTTGAAAGTGTATACTGCACTGTATACTGCGCCCTGACGTCCGTCCATTTTCGACACGCTTTATCTAGCTGTATTATTACTTTAGTCGGTGGTTTCTTCTCAGTATCTACCTCCACCCATTCACTGCCTTTTCCTATTTCTTCAAATTCACATAGGACCTACTCTTCTTAGTGTGTCTTCAGGCTCTGCCATCCATGATCTGCCACGCTTGATTCATTTTCCCTTTGATTCATCTAGACGTTGGTGTAATGGGTGGTGGTTGTATTGTCACTTTAAGTTACGACCTAACTTGTGCTACCTGATGTCGCACTCTAATGCTGGGGAGATCAAGCAGAAATCTCATAGCCAAGATGGATGTATCTCTAGTACACCCTAGTACCGCTCTCATTGCCTCATTTCGGAGTTTTTCCAATCTATCGACTTGTGTCTGTGACAGTATTAGTACGCCATACTCAGGCCGAAAAAACCCAGTCCTTACCGAGGATCAAACTCTGGATGTCATGGGTGTGAGAACAAAGCTCTTATCTCCAGGCCATGTGCAACACAAAATATGAAAGAAAATCTTGTAAATGTGTTTAAAAAACTGACTACTTTCCAGTTTCTCACTATCAAACTATATATATATATAGGCCCTATCTATTTCATGGATTACTTGCCGAGTATATTTTAAACATCTTATTTCTATCTCTTATTATTCTATTTTGTCTGATTATTATATATTTGTTGTGATGAAGCCGTGCTCGGATATAAACGTCAATTGTTTTAGTCTGCATTCTTTTCATTAGAATTGTTTTAAACAAAGATTGTCTGACGAACTTTCTGAAGGGAAAAAAGAGGTAGAGAATGCAACAGATCTCCAAACATCCCCTGTCTCTTGTCTTGGTGGTGCACTTTGCCAGACTGTAATTCTTGTGATTTTACTACATGTATCTACTCCCCTCGACTTTACCCTTAAGTAAGGTCTTCAAAAATGTATTTTAATATGTCCTAAATATTCTTTCTTCATATTAAGTGTTTTTAAAGCCTCTTTGTTTTCTTAGCCTTCCATGATGTTCTTCCTATACTTCTATATACCCACATCTCAAAGACATCAATTCTATATTCTAATTGTTTGTTTATTGTCCATGTTTCTAAGCCATGCATTAATATAGAATAGATGTAGCATTTTATAATTCTCATTTTTAACTTCTTTGTAATTTACTTAGATCTTAATATTTTCCTCATGTCATTGAAATTACTTTTAGCCATTCCTATTCTCCTTTAAACTTCTGTTTCACATGTGCCATCATTTGTAATTATGTGTTATTTATAAGATAAATAACAGAGATATTTATAATGTTCATATTGTTGTATTTCTCACTAATTTATGTACTTCAGTGACTTTGCTGATTAACCTTTTTTTGAATGTTTATATCTAATCCATATTCATGACTTGATTTATTGATTTGATCTATTAGTCTTTGTAATTCTTGTTCACTTTCTGCTAAAAGAACAGGATGTCAACTGCATATCTCAGGTTGTTTCATTAAATATTACCTAAACACAGTGGTAGAGAAGCGTGGTATTCTAGTTAATAGTGAGCTTGCATGCTGTCACCGGGTTACAACGTGCCAGGTTCAAAACCACCTCTGAACAAACAAAACATCCGGGTTGTGATTTCTGGCTTCACATGACTGCTCCTTCAGTTGACTCAGCTGTAAATGAGTACCTGATGCATGAGTTAGGGAAGGTAAAGACAGCAAGAAAGGGAACTGTCCACCTCACCTAATAATTGCTGCAGTTTAGCACATGAAGAGTTATCTTCATCCCCGATGCTGTCATGTGACCTACCTTTACCTTACCTATACACAGGAACCTGCTTAATAAACATCTAGAAGATGAATGAGGCCATACATGCATACACATTTGTTTCTATTATCTTTTTATTAATGGTGGGTTTTTTAATAACATATATTTACTGATTTACCATATTTACTTGTATTACCATCATGACATTTAAAGTCTTCAATGACATTTCATTTATGAAATATTCTGAATACTGATGATATGTAAACTACTTAAGAAATCTTATTTGTTGCCAAGGCTCAAAACAGAAGCAAAGAATAGCACCACTGTTAACCTCCATGCATGCTTTAAGAGGTGACTAATGAACTTATGGGGAGGATTTGACTGTTCTATAATGTATAGGGTCAAAGTGACCAAGAGGACTTGCTGATGCCAGATGTGTCAGGCCAAAAAACACTGGTAATCACTAACGCTGTAATCTATGACAAACCTCTTGCCATTTTTCAGACTACATCCTGCACATGTGCAGGAGTTTGAGAAAGAACACAGAAGACGTCACAAACCTGACCACAGATCTATGACTTCTGTGGATATAGGTATAAATATTCATGGCACAGACCATCAAGAATTCTATAACATTCAAGTCACACTGTCATTGAAACACAGAATCTACTGATGCTAAGGAGTGGGGAAAATCTACTGAAGCTAAGGAATGAGCAGAATCTACTAATGCTATCGAATGAACAGAATCTACTGATTCTAAGGAATGATGTTAAGGAAATAGCAGGATCTACTGATGCTAAGGAATGATCAGTTTGAATAACATTTATTATACTGTCCAACAAACATGCCCCCTGGCATATAATGGCAAGTGATGTACTTCATTAAAATCTGGTCAAGAACAACAGTATACAAATAAGTTTGTCTATTTTCTCATGTCCAACATAACAAACAAAATAATTACATCATTGTAATGACAACAATAGTGCATTCAATGATAGGGCCTACAGATTTCAATATCAATTATCCATGACAAATAAAAGTATCACAGCTCATTCTGGTACACCAAAATCTTTCATCTAAAATCCATTTTGATTATGCAACCTCTCATACATTCATTCATGCATACTCTTTATGTATTTTATTTTTTTCTCCATATTAACTCTTCTTCAATGACATAACAATAACATATTTCTTCAATGACATAACAATAACATATTTATTAAATGACATAACAATAACTTATTTATTAAATGACATAATAACTTATTACATCTATGACATACCAATAAAACATTAATATGTATTCATATACCAATATAAACCCAATCATACGTCGTTGTTCGTTCATCCATCACAAGTGATGATGACCATGTGGTACACCCATTTTATGAAATTCAAATAGGCCTATGTCCGTGACAATGAAGAGCACATTAATGGCTAGTCATTACACAAGCACACATATTGGCCAGTAATAAATCAACAAAATATTAATTAATAATACAAGCAAACCAACAATTTCTGTGTAGATAGTTTCATACATTTTCTGCTTGATAACATATTCAAACATGCATATACCAATTAACATATTCATACATGCATATACCAATTAATATATATTGAATATGGTGCATAATAAAAAATATACATGACTTTCTGAAGCAAACTAATGTTATTAACGGTAACATTGGAAACAAGTGAAAAAACTGCGGATACAAAACTTCTCTCAAACATTTTTTTTACCATCACAGCTGAGATAGGTCTAAGTACTGCCGAGATAAGTACTGCCGAGATAAGTACAGCTGAGATAAGTACAGCTGAAATAAGTACAGTTAAGATAAGTACAGCTGAAATAAGTACAGCTGGATAAAACTTCATTCAAGATGTACCAACAAACTGTTTTTAAAGATATCAGGTCAGTTGCTCTCTGCAAACATGGAAGACTAAAGACAACATTGAGGAGTACAGAAGAACAAATTAAAAGATATTTATCATGGATTGAACAGAAAACAGAAACTAGCCAAAGACAAGAGAGGAATGGCTTATTTTTTTTTCTAACTAAATCATCGGAAATGTAATTAGGTTAAATAATGATGTCTCTGAATTGAAGGCTGCCTACTATCTGTCTCTAACATAATCTTTCCCAACTTGATGGTCCACTATAATCTTGTTATCTCTTGATGGTCCACTATAATCTTGTTATCTCTTGATGGTCCACTATAATCTTGTTATCTCTTGATGGTCCAGTATAATTTTGTTATCTCTTGATAGTTTAATTAACTGATGTGTAGGGGATGGAAAAGTTTAATTAACTGATGTGCAGAGTATGGAAAAAGCTGACAGGAAGTGTTGACAAGATGGAAGAAATTTGTTGAGGAACTGAACTCCCAAGAGAGCTCAAATGTTTTTAAATATATTAGTATAGCAATGTCTGTTGTGGTCAAATATATTGAAAAACAGAGACTGAAATGGTTCGGCCACCTAATATAAATGAAACCTTATTAGCCAGCAGCAGTAGCATACAACATGAAAATAGAAATATCAAGATACAGAGGCATACCAAGAAGAAGGTGGATTGAAGGAGTTACTAATATTCTCATATGTCACAGTATTACTGCATATCAAGCAACCAAATGTGCCCATAGCATGAAAACCGATCATCATTACATCCTGCAACACCTTACAGCAAAAGCAAAGAAAAGATCATATATAGGGTATAATAAATAGTTTCATAGGTTTGTCCAATTATCTTGTTTATCAACATCTCAAAGGTATCGAACATATCAAAGACATTGAAACATCTACTTCTTCTGTAGGCCTAAGTGAATTGTTGATCACGTGAGGTCAAACACAGACACACATAGAAATGTAAGACAGAGACATGAAAGACACAGGTTTCTGTATATAATATCACATTTAAGACACAATGAGTAATAGAACAGAATTCACTGAGCAGTATCCAGATGTATAAGGACTTTGTTTCAGTAGACTGTTGAAGTAGGGGCATATTGAATGTTCCCAGTTGATGTTTTCCCCTCACATGTTCCCTCATGAGTCCAATCCAACATATGCAGTTTGATTATTTTACATATAATTATTGTATAAATATATAAATTAAATTTACTAAATATTTACATGATTTGTGTACAACATAGTTACACAAGATACCATCATCATTCATAATCAAAGTATCCAGTATACCCATATGCTTACCAATAATTCAATCTGGCACACAAAATTCAAGTAACAATTACATATTAATTTTAAGATATTAACAACATTTTTACAGAAGCAAAACAAAACAAAATATCAATTTATTTAGATACTAAAATTGGAGTAATGACCTTTAACTGAAGCTGGTTACTGGCATCCAATCTATTTTAGATATCTTAAAAGTTTTGGTGCAGTTACACTGTATACCTATATTCAAATACAATTACTTGGGAATTCATTGCAATTTGGGCAAATAAACACAAGAGCTACTGATTTACAAATCTAGCTCAAAACATGTTTCATCACTGGATGATATAAATCTCAGTGAATACAAAATAGTTCATTGAATAATCAGCTTGAACTCCCCGCAGTACAGAAATAGTCCAATAGCCCAGATTGAGCAAATGTGATTGTCATTACATATATATTAATTTACAACTGAAATAATTACATTTTCATTATTCTGAATACTGAAGTGTGCAGGTTTCTGATTATTGTAATTTGTGGGGTTTATGAATATTCCAGTATGGGGGTCTCTTAGAATTGTTTTTAGAAACTAGCTTCTTATTTTGAAGTGATCATAAAACAGTTCAGGACAAGAAACACTTTGAACCTCTCCTGACAGTGTGTAGGTGTGGGGTAAATGTATAGTCTTTTGGTAAATTGACAATCAACTGATCATATCACCAGAAAATCAACTAATCAAAGCACCAGAAAATCAGCTGATTGTATCACTAGCAAATAAATATGCACAAAAATAGAGACGAGCAACAGCTCTTTAATGCAACTTCTTTCAACAGTCAAAGATTCAAAAACTCAAAGATTCAAAAACTCAAAGATTCAAAAACTCAAAGATTCAAAAACTCAAAGATTCAAAAACTCAAAGATTCAAAAACTCAAAGATTCAAAAACTCAAAGATTCAAAAACTCAAAGATTCAAAAACTCAGAGATAGAGTCAACTACAATTTAATGGACCCAATACCAGAGCTGCATGGTTTGCAAAATCAATTCTGCAAGGTTTAAAAGGTATAGGTATGTCCAATGGCAGAAACCTGCTGTCTGGGATGAAGATAACTCTTCATGTACTAAGCCGCAGCAACTATGAGATGGGGTGACCAGTTCCCTTTCTTGCTGTCCTTACCTCCCCTAACTCATGCGTCAGGTACTCATTTACAGCTGAGTCGACTGGAGAAGTGGTCATGTCAAGCGAGAAATCACAACCCGGATTTATGTTTTGTCCAGATATGGTTTCGAGCCTGGCACGCTGTAGAGAGGTATTATGAACTAGGCTACCACACTAGGTTTAGTGCCAGGTAAAAGAACATATGGCAGACACAAGAAAAGGTAGGAAGACAGTGTAATTGTAAAGACAGGATTGACATCTCCTAGAGTATGGACTGTAGTTGTGAAGACAATTTGTCACCTCTCAAAGTCTGGACTTCAATTTTAATTATCAGAGAGGTATTCTTACAATTGTGTCAATATGTTCCCAATGACCACTAAGGTTGTCTGAAGATAATGACATATTTCTGAGTCATCAGTGCACAATTTTCTTTAAACAATTCTATACAGAACAAGAAAGATAAAGACAACTGAGGTTACACGAGATAACACATCTTCAAGATGATGCAAGTGTTTCCATGGTAACGCTTTAATAATAACATAAATATCATAGTATTATTTTATGGGTGATATATTTTGCAGGGGTTATCATATGTACGAGACTTACATTCCACCACTATCATCATAACTATTATCATCATAACTATTATCATCATAACTATTATCATCATTGTTGTTTCATAAACTTATTGCTAAAGATGATGTACAGCAAATAAATATTCTGTTGTTGGCTCAGTGGTAGAGTGGTTAGTAGGCTCGTCTTACAGACACAACTCATTTGAACTTGCTTATGATTTTGAAAGCAGACTGTGTACATTGTACTGACAATCAAATGAGATGTATTAGTGGTACCTATGTACAATTTTGGGAAGGGTATCTTAAGAGCATTATTTCACACTCTGAGGACTTCAAATTTCAGTGATATGCTACGCTCTGATAATAATCCTGCTTCTAAGAGGAGTCTATATGTGTATGTAATAACAAGGAGTCTATATGTGTATGTAAAATGCCTGTGCCACCATAGTGTATTCAGACATGACATCTTATATAAAGGTCTGCAAATATTTGGTGATATCAATGATGGCCACTATTTATCACACAACTGTATTGCTGTAATGGCTTCAATATGACCAAAACTTTGTGATACGAAAGATGGCCACATTTGTCTACTCAACTGTATGACTGCATTGGTTCAATATGACCAGATATTTGGTGCTATGACTGATGGCTACTTTTTACCACACAATTGTAGGAGACTGCATGGCTTCAATATTGCCAACATAACCTAGAAGTCATGTGATCAGCCATTGAAGAAAGGCTTCAATTCAGAGAACATCAATATCAATTGTTGATGCATCATTTATCACAACATCATTTATTATATGTCCAAGATATTGTAAACGTTTAACACCTCTGTTTCTGTATGCCCAAGATACAAACTGTATTCTTATAACAAGAACAGCTGGTAAAGTTTTATTGCTGATTGCACTACACAATTTTATGTTAGCCATTTCCATAAATGTTTGTGTCACATAAATCTCCAGCAATTGTTCTGTTCTAATGTCTCATTTTCTCTCTCTAAGTCAGTATACTGATAGTTGGTATTGTTTTCATAGCTTTTTTCTCATGCTAATAACAACAAGACCAAAATAGAGAAATGAACTTCTCAAAAATTGTTGCCTGACCCACTTTGTAGCAACATCCTACAATAATCATTTTATTATCTCTGTTCCTGCTAAGGTGTAGTTAATCTTCCTGCTTGAAATAAGCTTAGATCTAGACAAGATTTGTGTCCAACTTTTGTTATGTTCAAGCACAGTTTACTTTTACATTTTGCTGTATACAGACATAATATACCTTCACAGGTATAATATACCTTCAACTGTTGCTATAGGCCTCCACACAGGTATAATATACCTTCAACTGTTGCTACGGTATATTCTATGTTCAACCTGTGCTATTGTCTATAAAATATGTGTTTATGACCAACTCTTGATGTGCTCCGACAAGACTGATGCACAATTATTGTTTGAATTATGCAATTTTTCTGTGAAACTCTGTATTTTCTACGTTGAGAACGCATAAAGGAATGACTTATTACTCATTTTACCCTATATTTACTCCATCTCTCTCATGGAAACATTATATCACTATCCAAGAGCAAATAATTATGTAGCTTCAAGCAAAAATCCCCAGGGATCTCAGAAAAATCAACTCTGCAAAAAAATGTTGAGAGTGCGATTTGAACCCACAACCTCTTGAGCACAAAGTGAATGGCTTAATTGTAATACTAATGGGAGATCCCTCTTTCCTTCTATATGTTACATCTTACTAGACTTATACCTCCACTGTTGTGTTCTGTTTGTTTTCAGTACAAGATTTCTCTGGCTGCATTTAGCCAACTAATGTTTCACAATCATCTTGTGCACAGATATAAAACAGCATCACTTATCTTGACTGATCAAACTTATCATTGGTCACTTTGCTTATATGTTTTTCATCAGCCAATAAATAGCTAGCATTTCATCAGCCAATAAATAGCTAGCATTTTATCAGCCAATAAATAGCTAGCATTTCATCAGCCAATAAACAGCTAGCATTTCATCAGCCAATACATAGCTAGCATTTCATCAGCCAATAAATAGCTAGCATTTCATCAGCCAATAAACAGCTAGCATTTCATCAGCCAATACATAGCTAGCATTTCATCAGCCAATAAATAGCTAGCACAGAGAGTCAGATGAGCCAAGATAAGTTAGGCAAGATATCTGGGATCTGCATGTAAAACTATTCTCAAGCAGGGCTTGGTTTAGCATCCCTGCATTTTATTTAGCAATGTAATATGAACATATAATAGGAGTCAGTGTAGGTGTACATACAGTTTTGATCATTTGCTGTTTCCGTCGGTAAATCTGTACATGTATTATTGTTATATGATTGGGTTTCTTCTCAATAAATTATTCAATCTATAATCATGTGCTTGAAATAATACATTGAGGCACTGAAGTATCCAGTCAGAGCTGCCATCTGTTACCTGTTGCTGTGTACCTGATTTGTTTTCTGTACAGGCACCTGAAATGTGAAATAAATTGGTTTGATTGTAAATATGGAATATTACTTAAAACAACCTCAAATTTTCAAAAGTTTGAAATCATCAGACTATCACACAGGATGTTCACACTGTAACCCTTTATCTGATACAGTGTTTTCTGTAAGAGATGACAACAACTGTTACTACTGCACTCTCCACCTTGTTGGATATCCTCTGAAATTTTGGTTATTTATAATTGTTTTCAGTAACTATTCCCAGCTAAATTCTTCCCTCAATGACTTTCACTCTGTGCTGATTCCTTTTCTTGTCTTACAAAATAGGAGAGCTTCCACTGTACAGTTTTTGTAATGTACCCAGAAAAGATTTACTGCATAGATGGAATGTTTGATGTGTACCCAAGCTTTAGTGAGATGTTTGATTGACATGTACCAGAATGTGAGTGAGATGTTTGACATGTACCCGAGTGTGAATGAGATATTTGGCATGTACCTGAGTGTGAATGAGATATTTGACATGTACCCGAGTGTGAATGACATATTTGACATGTACCCGAGTGTGAATGAGATGTTTGACATGTACCCGAGTGTGAATGAGATGTTTGACATGTACCTGAGTGTGAATGAGATGTTTGACATATACCTGAGTTTGAGTGGGATTTTGTACATGTACCTGAGCTTGAGTGATATGTTTGACCTGTGTCCTAGCTTGAGTGAGATGTTTGACCTGACAGAATGATAACTCTTGGATCCCATGGCAGCAACCCTTCGTTAAATATGAAAATAACTCTTCATGTACTAAGCCACAGAAACTATTCGGTGCTGTTCCCTTTCTTGCTGTGTTTGTTATTCTGTGATGTTCCCTTCCTTGCTGTGTTTGTTATTCAGTGCTGTTCCCTTTCTTGCTGTGTTTGTTATTCGGTGATGTTCTCCTCCTTGGTGTATTTATTATTTGGTGCTGTTCCCTTCCTTGCTGTGTTTGTTAAAATAAATGTGTTCTACACACTAAGTTTGTTCCAGAACATGACATATAAGTCAAGTCTCATCTAAAGCAGAGTACGCATGTGGTTGCGTCTGTGGGTCTCGCCAATTGCCCACTAGACAAACCATCCATGTAACAGAAAACCTTAGTGGATGACATGCCGATATATTGAGGTTATCTTCTTATAGAAGCTACATGGCACGTCATCTATACAATTATGCTTTTATTTTGTTGTTTAAATGTGTTTTATGTTTACATGAATACATATGTATGCACCCTCTGTGGTTGGGAGGGAGTCAGAGATGTACTGCACAGCACTGGGGAGGAGGAAACCGACAGCACTGTTTTTTTTCCTATGGCTGAGACCCATCATAGCGGCACAGTGACTCAGGACGTGACAATCCTTTTGACTTAACATTTGGTTGCATGCCTGGAGCAATAGAGAAGTTCGGCATAACCAGTAGTCAATTGGTGGCAGGGAATGAGCACAGTGAACCCTATCTTGGCTACAGTGGCTAGGAGCAGTGCATAGGTTGAAACCTACCTTCCTGGAGGTGTGATAGTTATTCTCTGGCTCTGTCCCGTAGGGCCGAATAGCCACAGACTTACCAGCAACATAATGTCATTTAATGGCATTAGGTCAAAGGGCATAAGCCCATGGACCGCTGGATCAGCAACCAACCAAATATCTAAAGCAGAACATGACATATAAGTCAAGTCTCATATAAAACAGAACATGACACATGTCAAGTCTCATCTAAAGCAGAACATGACATATAAGTAGTTTCATCTAAAGCAGAACATGACATATAAATCAAGTCTCAACTAAAGCAGAACATGACATACAAGTCAAGTCTCAACTAAAGCAGAACATGACATACAAGTCAAGTCTCAACTAAAGCAGAACATGACATACAAGTCAAGTCTCAACTAAAGCAGAACATGACATATAAGTCAAGTCTCATATAAAACAGAACATGACACATGTCAAGTCTCATCTAAAGCAGAACATGACATATAAGTAGTTTCATCTAAAGCAGAACATGCCATATAAATCAAGTCTCAACTAAAGCAGAACATGACATACAAGTCAAGTCTCAACTAAAGCAGAACATGACATATAAGTCGTTTCATCTAAAGTGACAAATAAGATCAACTTGATCTAGGGACTGACAACTAAAATAAATTTGATGTAGAGACTCAAGATAGTAGGAGAAGCTTGATCACAATATGACATCTGGCAATGGCATAATCATAAATTGTTCTAATCTTCTCTAACAAGATACTTACAGATTTCAAGCCTCCTTTAGAAAATGTTCTAATAGCAACCATAAGCTCTTCCCGTGGATCTAACTGTGGCTCGAACCTAGACTTCTGTCTTTGCTTAGCTGATGTGGTCTCATTTTTACCAACTTTAAACTTTTGTTCTGGTGGTGGCGGTGGTGGTAGTTGTGATAATGCTGGTGGTAGTGCTTTAGATTGTGCTGTAGCAGCAGGTTGAAGTCTTGTTTTTGGAAGCTCTCTGATAAAATGAGAATATAAAGTGATCTTTTAAAACACTGTCACATAGCAACAACAAACACTGCCACATAACAACAACCAATACTGTTACATAGCAACAACCAACACTGTTACATAGCAACAACCAACACTGTTACATAGCAACAACAACACTGTTACATAGCAACAACCAACACTGTTGCATAGCAACAACCAACACTGTTACATAGCAACAACCAACACTGTTGCATAGCAACAACCAACACTGTCATATAGTAACAACCAACACTGTCACATAGCAACAACCAACACTGGCACTTAACAACAACCAACACTGTTACATAGCAACAACCAACACTGTTGCATAGCAACAACCAACACTGTCATATAGTAACAACCAACACTGTCACATAGCAACAACCAACACTGGCACTTAACAACAACCAACACTGTTACATAGCAACAACCAACACTGTTACATAGCAACAACCAACACTGTCACATAGCAACAACCAACACTGTCACATAGTAACAACCAACACTGTCACATAGCAACAACCAACACTGGCACTTAACAACAACCAACACTGTCACATAGCAACAACCAACACTGTCACATAGCAACAACCAACACTGTCACATAGCAACAACCAACACTGTCACATAGCAACAACCAACATAGAGTATGCTGAAAAAGAAGTACTACAAAGTGTGTGTTTTGTTTGAGAATGTGGCACCTGGTGTGGAATAGATAAATGTACCTGTATATTGCCTGAATCAACTGTGTGGCAACCAAGCCTTGACTTAAAGGATGCAAAGAATAAGGCTGCTGTATTCTTTCTTGGCATGATATAGAAGGCATCTACAGAAAGTTATCAATAGAAGGTAGTACTGCTAGTAGAACATAATTGAAAATAGTACTCACGTGGAAGACAGGTAATGGAGTTCTACTTGATGACGACTAACACACTATCACTGACGGATGTTTACATGAATAAATATGGAATACACAACAAAACAAAACACAGAATATAATCATAAAATGACAATACATAGGACAAAATCTAATCCATGTACTGTGTATTGCCATTTATATGATTATATTCTGTTTTGGGGTTTGGTTGTGTATTCCATATTAATTCATGTAAACATCCGTCAGTGATAGTGTGTTAGTCGTCATCAAGTGGAGCTCCATTACCTGTCTTCTACATGAATATTATCTACAGAAAGTTGCGGGATAGACTGACAACTGTCAAAAAATCATCACTGTCACATCTTGTCTCAATATCTGACTTTCGTCTTCTAACAAATAATCCCCATGGATGATTAAGAGATGCAGGCCAGCGGACATTACACCTTTGTCCTTTTGTAGCAGACTCCTAGATGACAGAGTGATAGACGTGTCCTAACTACAAATGTAAACAGAAGAATGATGAGGTACTATGCCCAGATGTGTGTACTGTGTCTCTAGCAGAATGTGATAATCCTGGGATAGAACACCTCCCTTCAGTGACTAAACAAGCATCCATAAACTCCCCTGAAACAACCATGTTTTTGAGACAACTTTATAGGAGTCAGGGTGTCACCTCAGTTACACAACTGAGAAGATCTTGTGCTGCTTTTGTCAGAAAGGTTATGGACAGTCAAGAGCTACCTGCTGACAGCTAAAGGGATTATTTCATCATCATCATGTGTCAAGAACTACGTGCTCACAGCTAAAAAGATTATTTCATCATTCTCAACAAATTTCTAGAATTCCTTCTGGGCAGTAATAGCACTCGATAGTGAAAATAGAAATTTGTTCTCTAATTCTTTCGAATCTGAAGTGCAGTAGGAAATCCAGGGAAGGTGGTATGGTTATATACACAGATGGTTCTGTAGTTAGACTGAATAGACTGGTTCTGTAGTTAGACTGAATAGACTGGTTCTGTAGTTAGACTGAATAGACTGGTTCTGTAGTTAGACTGAATAGACTGGTTCTGTAGTTATACTGAATAGACTGGTTCTGTAGTTAGACTGAGTAGACTGGTTCTGTAGTTAGACTGAGTAGACTGGTTCTGTAGTTAGACTGAATAGACTGGTTCTGTAGTTAGACTGAATAGACTGGTTCTGTAGTTATACTGAATAGACTGGTTCTGTAGTTAGACTGAGTAGACTGGTTCTGTAGTTAGACTGAATAGACTGGTTCTGTAGTTAGACTGAATAGTGCTTGTGTGTTCACAGCCCCAATGTATAGGGAAAACTATTAGAGACGAGTGTGAAGCTCTCACTGTAACTACGAGAAGTCATGACTTGAATATTATTGCAGTGACATAGCACAAACTGGATGAGAAAACATAGCACATTCTCAGAGACTTCATCAGCATGAATAGAAAATACATGAATAATTCATGACTTAAATCTGTACAGAGGTCAGAGGTGAAAGGAGCTGTAATCATTAACCTGGTCATTCAGGTGTTCAAGCAATGAAAGAGTAGATAGGCTTGCAAGTTCTGTCACTGTATGCAGCAGTAGATCAATGGACAGGACCAAGATATTGAACTTCAAATGAGAAATTTCAAGGTCAACTGAATTTAATTATTGTTATGATTTATTTTCCATGTATAGAATAAATTAGCTCAAAATATAAATTTGCAAGAAATGAAGGTCATTCTTCTTTCCTTCATCTTTTACCCTTTACGGGTGTCGAGGGAGATACAATGTTCTTGTTCTCGCTTTTCTGGCAGCTTCAGATAATGTTATTTGGTGTTCGTGTAATGTCTCTTTGATGTTGTCGATCCAGCGTACTCTAGGTCTACCCTTGGCTCTTCTTTCTGCTTCTCCTCTCTTCGTATATGCTTTATAAACTAATGAATCACACGACATTCTTTACAGATGACCAAACCATTGTATCTGTTGGTTTTGTATGTATTGTAGAATTGATATGACACCAACTCTTTCTCTTATGACATCGTTTCTAATTCTGTGTCTTCTGGTCACTCCTGTGGCTTTTCTCAGACATCTCACCTCTGTTGTAACCAGTTGTCTCTTATGTTTTGTTGTTAAGGACCATGTTTGACATTGGTAGCACAGGGTTGGAATGAAGATACTTTGGATAAGATGTTTTTTTGTTGACATTGAAAGCATTTTGTGCTGCAATAAAGGGGATAATTGACCCAGTATTTGATTCACTTTGCTACAATGAATGTCTATTTCGGTGTCCATCTTTCCATCTGAAGAGAATGTTACGCCTAAGTATTTAAAGGTGTTGGTTTGTTTAATGACTTGATTTTCCCCTGATATATTTAGATTGTGTGTATCCCTTCCTATTGCCATGGTTTCTGTTTTGTCTATGCTTATCTTCATGTTGTTGTAGCTCTTTGGTATTTTCATTGTGCTTCTTGGCTTTTTTCATACTGCTATCGATATATGTGATGAACAAGAGTGGCGATAAAACACATCCTTTCCTAACTAATGAAGGTCATTAACAGCTGAAATGTCCTGTAATTGTTGATATGCTCAGGGGAGATCAGAGTACCTATGCATTTGTCCTGTGTGTAATGACGAAGATTTGATGACTGGTTTAATACCAGGTGATGCTGATGATTTGATGCCAGGTTTAAGCTCCACCACAGGCAGCTGTGCATCCGGTGAGTTCAGACAGCATAGGCAGCCTACTACCCAACCTAAATATGCTGGACTACTCACTACATCCTGGATAGGGTATGCTACCAACATCATTTAGTAATTTTGTAGGTGGCAGTTATAGTGTTAACCATGTCCGCTGTCATGTGACATATTCTCTCCAGAACAATGTCTTCCCAATTAACTACCCTTCTCTGCCTTGGGCCATGCAGCTTACATTTTCCAATGATGTATTCATGTCATCTTTAATGCCGTCAGTCCAACGTCTTCTTGATCTGCTCTTTCATGTCTATCTACTTTTAACATGCTGTGAACTCAGAAATTCACTTATGTAAGATAGCAAAAAGTGTTTCTGTGTACTATTTTGCTGATGATAACATTCCTTCACAGATCGCCAACAACTGTTAATATCATATGTGTTCCTGAGTTGGGGTATGTGTTCCTGTGTCAGGATCAATGAAATACAGGTTTTTTTTACCGGTTAGAGCATAAATAGCATAAGTAGTACTGCACATAGTGACATACACAATTATAGTGTATTCATGTCATTTATGGAAGCCAAGTTGCATCATTATTCATATTTAGAGATGTAATTCCTGTGTAGGACCATTAAAAACCAACACATGAGAACCTAGCAAACAAACAACAGCCAACATTAGTTCCAACACTTACATCTGTACTTGACCTGCTGCAACTATTGGTTTTTGATGTTGTTGAAGGTGTTCTAGTGGTTGTTGTGAAAGTTGTTGTTGCTGTTGAAGAGCTAACATAGTAGACTGTAGCTGTTGCATCATTTGCTGTTGCAATGCTATTTGATCTGTCAGTTGTTGAAAATGTTGGGTCTGATTTTTAGGTTCAATGTTCTGCGAGACCAAAAGTTTCTGGTTCGTGGCCAGCTGTTCCTGCCATTGACTGAATTGAGCCTGCAAAAACTCATACTGCCTCTGAAATGATTCCTGTTGATTCTGTGTGTTCAAACTGAAAGAAATAGATCTGTTTTTAATACGTGTAAGTGCTAGACTGAGAGAAAAACATTAGCAGCAAATTATGTGTTTACAATAGTTCTGTTTGTTTACAGTAAATATATAATTTTGCATTTGTCAGTGGTAAACTTGTACAATGTTGCATTTGTCAGTGGTAAACTTGTACAATGTTGCATTTGTCAGTGGTAAACTTGTACAATGTTGGTATTTGCCATGGTAAACTTGTACAATGTTGCATTTGTCAGTGGTAAACTTGTACAATGTTGCATTTGTCAGTGGTAAACTTGTACAATGTTGGTATTTGCCATGGTAAACTTGTATAATGTTGCATTTGTCAGTGGTAAACTTGTACAATGTTGCATTTGTCAGTGGTAAACTTGTACAATGTTGCATTTGTCAGTGGTAAACTTGTACAATGTTGCATTTGTCAGTGGTAAACTTGTACAATGTTGCATTTGTCAGTGGTAAACTTGTATAATGTTGCATTTGTCAGTGGTAAACTTGTACAATGTTGCATTTGTCAGTGGTAAACTTGTACAATGTTGCATTTGTCAGTGGTAAACTTGTACAATGTTGCATTTGTCAGTGGTAAACTTGTACAATGTTGGTATTTGTCAGTGGTAAACTTGTACAATGTTGCATTTGTCAGTGGTAAACTTGTACAATGTTGCATTTGTCAGTGGTAAACTTGTACAATGTTGCACTAAGACTTATCTTATAATAAATACTAAGTTTATTATTTCAGGATATGACTTATTCACCAAGCACAAACTCATTGACAAGGACATAACTCTAACTGAATTTAATCAATTGAATGGTCATCAAATGGGCATCTTGTGATGAATGAACATCAATGGTAATATCATACACTGCAATATTAATTGCTTCCAAGCTCAACGATAAATGGGGGTGCAGTGGCAGTGCTAAACCCCCCCCCCCCTCCGCAATCCCTCTTTATGGTACTAGAACATGGCTTTTTTAAAAACCTCATGTTAAAAACCTCACAAACATGAGATAATTCATTTTTCTTTAAGGTCTCCACTTTCTAATGACATATGAACAGCCCAGATTGCTTCCAACAGGCAAAATTAAATACAACAAAATCAATCCCGGATACTGTTTAAGTCCTTTAAATTTCAGAAGAGTCCACAATGTAATGTAATACATTACTCTTTTTGCGATGTTGGTTACAAGAAAATATGGGTTTAACACCTAATTTAACACCTAATTTAACACCTAATTTAACACCTAATTTAACACCTAATTTAACACCTAATTTCGCTGGTTGAATTACAGTTTTGCTGCAGTTACTACAGTACTTATTATTTATTGCTTCCAAAACTACATTATGTATATTTATAATACATTTGCTCACTAAAATTATATACAATACAAAAATAGTTTAAGTAATCTTGTTAAATGTAGATTTAATCACCAAAATAACACTATTCAAAATGATTATTATGCCAATGTTGTGCTACCATTACCAAACATGGACAGCGACAACACAAGACAAATATAAACTTGTGACAGCTGAAATAGCATGCTTACACAAAATCCTAGAAATTTCACTAAGAGACAGTGAGGAATGAGGACATTAGACAAAGGACCTGCACCACCCCGATCTTGGAATATATTAAGAGATAACAGATCAAATGGTTTGCACACATCAGCAGCTACCATCAGAAAGCATACCACAGCAAGCTATGCTACACAGATACAGTGATGGCAGAACTAGAGGTCAACCATGAAAACAATGGACCACTGAAATAAAAGAGCTGACAAATTTCAAAATATCCTCAGAACACATGAGGGCCATCTCCAGAAGACTCTTCTACCCCTAACACTGAAAGGCAACAAAGGGTTTAGCAAATAGATAGATAGAGTTCACAGGACAAAGACATACTAGTACACACAACAATCTACTCACTTGCCAGTTGGGACATCAGAATTTAATTGGTTGACTTTATCTGGTACATCATTAGAAGAATCAACAGTATCAAATGAACTTGGTCGAGCCACATCATTTTTGCGATTGGTAGCAACTTCCATCTGATCAAAAGTTGATCTCCGTGATGAGTTGCTGCTTGAGTTCATTACAAGACGTGGTCTTGATTTGGACAAGAGTGGATCATTACTGATGTCTATTTGCTCATTTTCAGAAACCACTGGTGTATTGTTTGTGTGAATTATAGATCTCATAGAAGGAAATTTTGGTAAAGTTTTTGGCTTTTCTTCTACAGCCATATGTCCTTCAGGTTTAGAAGTCAATACAATTTGTGAATTTTTAGAATAATTATTGGTTAAACCAGAGTCTTTGTTTGTGATGGTTGAGGTATTGACATTTTTTGTTTTTAGCAAAGATGAGGATGATACGGGTCTATAAAGTTGTGTTTGAACATAAGGCTGAGTCTGAGTATACGGTTTCCCTTTTTTCGGTTTTGGTGGTAAGAAACTGACATTAGATAAATCTTCAGTGGTTAATATAAATTCTTCCTTCTTGTTAAGTAAAGCTTGTGATACTTGTGGTTCTGTTGTTTTGGGCTGCAACTGAAAAATGGAAGTAGGTGATGCTGCAATTTGTAGCTCCATTGTATTTTGCAGAGCCTCATATATTGGAGTAGGTGGTTCTGCTATTTGTGGCTGTTTTATTTTGGGCTGAGACTGGTAAATTGGAGTAGGTGGTTCTGCTATTTGTGGCTCTTTTATTTTGGGCTGAGACTGGTAAATTGGAGTAGGAGGAGCTGCTGATACTTGCGGTTCTGCTGCTTTTAATTTAGACTGGAAAATTGGAGTAGGAGTTGATCTTACAGAAGCTGAAGAATCTATATGCATTCTGAATATGCTTGCAGTACTTCTTTCACTAATTTTTGGTATCTCTGGTATTTCATCAGTATTTGATCTTATATCTGTAGAATTCTGGGCGACAGAGAAGTTATTAAAGCCACTAGACCCAAGTTTATCGACCGTCTCAGTGACATAGTTTTCATTATCATCTGTATCGCTTAAGCTTTCTTCTTTATCATCAAACTCTGGTGGTGGAGGAAGGTGAACTAAATTCTCTGTAATTGTCTCAGAAATAGTACAATTCTCTGTCGACTCTTCTTTAAAATCTTCTGGAAATTTTCTGAGATATTCTTGCAAGTCCATTGATTTTACTTTTAGACCTTCCCTTCTGGTAAGGGACCCAGCCTCTGAGCTGGATTCCTTGGAGTCTGTACGCAAGTACCGAATGACAGATCCGGTATCTGAGTTGTTTTCTGAATAAGGAACTGAGAGATTGCTGACACTGTCATCAAGTGGCTCATTCTTTAAATTCTCTGCACTTTCCACTGCTAATTTGCTCATTCTTTCTACAAACATAGCCATCTCACTCTTGTAGCCCTCAGAAACTGCAATACATTTTATATAACACATTTATTAATATTACAAATTTATCAATTTCACTGTTGCTAGCATGCATAAAAATAGACAAAAAGATCAAAATCAAATTTCATGTTTAAATAATCTTATTTTCTATACATGTAATCATATTTTTATGTAAAGATAATCTTATTTTACATAGACATACCTAAAATATAATTTTATCTATAGGGACCTATTTCTTAACATTTGAACAGATGATTATGTAATTTTCTTCCATATACTATTTCTTTTAAAAAAAGCAACATCATTTCAAACATGTAACAAAATTAATTTATGGAATTAATGTTTCAACCTTGGCATGAAGAAACTTTCAGACTTGAACTAAACCAAACCCGTCTCCTGTCATTCTCAACGGTCCATTGATGATGCTGGTCCATTGATGATGCTGGTCCATTGATGATGCTGGTTCACCCGCTGCAATTGATTCTGGTGATGCTGGTCCATAAGAACAGGATCTCTGTTGGGTCTTCTAGCCCAAAGACCAGCATCATGCAGCTTGTTCCTACCATTTGATCTGAAATTCAGTGAGCTGCTGGGATTGACTGGACTGTGGAAAATTCAGATGCAAATCAATTCCTGGGTGATATAGCTGTATGAAGCAGTCTTTTGCAGGAGTTATGACTCTGGGTCTTCCACTTCACAGCAGCTTTGCCACTGAGCCAGTTTGTTGAAATTGCCTTCAAAGGCAACAAATGGTGCTTCTAACCATATCTGGTCACTACACTTTGTGATGGTCCAATCTGTAGGTCTCCAATGATGATGTATAATTGTTCTGTTGTGAGATGAACCATACTTGTGAATTTTTCAACTGAATTTATTCAAGGACCATCAATATTTTATAGGCATTCAATAATATGGTCACAGAGCTTTGTATTCAGTAAGTTTCACAGGATTCTCATGAATCTGTCACAAATTATTGCCAAAAATGTTGTTTTGATCTTTACATCTTTCATGACCTCAAAAATGATGAGGTAAGTACAATTCAAGTAAGCACAAGAAGTTCATGACCAGGTGGTACTAAGCACAAGAAGTTCATGACCAGGTGGACACATTTGACAGGATGAATGATCTCCAGTTGGGAAATATCGTTTATAAAACTAGCTCTAAAAAATTGTTGTTTTTTTTTACAGTATAATTACTGTTTACATTCAAAGCATACCAACAAATTCAAATAATTTACTACAGAAATTGCATAATTCACACTTCTGAAAGTGTTATAAAATTATAAACATCTATATAATATGAAATTTAATTTCAAAAACTGTTTTGAAATCAAGGAAGACAAATATATAATTCCTTGCTTTCTTCCTCTAACAGTTGATCTTGTATACATTGTTATGGAACTGAGAAATTCTTTCAATCTAAATTATTAATAAATAATCTTAAATAAATGTATACCTATAGTTAACTATTATTCATAGATCTCCTGGCAAGTAAAGACATTATGTCAAATTATAAAAATACCCCCCCCCCCACCATAATATTATAATATTTGACATTTTCAAAATTAATCTTCAAGTTTGAACAAAATTATGAGAACTGTGTTAGCTTTTAAACATAACTTCATGAAGTTATATAAATATTCAGTGAATATTTTTTTTCAGTGATGCAGACAACTTTAAAAAATGTGTACAGTAGTAACTAGACATTGTGTCTGTATTATTTACAAAATGCTACAGTATACATTTCATAAATCAAGTTGTGCAATATATATAATGACTGAACATACACCATAGGCCTATAGGGTTTAAGTCACAAAAATAGGCCTATGTCACAGTATAGCTTACTTGGGCAATTATATCTGCAATGGGTAAGAAAATATCAGTATTTAAAACAAATAGAATTATCCTAAGAATACCATGGACTAAGAGACAACTCTAAGTATACCATGGACTGAGAGAAAACTCTAGTATACTATGGACTGAGAGAAAACTCTAGTATACTATGGACTGAGAGACAACTCTAGTATACTATGGACTGAGAGACAACTCTAGTATACCATGGACTGAGAGACAACTCTAAGTATACCATGGACTGAGAGACAACTCTAAGTATACCATGGACTAAGAGACAACTCTAAGAGTACTATGGACTGAGAGACAACTCTAAGAATACCATGGACTAAGAGACAACTCTAAGAATACCATGGACTAAGAGACAACTCTAAGTATACCATGGACTGAGAGAAAACTCTAGTATACTATGGACTGAGAGAAAACTCTAGTATACTATGGACTGAGAGACAACTCTAGTATACTATGGACTGAGAGACAACTCTAGTATACTATGGACTGAGAGACAACTCTAGTATACTATGGACTGAGAGACAACTCTAAGTATACCATGGACTGAGAGAAAACTCTAGTATACTATGGACTGAGAGACAACTCTAGTATACTATGGACTGAGAGACAACTCTAGTATACTATGGACTGAGAGACAACTCTAGTATACCATGGACTGAGAGACAACTCTAAGTATACCATGGACTGAGAGACAACTCTAAGTATACCATGGACTGAGAGACAACTCTAAAAATACCATGGACTGAGAGACAACTCTATAGAATTGAGTAACAATTTTAGCATAGAAGAGGATGTGATGTACTGCTCAAAACTAAAACATTGCAAGATGACCTAATTTGGGCATATAAAAGAACACATAATGGGTTAGAAAGATTGATCATACAAGAAAGGATTCCAGAAATGAGAAAAAACAAGGTGTTCAAGACATCAATGAATGCAGGATGTTGAAGATCTTTTGAATATTATTTTGGAGGAAGCCAGATATCTTGTACAGAATTCTTATTGAGTGGCAGTGAGGACAATTTTCTATAAAGAATATACCTTGCAATAGAAGATAACTCAGCCATAAAAGGTAGTACTTCAGTAACAGTATATAATCTATTAAGCAGCAAAATATTAAAATATGAAATAAACTTAATTATATTTGCAATGGCTCAAAGACAGAATGAAATGGTGTGTGCTCAAAAGAGCGATAGGCCTATGTGAAAAAGTAAAATAAAGGTATGTCCCATGGCAGCAAGCTGCCATTGAGAATGAAGCTGCAACAACTATTAGGTGGGATGGCTAGTTCCCTTCCTTGCTGTCTTTACCTCCCCTAACTCCTGTGTCAGGTGAGTAGACTGTAGGAGTGGTCATGTCAAGCGAGAAATCCCAATTCTGATTTATTTTGTCTGGACATGGTTTCAAAGTGGACACACTGTAACCCGGTGATAACAAGCAAACTCACTAATACAACTCACTAGGCTGCAGAGCTCCCACATATGAAAAGATACATTAAAAGACCAAATATTGCAGTAGTTAGGTAGATGTGCAGAAAGTCTACATGAAGCCTATGTGAAAAAAGGAAAACTTTAAGACTAATGAAAAAATAAAACAAGGAAATCTGTGTAACAATGAAAATATAGTAAAAATAAAGCTGTTACATTTTCCTTTATTGTTTACTTTTTTAATTATAATATTTCGTTTCTTTTCACTTTATATATTTTAGCAGTAAGCAGCTTTCCATCTTTCCAGATGATAGTAGTATTGTTGTACTATTTGAATTATAATCTACAATCTATGGTAATGATGAATGTGAATCACAAGACCCATCTGAGCCACAAAGAGTTTGCAAAGTATGTACAAGAAATCACAGACTTACATGCACCATTGTATGCTGTTGTGTGCCTGGTTAAAAGTTCTTCCTTAAACTATCTGCTATCACTTTCTCTTTTGTCTTTATACCATTCCTGATCTTTCTCCTCCATGCAATACAATCCATACCATCCTGTTGCCATGATTCCTTATCAATGCTTGTCTCATGCATATCACGTTTACACATATTTTTGTACTAAAGTACAGGTTGTCCCTGAGATCATTTCCCAGATTGTAATTCTCCCTAAAGTAGATCCATTGGTATTCTGCTATCTTCTATTGTCCTAGTGTGTTCCAGCCATCTTCCATCATACCAAAAAGTAGGAAAAATAAGGCATCAGAAGTAGCCTATATAGGGTCTAAATATGAATTTTCAGTTCCAGGTCTACTAACTTTGGAAATCCAATATTTGGGAATAGGGCCTATTTGTAAAGTTTTGCAATATTTTGATTGGCTTTGAAATTTTACATGGAACACAAAAATGGCATAAAACAGTAGCAGTCGAACAATTTACTTCAGAAAAAAAAAATTATGATCCCTAAATAGACAGTCAAGACATTCAAATAGTAAGATTGGATATCAACATTTCAAGACAAGTAAAATTTACGGTGAGTAGAACAGAAACCTGTCAAAATATTTCTGTACATCTAATATCCCTGTTTGTGGTGTAATTTGTGTATTTTGTTTGTACAGTTCTTATATTTTATATTTTGTATGGACTCCACACATTCAATTATCTTTCTTGTGATACTTTCTTATGACCTCCAATAGCTAATACTTTGTCTTCAAGAAGCTTGCATCTAAATCATGTTGTGGTCCAAAAATTATTTTACCAAAAATTAATTATGTCCAAATCCCAGAATAATTTCATCCTGATAGACCTTGCTGCTGCTGGGAGCATAATATTGACATCATCATCCCTAGGTATTACATTGATATCTTTAATATATTCATCTAAAACTGTACACTACAAAACTCATCAATGGCTGGGAAATGTCATTACATTTTTTATAATAGGTCTACCTATCAGTTTCTGTTTGTTGACAAATATTCATTCTTTGTCAATCATAATAATGTTTATTTCTTGCCAAGCCACAATTCTAGTCCAGCTCCTTTATTCTGCACATAGAAAAGAAACCAGCATCTTCAATTATTTTGCTTGATTGCTCAGTTTCTGTCAAAGAGTTCAATTTGTTGGTGTGTTGTGACTCAATTGCCCTGCCATTCGATACAGTGGCAGAGCCTGCAAATCTATCTTCTCTCTCATTGAGCACTCAAATGACCAGGCACACAAATAAATGTGACACTCTTCTATTTTGACCTCCCCACAGTATCAAGCCACCATTCAATGACAGCATCAAGCCACCATTCAATGACAGCATCAAGCCACTATTCAATGTAGAGTTATAATCTATTACTTACAAAACATCTTCAAATTGGCTAGATACATTTTTCTGTTGAGATTGACAGTTTCACTGTCTAGCATGAAAGAAAGTTGACCAGTAGTTTTATGTGAAAACTTATAAACATATGTTACTAAAGAAAGTGTTAGGCTAGATGGTGTCCTGAATATTTTGCATAAAATGTAAAAAGTTCTAAGGGAGACTACTGTAAAAGTGTCTACTAATTAAAAGTTGAACAGTGAATGAATAATAATAACTGAAAAATAGTCTGTTCAGGTCATAGTTTTTCAGCCATTGTTGAATTTTTGCTACCACTAATAAAGCAATCACATTTCTAGTACAATATTGATGATCCCCATTGGCTATTAACATTTTAGCTTCTATGTGGCCTATTCTTCTTAGACCTAATGTTTTGAAATGTTAAAAATGTCTTGTTTATTGTAATTTGTTGTTTTCGTGTTACACCTCATAACCCCTTAGTCTAAGTTATAGTGCATCTGTTGTGCTCAAGTGAATCACAAACCTGTGCTCTACGCAAGTAGGCCCTATTATTATTCTTCTTAGTAATAGATCCGGCTCTGCCAAATTTTTACCCCAATGACTATGCCTTGTGCTGAATCCTTCTCTTGTCTACAAATAAGACTGGATTTTTATTGACACCAGATAATATATTCCATATATATGGGATTGTTGACGTACAGGAAGTAGGGTGTATTCTTTCTTTCATGTCTATGGTTAGAATGCATAGCCTGAGAGTGACATATTGAGTTGCAAGACACAAGTGGCATATAGAAAACACAAGAAACGTTAACAAGACACAAGTATGTCAGGTGACATATTCTTTCCAGAACATTGTCTTCTCAATGAACTCTCTGACCCTTCTCTGTCTTTGGCGATGCAGCTTGCATTTTCCAACTATGTATTCATGTTATCTTTAATGTTGTCAGTCCATCATCTTCTTGCCCTTTCTCCTCTTCCCAGGTACTCTGTCCTCCATTAATTGTCTTTCTAAACAGTTGTGTCTCTTTATATAACTAAACAGATGTAGTTTTCTTTTTGTTATTGTGTTTAGTAACCAACACTGTGAAATCTTCAATGTGTTTATAATACCTGAGTTTCCCTTTTTTTTTTCCTTCCATGATATTCTAGTATCTTTCTGTAGCATTTCATCTCAAAGGCATTGATCTTCTTTGCCGCTGTTTTACTTAGGGTCCATGTTTCACAGCCGTATGTTGCAACCGGAAAAATAAAAAGTTCATAACATTAGCAATTTCATTTCTACTTTGTTGTTTTTCCATATGTTTTTCAACCATAATATTGTACAATATGCCATTGCCAATCTCTGCCATGTAGTCTCCTGCACCGTTGATGTTTGCTCCTAAGTATTCATATTTATCCACACATTCTATCTCGGTATTGTCTATTCTGATTTTTGGTTGTTGTATTGTTATATCTGTTTACATGATTTTTGTTTTTTGTGCGTGTTTAAATACAAGTTTTGTGATTTGCCATATTTCTTTGTGTTCTTGATTAGTTGTTCCAATCCTTTTATATTATTTGAAAGACGCACTGTGTTGTCTGCATAGCGTAGTTTATGGATTTCGAAACCACCAGTGTTGTGTATGTCTTCTCTCACATTCCTCATTATATTTTTACATAGATGTTGAACAGGTATTCTGGGCAGGACCACATGTGATCAGACTATTCTGGGCAGGACCACAGGTGCTCAGACTATTCTGGGCTAGACCACAGGTGCTCAGACTATTCTGGGCAGGACCACAGGTGCTCAGACTATTCTGGGCAGGACCACAGGTGCTCAGACTATTCTGGGCAGGACCACAGGTGCTCAGACTATTCTGGGCAGGACCACAGGCGCTCAGACTATTCTGGGCAGGACCACAGGTGCTCAGACTATTCTGGGCAGAACCACAGGTGCTCAAACTATTCTGGGCAGGACAACAGGTGCTCAGACTATTCTGGACAGGACCACAGGTGCTCAGACTATTCTGAGCAGGACGACAGGTGCTCAGGCTATTCTGGACAGGACCACAGGTGCTCAGACTATTCTGGGCAGGACCACAGGTGCTCAGGCTATTCTGGGCAGGACCACAGGTGCTCAGGCTATTCTGGGCAGGACCACAGGTGCTCAGACTATTCTGGGCAGGACCACAGGTGCTCAGACTTTTCTGGACAGGACCACAAGTGCTCAGGCTATTGTTCTCCATATCAATTTTTTTCTCAAGTAGGACAGCATTTATTGTTACCTGATGTTTCCTTCTTCAATCAGTCAATCAATCAATTAAGTGCTTATGCTCCCTAGGGTGTTTAAACATCCCCAGGAGCACTGGCATCAGACAAGAATTTCTGTTTGTCTCTATTCTTGGAATTGTTCTCAGTATCATGAAATTCCTGAGAAAAGCCGCAAGAGAGAGCAAACTTGACAAAATGAGAAATAATTAAATCAGGAGAAGAATCGGTATAAGACAATGCACGGAATACATCGAGAAACAATAAATACAACGGTTTGGACACATGAGAATGAACTATATCCAACTACCAACAAGAACATATAACATAAGAAGATCCAGATACAAAGCCAGAGGAAGACCTAGAACAGGATAGATAACATCAACACAACACTGAACAAATACGGATTCAGCGGATTCAGCAGCCAAGGCGACACATGGATAGACAACTAAAGCTCCCAGTCATCACCCCTAACCTAAGCTTAACAGTAAATATGGATATTCTGACCATTATCCACCTGGGGATAGACAACAGACAATCAAGATCATCTAATACATCTTTAGATGACAATCTTTCTTCAAAACATCAACTGTTTTCATCCATATTTGTTATTATGATTGTACTATTTATGTTATTATTTTTGTTCTATTTATGTTATTATAATTGTTCTATGTGTTATAACTATTCTATTTATGTTATTATAATTGTTCTATTCATTTTTTTGAACTAGTATTGGTAGGTGTGTGTAACACATATTTACAATTTTCATTTTCGAATTTGTGTTACTTTGGCAAATACATTATTGCTGGACCTTCTCTCATTTTTTTGTGTTACTTTGGCAAATACATTAATTGCAGGACCTTCTCTCACGTTTTGGTAATTATATATTATTAATCAGCAAACAATCCATCCACCTGGCAGAAAAATAAAGCACACACACCAAGCAGCTTAAATCCCAATGTTCTGTCCACCATGCAGTGTTCCACAAATGATGTCCCACATAAAGCCTGTAGATAAGGTGAGGGAGATACATAATTTTGGGGGTGGTGGTGATCAAACATCCACCCTCTCAGCAAATAAGAACATGGCATTTGTTACTAGGAATGTATCCAAAATGTGGGTAGAAACCCTCCCTTAATGTTTTATTTTCAAAAAAAATCATCATATTTTTCATTAAAAAAGATGTAATTACATATATCAGTGAATGACATTTTTTTTAGATAAAACCCTATCCTTATTTTAACCCAAACTCTCACCCTCGCCTCTTCCTAAACTCTAGGGTTATCAATAGTAGGCAATTTTAGCATAGATGTGGCTGTCATTTCACTAGTAGAAATGAACCGGCAGATTGATGTCACAAACTACAACAAAATTTTGATTTAACAATTATTGAAAAACTATGAACTTTGGTAGGCATGAGTCCAGGAAAAGTACCTTAGTTTTTACTGTATACAAATTGAGATTTTAGATCTGGCAAATGACAGTTACATAAACTTAAATTTTCTCACAGAACTATTTTTCTATAACAATCATAAAAATTAACACAATTTCTCTGACAAAATAAAAAACAGAACCAAAAAAAGCTTACTAAACTAAAAACATAAAATGCAAGAAAATTTCCTACTTTTGATATCAAAATTGAATATAAATCTACCATGCGATTCACATTCAAAACTTATCTGTCAAATATTTCTATTTCAACACAAAACTTATCTGTCAAACATTTCTATTTTAACATAAAACTTATCTGTCAAACATTTCTATTTTAACACAAAACTTATCTGTCAAACATTTCTATTTTAACACAAAACTTATCTGTCAAACATTTCTATTTTAACACAAAACTTATATGTCAAACATTTCTATTTTAACACAAAACAAATCTGTCAAACATTTATATTTTAACACAAAACTTATTTATCAAACATTTCTATTTTAACACAAAACTTATATGTCAAACATTTCTATTTTAACACAAAACAAATCTGTCAAACATTTATATTTTAACACAAAACTTATTTATCAAACATTTCTATTTTAACACAAAACTTATTTATCAAACATTTATATTTTAACACAAAACTTATTTATCAAACATTTCTATTTTAACACAAAACTTATATGTCAAACATTTCTATTTTAACACAAAACAAATCTGTCAAACATTTATATTTTAACACAAAACTTATTTATCAAACATTTCTATTTTAATACAAAACTTATCTGTCAAACATTTCTATTTTAACACAAAACTAATGTATCAAACATTTCTATTTTAATACAAAACTTATCTGTCAAACATTTCTATTTTAACACAAAATTAATCTGTCAAACATTTCTATTTTAAAAAAGCATCTTGTATTGTGCACATGTAGGAAAAATCCTTCAATAGCGGACATCAGTTTTAAATGCTTAACTTTAAAAACTACTAACTCCATGCCCAAATACTGAAAAGCACAAAATTTAAAAAAATATTTGCAAATCAAGAAAATATATACCAGTAGGTTATATCAATCTATAGACACATACATGACAGCTAGTGGATACAACGCATGTGAACATGAGCAAAAACTAGGCGGTGCTACCTTCCATATTCCCTATTGAAAATGAAATGGCCTCTTCTCCTAGTTGAATTGCTTGTTGAAAATCCAAACTGATGCTATCTATCGTATCAGTAGATCCCAGACTGGTCAAGCTACCCTTGCGTGCGTGAACTGAAGGTATGTGGACAAGTCAGAGTGTAATAAATGCCAGAATACAAAGATTACATTTGAAAAATGTGCATTATGATAACGTCATGAATTTTTTTAAACAATGAAAATACAAACAATTAGTACAATACATTTACTGAGTCAGTTATAAAGCTGAGAGTAATAAAAAAGATTTCATTGTCAAAACGCTGGTGCAAAACAATGTAACAACATTTTATAGTACTCACAATGTATCAGAATTTGTGTTTAACTGTTTCAAATACAAAATAAAACACTTGCTATGCAAAACAAAGTGTGATAAGCAATTACAGAAAATAAAACTCAACTGAAATGAGGTCTACAAATAAAACTTACGATACAATCCAAGATCAGGTAATTATTTCCCTGGGCTATGTTTATCAGACACCATGTATTAATTTATTTATTTAAATAGTAATTTAATTAAGGTTAGGAGAGTTGTGCAGGTGGGAACAGACTGGGGTTAGGTTAATATTAACGGGTTAACATTAAGGAATAAGTAAATTTCAATTGTCTGTAGCATAGCCAAGGGAAATAACAGCGGTAGACACCTGATCCGGAATTGGACCAAACATACATATAGAAGAGTTGAATTAAAGTTTAATTGATTAATATGTATTTCATTATAATCACAACTATACACAAATATACACTCATATTTTGCAAGTAATCATACTCATATTTAGTAAGTAATCATACTCATGTTTATTATTACAATTCTGAGTAAGTACATCTCTTTCTTCTCACAAGTCCTTTAAAATAAAAGGCAATATTAAGACTTGGTTATGAACAGTTCCAGCTATCTGGCAAAACTAAACTGAGAAACTGAATGCAATTCTGTTGATCAAAGTCATCTACAAAAGTAATATCTTCCTATAGTCTATTTGCCAAGCTATTGGCCAAGTAAACTATCATGTATAGGGGGAACTACATACTTTAAACAAAATATAAACTTTTGGAGCCTATTGTTATATTTTATTTTAAGTTGTCACTAATTTTCAATGATTCAATGCTCATGGAAGCAGAGTAAACAATATTTCAAAGAATTGTCAGAGTAAACAATATTTCCAAGAATTGTCAGAGTAAACAATATTTCCAAGAATTGTCAGAGTAAACAATATTTCCAAGAATTGTCAGAGTAAACAATATTACCAAGAATTGTCAGAGTAAACAATATTTCCAAGAATTGTTTGATTTGTATCATCAAGATGACTGTTAGTGCTTGCATACAAACATTACACTCATTTCAGTAATTGATATTCTTTCGGAATGTTGTTGGTATCTTTCTGGGAAGAAATTTCTCACTCTGGATGTTTTTTTTATATCTTTCTAGGGAGAAACTGTTCAGTTGGGTTTTATCTTCTTCTTATTTTGTTTCTTACTACTAAATGTCATGTTCTAATTTCCTAAATGAGATGCAAGGTTTGAACCCTGCACCCCCCACCCCTCTTTGTATATGTAGGTTTGATCTATAACTACCCAATACTTTTTTAAAAAGACAGTATCAAATGGTCAGTGCCTTTTTTTTTATTAAAAAGTAATATTTTTAAAGAATCAGGGTTGTAGTTTATTTTTTTGCTTCTAAAAAATGTGCCGCAAGTGGAAAAAAGTTGAGAGCGTGTACATAAGGTATACTGGTTGCTATAGCAACCACTCCAAACATTAATGAACCTCTTCTTTATTCTAAACTTACCTGTGTCTGGTAAATTGATCCCGCTAGAATCTTCCAATGAAGTGCTATCATTACTGGCATCAGTCCCCTTATCCACAAAACTGCGATTAGTATTGGAGATTACAGACTCTATATTCACAACTGGTTGCTCTGCTGGTGGAGGTTCTGATGGAGGTGGTGGAGGAATGAAAGCACAAGGCCGATCAGATCGTACAGATAAATTCACCTGTGTATAGATGAGAATATATTGTGTATTTGTGAAATATTCCTACTATTTCTATTCTACTGCCTTTTATTAAAAACATTGTAATGATTGCCATTTGGTTTTTTGTTCTTAACCCTATTTTTGCATTCATGTCTTCCATGACTATTAGAATGTCTGTTGATTTTACTGGCTTGAGTAGTTGTTGTAGATCTTCCTAGTAATTTCTTCTTCAGTGTAGTCTGTTTTCGGTGCGTATGTTTTTACAATGGCCAGATCAAAAGGTTTTGCTTTGATTTTTAACAACATCATTCTGTCGTTATATTTCCAGTACTAGATGGTGTATTTTTCTATTTCTTTATTGATCAGTATTTCTACCTACCCCCCCCTCCTCACCCCAATCTTTCCATCTTGTTTCTGCTATTCCTAGAATATCTACATTTAATGCTTCTGCCTTTAATATTAAGTGTTCTAACTTCCCTGACTTGTGTAGTGTACTAACATTTCATGTACCTATTCTAAATTTTGGCTTCCTAATCTTCAGATGTTGTTGGTCCATTTCTTGGCTTTGGGATGTATGTGGTAAGGTCCCAGTCTTTCCCACAGTGACCAATGAACATTCATTGTTATGCCCTGAATATGCCTCTTGTGCGCCACACACTTTGCTGTTTCACCGTTTGAGTCGTTGATCCATTTGAATTCCTCCGTCTCATGCGCCATCACAGACTTTTTGCTTAGGGATGGACATTCCCTGCATTGTCATTTGGATGTCTCTTTGCGACGGCATTCTATGCTGTGAAATTCGCTGTTAGCTGTAGTAGTTGAGATGTCATTTTTGCCTGTATTGAAGATAGGTAGTTCAAAAGTCGGAGAAAACTTAAATGATTTCACTCTTCCTATAATCGAAAAAGAACAAAAATCACAGGATGAAACTAAATTTGGCTTCACACTGTCTCCAGTAAATACATTAACCACACCCACTGAAACTAAATTTGGCTTCACACTGTCTCCAGTAAATACATTAACCACACCCACTGAAACTGCATAGTCTAGAAAACACAAATGCAAACTTGGAAACATGTCATCACATTACGACAACCGGAAGTATACTTCCGATTATAACATTAAGCTTCAGAATTGTCCACTTTATAAACTGAAACATTTCAACATTAAGCTTCAGAATTGTCCACTTTATAAACTGAAACATTACAACATTAAGCTTCAGAATTGTCCACTTTATAAACTGAAACATTACAACATTAAGCTTCAGAATTGTCCACTTTATAAACTGAAACATTACAACATTAAGCTTCAGAATTGTCCACTTTATAAACTGAAACATTACAACATTAAGCTTCAGAATTGTACATGAGCAATCTGTGATACTTCACCACAGATTTACTGATATTAAATTCTATCCACTAACCTGTTCAATGTTTTCACTGATCACAGACGCTGTTTCCATCATCATCCCTGTATCTTGATCCCACTCTTGAGTTGCTGATCTTGTAGCAAATGTCAACTCCATGGATTGTGGTTCTTCATTAAAAACAAGCCCTTCAAGAATGTCACTGACATCAAATGTTGTCGATTCTTCTAGGTCAATTGGAAAATTGGATAGTTTGTCTTGTTTCTGGTCATTTTCTTTAGGATTATTTTCATTGTCTGAAGAGAATATACAGATGAGCTAATTTTAAACTCCATGACTTGAAATCAATATTAAAACAAAATCTTCTTTGAAAAAATTATGTCAAAAACTGTTATTTCTGCATGTTTATTGTTAGGTAGTTGCAAGGAGGCTGCGTGTGTGATAAAGGCTGCGTGCCCTTACTGCTGCTACATCATGTAGGCCTACAGAGTGAGTTTATAAATTTACCACTTTTGTAGAAACAATTTGATAAGTTTGAAATATATTTTTTTTTCTCTGTTTTTACATCATTTGTCATGATAGATTTTCATGTTTGTCATCCAGACAAAATATGTAGAATTCTAAAGTCAAGGTCATAGTCCTTTAAAACTTAATTTTATTTTCATTTTTGTTCCTGGAAATGTGAGTATGAAGGGAAACATCAAGACACAATTTGGCTGGTTTTGGCACCATAATGGTTCAACCTATGGACAGAGTAGATGTAATTCTCTATATGATTCTGTGTCACCATGAGATTTTAGGATAGTTTGCCTGCAATAGTGTCAAAATACATACGGAGTGAACAATGATATGAAAAATCACAAGAGCCAGACAAGAGCTGGGTTGTCCACTACATCCTGAGCCAGACAAGAGCTAGTTGGCTACTTTATCCAGAATTTGATACCAACTTAATGGTGTTGTATGAAAACATCACCTGTGGCATGATCCTCAGTTATGCCTCAAGACAAGATGCCTCTCAATTTGATAACATACACCCAGGATGCTACTAGATAGAAAGTCCTAGAAACAGAATGCCACAGTTGATTCTGTCAAATAACACCATGTTAAAACTTCTGTTTAAGACTAGATCCTACTCCTGAAAATGTATTGTCCTTTTCCAGACATTCAGACCAGGTCAGATTAACCAGTCCCTACAGGACAAATCAAGTCTCTAAGTCATGCAATATGCCTCAATATAACCAATAGGTATAGAGAGTGAAAAGAGAGTGGCTTGAACGACCAAGACAAATCCACCAGTTATCAAACACCTGTGACGGGATAACCTAAAGTTTGACTTGTCCTATTTTTATACATAAAATCAAAATGGATTAACGTTTGCAGTCGAACTCATTGAGCCCAATATCCCACAATGTTAGTCTGTGTGCAGACAATAAAATTCTTCATCAGACTGATATACCAGTCTCACAAACCTTCCAGTCTCACAAACCTTCCAGTCTCACAAACCTTCAAGTCTCACAAACCTCGAGAATCAGACTCTAGAAGGGAATAATGCTGAAACAAGATTTGATAGACAGCAAAGTTATGGGGACGAAAAGAAAGGACAAGTTTAACTCTTATCAGAGGAGGATGAAGTACCCTGAGTATTAGTCTAACAAGTCGAGAAAACTTATGGACACGAAGCCATGCAGATGAAATGATACTCTCAGGGAGTGAACGCCTATGAAAGAAATCAATCATCTCAGAGGATTTATCAAGAAAGTCATCTTCATCACTACACAAGCAACAAAGGTGACGAAGCTGGAAGAATAGCAGAGTTGAGACAAGCGGGAGAACTAGAATAAGTGTAGAGCAGAAAACCATGTGTATCAGTAGGTTTGTAGTAAACCAATGTGCTGAGGTAAGGGGGATGAGTAGTGAAGTAGTGACAACAACATTCAACAACAGATGAAAAGTAATGCCATATATAGAATATGTTTTTTTTAAGCATTATTAGTACTTGAGTGTAAGAAATTCTACCAACCTGAGTGTGATGAAACTGTATCAGCATTGTCTTGAAGAAATGTCTGTGTTACTACACTCGCACTGACAGGATTTATATCAACTTCTACTTCAGAAAGGATAGCTTCTGCTGCTACTTCAGTGGTGATGGTTGTTGCAGGTGGTTCAATAGTAGTAGTTGTAGCTGGTGCTTCTATAGTGATGGTTGTTCCTGGTAGTTCAGTAATGATATGTGTTGGTGGTGCTTCGGTAGTGACAATTGCTGCTGGTGGTTGAGGTATAGGTGGTGCTGGTGCTTTTCTTTTTTTCTTTGAAGTTAGGGTGTCAGAACTTCCTACCACTAAACCTTGTGATAATAACACAGGTGCCACTGATACAGCGGGAGTGTGAGAATTCTCTGGCAATTCTGTAATTGATGATTCATGTGCAGGAGACTCATGAACCCCAATGTCTCCTCTAGCATTGTCTGAACTTTCTATAGACGTTGTGTCAATACTGGTCTTATACATGGCACCAGCTGTATGAGTAGCTTCTGGTGACTCACAGCCACTCAAAGTCAGCTCATGATAACCACTTGAGTCTGAGCTATTGCGTGAGTGAAGACGGTTGGGCATATCTGTTCTAGAAACCTGTTGCGTAGACATATAGGTAGCAGCACCGACTTCATCTTCCTGATCTACTTTTGATGTTGAATGTGTTTCATTATGCATAATTTGTTTGCCTGAAGAGTTTGTTAGAGCACGTTCACCGCTTGGTATATTACTGTTTAATAATATTGATGATGTGGACAACTGTTTGACAGTGTTTTGAGAACTTGTCGGCACTGGAGGAGCCGGTGCACGACGTGTCTTGCGAGTTGGTACCACCATAGGTTGCACATTTTGATCCTGAGATTTATCATCTGCTGAAATGTTTGAAGGCATAAACATAGATTTAGGTCTCATTATCCGTTGATCTGATTTATATTCTATTTTCTTACTGCCTGGAGGAGTGCTTGGCCTTTGAACCTGTGATACATTTGTCTTGAGATGGGTAGATGAACCAGATTCCAGACTTTGACGGACATCCTGTTTCATCAGAAAGAAACAAAGACCAGATTATAAAAGAGAAACAATTTCAGATATAAGCACATTCCATGTGAGCGAAAGAGGAAAAAAAGAAGAAACAGACATTGTTGTCACAAAATTATAAATGGAGAACATTTTTTTAAATATATAATTTTATCAATAATTTATTTGTTCCAAAGCTTATAACCTGTGGAGAACAAACTTCACTGTAAGTGATAAGTACCGGTACTATGTGAATGTAATATTGTTACTAGATAATCTAACTATCAAATATTAAAACTAATGTAAAATAGTAGTAATAAAATATGTTTTTAAATGAGGAATTTTTCTAAGTTAGTCCAAAAGAGACCTTTTTTCACGAGATGAAAACAAACAAAGAATAAATAAACACACATTATGTGTCCATGCAATGAAATGTGAAATGGAGAAATAAACACACATTATGTGTCCATGCAATGAAATGAAGAAATAATTTACTTTTTTTTTAGTCATTTCCAATGCAGTGGAAGGAGTTGTAAGACCATTTTATGGCATGGAAAAATAATTTTGTGTGTCTATTTATACTTTGTTACTTTGTTTGTATTTGTTTCTTGATAATGATGTCTTTTGAATCGTAACTTAGAAAAATTCCTTGTTCCTTTGTTATTTCACTTTTACATTAGTTTTATTATTTGGTAGTTAGATTGTCTAGTATCTATATTACATTAACTTAGTATTTATCATTTCCTAGTTTTCTTACTGTGACACTCTCACCCCGTCAGATATCCTCTGACAGTTTGTTACTCTGGCACTCTCACCCCATCAGATATCCTCTGACAGTTTGTTACTGTGACACTCTCACCCCGTCAGATATCCTCTGACAGTTTATTACTGTGACACTCTCACCTGTCAGATATCCTCTGATAGTTTGTTACTCTGGCACTCTCACCCCATCAGATATCCTCTGACAGTTTGTTACTGTGACACTCTCACCCCGTCAGATATCCTCTGACAGTTTGTTACTCTGGCACTCTCACCCCGTCAGATATCCTCTGACAGTTTGTTACTGCGACACTCTCACCCCGTCAGATATCCTCTGACAGTTTGTTTATTTATAACTCCATTGTTGATACATTTCCTTATAGTTACTGCCCCTTACAAAAGCAAACTTTAAAAATTATTTTTTCCATTATCGACTAGGCCTTGGCAAATTGTCTTATAAAGTGGGTCATGTCTGGTTACATGTCCAAACTGCACAAGCATACACTGTTTCACCGCTGCACATATACATATAGTGTGCCTCTTATCATGGACATCGAAACATACAAGAGGCCATAGGACGAATGCCACAGAAAGAATCATTGTGAGCACAAATAGTTGGGATTTCTCCATACAGTATTTACCAAGTCCTTCTCCAGTATAGTTCTGCAAGCTGATCTCACACAGCATCACTCATCGTGGCTGATGTAATACAAAACATTTTTGTGTGAGATGTGTTGACAAGTAGACTCTTATAGGCCTATTGCAAATGAATGAAAATTAAAACCAATGCCTGCATTTTAATGAAAATGTAATTCACAAGGTCTATACCATCTCAAATGTAATACATAAGGTATAGGCCTACCGGTATACCATCTCAAATGTCATTCATAAGGTATATATCATCTCAAATGTCATTCATAAGGTATATACCATCTGAAATGCACACACAAGATTACAATTGTATATGCTTTATATATTTGCTGAAAGTCATTATTTTAAAGTTGGGCAGAGCTAATGTAATGAAATGTAATATCATCTTCTTCTTCAGTGTTCATTCTCAAAGCCACTCTGGGTCTCTCTTGTAGCAGGACTTTGGTCCTCCTAAGTTTCCAATAGGATGTAGTCCAGGAAATGTGCTGTGTGAATGTTTTATTTGCGCTAGTGGCCATACACATCCATCTTCAGCAGCAAACATACTATAAAACTGTCAGTGTTTATGGCTTTAGAATCAAAGTAAATATCAACTCACAGACTTCTGCTTTTTGTCCTTTTTTCCCAAAAAAGATAAAAATCCTTTTTTCTTCTTTGGTTCATCAGTTGTTGGAGCATACAATGGCAGTTGACCACCAGATGGAGGCACTTTGGACAAGTCTGGCATTGACACTGTATGGTTCCTGTCATGAGCACCTGGAGACAGAAATGTTAAATGGTTAACTTTATCCCAAAATGGTACTCTATATAGAAATACACTCTGTTATATAGAAATAGACTCTAATGTTATATAGAAATACACTCCAATGTTATAACTAAATTTCAGTTTTTCAGTTTTTTTATATATACATACATACATACATTTATGTGACAACAGCAAAAACTGAAATTTAGTTATAACATTGGAGTGTATTTCTATATAACATTAGAGTCTATTTCTATATAATAGAGTGTATTTCTATATATATATATATATATCTGAAGGACCAGGCCCATATAAAAATCAGGTGGTTGGTTTAGGAGTTCTCAATTCCCCTTTTAGGAAACCTTAACATGACTTTTAGTTCTGACCGAAAAGTTGGCAAAAACACTAACCGTAGCAATTTTTCACCCAAAAAAAATCTTTAAATTTCCCATCAAACAGTGAAATTTACACATGAAAATTAACGAAGTTGGCTGTCACATTCCATATAGAGTCAAAATTACTCAGAAGCTATCTCAACCAAGTAGTAAACTATCAGAAGCTATCTCAACCAAGTAGTAAACCATCAGAAAGTATGCGGAAGTTGGATGCATCAGGTTAAAAGGTGCAGATATCTCAACCAAGTAGTAAAACACTAGATAACACATTCTGTTTTCACTGGATTACATCCTGCTCATCTGCAGGAGTATGAGAACAGAAGAAGAAGAAGGTTATCCGAGGTTGAATTTTCAGTTTAACTATAAAATATTTTTAATTCACCAACGCTTCCTAGGTTAACCCAACCTAAGCAAATGGATACTAGATCTTTTGGGAAAGTAAAGGCAGCAGGTGTGGCATTGACCATATTATCCTTAGCATGCTGTTTGTCATAGAAAAAAATACAGCCCAAACATTGACTTGCATGAAACTGAAAAGGAATACTTTACTTTTATGTGAAGATAAGACGATGATGTGTCAACAAGAGGTAAGTAGATATTGTGTCAACAAGAAGTATATAGATGATATGTCAACAAGAGGTAAGTAGATGTTTCAATAAGTGTTAAATAGATGATGTGTAAACAGGTGGTAAGTAGATGATGTGTCAACAGGTGGTAAGTAGATGATGTGTCAACAGGTGGTAAGTAGATGTGTCAACAGGTGGTAAGTAGATGTGTCAACAGGTGGTATGATGTGTCAACAAGTAGTAGGTAGATGATAGGTCAATAAGGTGTAAGTATGATTATCCAACTTACAACAACCCATATTGCACTGGCAAAAGTATGAGTTGAGGTTAAAGATGATGATGGTTGTAATTGGTAATGACCAAGTACCATTAAAACGGTTTGGTAGTAATGATGATGATGGTGATAAGGTAGTATTGATAAGGTAGTGGTGATAAGGTAGTGGTGATAAGGTAGTGGTGATAAGGTAGTGGTGATAAGGATGATGATGATGACAAGTATGCAGTTAATGAAGGTGATGATGGTCGCGATGATGATGACGACACTTACCATATATGAAAGAAATGTCACAGTAAAACATACAAAATTCGAAAATAAATATAACAATAGCAGACATAAATTTCTAATAAAATTTCCTGAGGTAAAACTACGGATAAACTCTTCACTGTGCTATAAATAGCACACATTGTTCACATTTTTACGAAGCTGACGTCACAGATTCCCACTACACATGCGCAGTCAACTATCTGTTATCCAAGAGGTGGCAAGGAACTTTCAAACTTTAAAATTATAACGCATTTATTTATTACTTTATAGCAAATTCTAACAATTACCCCCACCTTCCTAATGTAAATGCTAATGCCAAATTACATTTCAAATAACATACTTTGCCCGTGTGTTGCCGGGGCCCGAAAGGGGAGCAAATTATAACAACACTGTTTACCTTCCAAGCATGTCGTAAAATGCGACTAAGGAGGTTATGGGATGGAGTCGACTGTCCCATCCCATATAGGGGCAGTGACCCAAAGCCATGCTGAAGTCGGATGTGCAAGCCGAAAGGCGCAGATATCGCAGCAATGTTGTAAACCACGGCACAACGCATTACGTTCTCCGGACTACATCCTGCTAATCTGCAGGAGTTTGAGAACGAACGCAGATGAAGAAGAAGAAGAAATAACATTTTTAAAATTTAATTACAACTTCTGCAAAGGTTAGGTAATACCTCGAAACTAGAACAAAGGTCACAGTGAAGAGTTGGTCCGTAGTTGCGCCTTTCCTGAAATGTAAATCTAAAATAAAACATAATTTGTTCTTCCCTCTTGTATTCTGATTACAAATAAATAATCAAACTAAAACTAGAAATAAAGTGTATGCTACTCACCAACAGAGACCAAGTTCATCTCGTACACGCCAATCTGCTGAATGGTTGCATTGAGACCAACCGGTATGCCAGGCTTTCCAGGAATTTGTAGGACATATTTGCGGAGATCAAGATCTAAGCCTTTGTCCTTGCAAACTGTGGTAACAAGGTCACCAAGGGTCAAGAAAGGACTGACCCTGACCACAGTCTTTTGACCTCTTGGAAAGTTGACCGTGAAACGCTGGGTGACCTGAGGAAATAACCTTACATGACACATTGACCACAGATTAAGCTGAACTACTTCTACCAAAAATATTGATAAACCACGGATTTTTAGATACAATGATGTGCTACGGGTTTGTTGCAACGTCACGGCATTTTGTCATATTTTGACGGGCTGGACAGGAGAGCAATGAACAGCGACACAATTACCTGCCCCTAATGTCGAAAAAGTTGACTTTGGAGGCTTTGGGGTGGTGTTGTCTGCCAGTTCCATAGAAGGCCAAAGCGACTCAGAAGATATGCTGAAGTCGGATGTGTCATGACGACAGGAGCAGATATCGCATGTAAGCAGTAGACAATGACATAACGCCTTTTGTTATCTAAACCACATCTTGCTACACTGCAAGATTATGAAAACGAACGCAGAAGAAGAAAAAGAAAATATTACTAGAAGTTTCTTTACATTAGTGTGGGTTTTCGTGTCAGTTTTTTCTTAGCTGGCAAAAATGTATAAAGATGGTTTTAGCTTCTACGAAAAGTATTACTGATGAAGCTATAAATGTAGATGTTTGTTTTGATACAAGCAATCCTGGACGGGACAATATTTACCGCGTTACACATCCTTGTATCTTGAGATCAGTTTACAAACAGGCATGCCTGATAAGAAATGTAAATTCCTTGCCTTATATATGAATATGTGCAGCGTCACTGCGTTAGGCTACTCCGACTATTGTCATGATTTTCATTGGTAATTTATGTAAACTCTTTTTCGCTAACCAATGAAAAACACAACTGCAGAAGGATTGGCCTTACAAACTGACGTAACGTGTTAGCAATCCTGCATATGGTAAAGAAGGTCATGGTTAGAAATCAACATCATTGCGTACGGGGATATTCCAGTAGGTGTTCCGTTTCAACAGACACAATCTGCTTTAGATGTCCATGGTGTTTTACACAGCACACACAATAATATGATATTTTATGAATAAGCCACTTCAAAATGTTCATGTACAGTATGAACGTGCAGAGCCCTGCAAGTTGGCTTTGACATTTAACCGTCTGCCAACTTTTCAAACCTCGAACCAATCGAAAGATTTTCCGTCGATATAGAATTTTAATGAGCGATATGAGATTTTTTGGGAACCCCTTGTTTACATGTTTCCGGACAATTCTTTCATTTTATAAAACATGATGCAAGTTTCCGGACAATTCTTTCATTTTATAAAACATGATGCAAGTTTCCGGACAATTCTTTCATTTTATAAAACATGATTCAAGTTTCCGGACAATTCTTTCATTTTATAAAACATGATGCAAGTTTCCGGACAATTCTTTGATTTGACAAAACATTATGCAAGATGTTGTAATCAGTTACGTTCCTTTTCACGTTTATTGAGGTGTATTCGGTAATACAGTATCGACGTGACATCTTTCAATGAACAGAGGCAGTGTAGGGGAAATGTGGTCAGCACTACAGCTAAAACTGAAAATTACGAGATCTGAAAACACATGGCAATTAAATTTTGCTCTTCATTCCTCTTCCAACATGTGTTTTTTATTCAGTAGTGTGATATGAGCGTAGGAAGTGGTGTCATTTACTCATCATGTGATGTGTCGTTTTCTCGATAAAGATCGTCTAATCTAAACGTGGACTTGTGTTTATTTCATGTATGATTTCAGTGATTCACAATATTGCAGGTGTGCTTTCAGTGATTCACAATATTGCAGGTGTGCTTTCAGTGATTCACAATATTTATTAATCCGTAGGGTTACCATAATTGTCAGATGGAAAAAGAAGGCGTTTCGACGAGCACCTTTAAATCCAGTGCACCCTTAATGTAGGGTTACCAAATTGTCAGATGGAAAAAGAGGATACGCAAAATTTTCATCAAATATGGCCAATATTAAGTGTTGCACAAATAAAATTAAAATTAAACTACATAAAATATTGTTCTTATTTAATTATAAACTTGTATTAACTGAGTGTTCAGTGCACCATACTAGCTGACTGAAAAGAAACAGTAAGTTAGTAACTAAATTACTGAAGTTGACCAAACAGTGAAAGTATCTCATTCTGAGTCATTATCATCAACATCGTCCGCATTTGAGGAAATTTACCTTGGGATCATAGATTGCGCCTGGGCTGAGCCCAAGCGTATTTCTCTGAAGAACTGATGCCTTCAACAAGTTAGGCTGGCTGCTGAGATATGTGTGAAATTCTTTGCATGACATATGCTTCAAGTTATGCTGCACAAACAGAATTCATGTGACAGATTCAATGAGCACCTTATCTCTTTCCTTTCTCCAGTGTCTTTATCAGAGAAAACACTCGTTCCGTGTTAACATTGCGCTAAATATAGTTAACGCGCGTGTTTATTTCGCGATACATAATATATTAAAGTAAATAGCACAGAAAAGTAAGTAAGAAAGTGTCGATCCATTGGGGACGGACGGACGGACGGTCGAGTACAGAGAAAACCCAGACAAAAGCCATTTTTCTGGAAAGCCTCCCAGACAGGGGCATAAAAAGAGGACGTACCCGGGGAAACCCGGACGTATGGTAACCCTATTAATCCGTCTCTTCAATTTTCGCTTAATGGTGAGACTGGTGAGACACAATCTTTTTTTTCAACCATAGATATGAGCTTACCTTGGTTATATACGGTTTGTGGTCGTTAAAATACAGTGATTACAAAGTTCAGATAATTCTGTCTCAACTACCTACTACCGAGTATTGATTTGTTTATACCACCTACCTCCGACTATTTATTTGCTTATACGACCTACCTCCGATTATTAATTTGTTATACGGCCTCCCTCCGACTATGATTTGTTGATTTCGTTGCATTAAGATCCCGGTGAATTACATGCAAGCGAGCTTTTGTATTTTTGGGAATTGGTACAATTGGGAAGTTTCTCCAGAGTTTATTTTATATCTAGAGAGCTTCAACTCTCATCGGTGCACAATACTTTGAAAAAAAAAATGCCTCCTACTCAGAGAGGGTAAATATATAATCGTATAGACAAGGTGTTGTAGAAGTGTGCACACGATGATCGCTTCACTTTGAATGCATGCAATCTACTAAGGGTTTACTGTAACACAGTGGTTACTCGTATGGTCTACTGCGGAGACTGTCAGACCGCATGTATACAGTGTAAGGATGGTGACTCTCTGCTGTATATAATATAATGGACTTTACTAATTAATATAAATGGACATTACTAATTACTACAATGAATTTTACTAAACTAAATAATATAATGTCCCTAAATTACTGGTTTAGGAAAATTACATTTGGTGTAATACGCCACATGGTAACTTTTAGAATGTTCACTAAATCCGATAGCCAACAGTGAAACAGAAAACTGCTTTGTAACATTCCTAGATTACCTGGAAAGATGTTTTGGCAAATACAACACAACTTTTACACAGGGTGACAGCTTAAGTTATTTGTCTGTCAGTCAAACGTGACAGTGACTTAGTTTAAGCTTACCACGGTGAATGTACACATTCTTAAAAACAGTTACAACGTTACGGACATAATATATTTCATCTTTCAAAACATGATTATGTTTTAGAAACATATATCTTTGAACTGACAAGACATATGCAAGTTTTGCCAAGACAAAAACGCCCTACTTAGCCATTACCTCAAATGGTTTCTCGTATTTAGAGTCCTTGATTGTTGGCTTCACAGAAACCGCATCCTTGTTGACAATACGCACTACTCGTCCCCCTAGTGACCCGATGGTTTGGTTCGGTTTGTAGCTCATGGGCTTTCCAGTTTCTTCCGACACAAGCATGAGTGATAGACCTGTAGGGATAAGCTTAGCCTCGCTGGCCAGACTCACCAAGAGGTCGAGCATGGGTGTGCTGTAAAGGGTAAAATTCTCTCATAGTCAACAGTCAGGACACTTAAAAAACAAGCATGTCAAGAATTGGGGGAGTGTGTTGGGGAATATCTTGATTACAGACTCTAGTCGGGCCTGTTTCGACTTCCAGTGACCACCTTTATCTCACCATCAGGTACCATACGAGTTGTACGTTTCCTAGCGATGAATCCCACAACAAACCAGGTATATGAAATTAGGAAACCTATATAATGTTGTTTCTATCAGGAAACTACACATTTCAATCCCTTTCAATGTTCACTAAAACAGTCCCTGTATAAACAAAATTATTTTACGAAATTCACATCTATAAATGATAACTTGAACTTAATGACAAGAACCAAGGTTATCTACTAAACTTCAATAAATGTAAACTTGATAAAACTTCTTCAACGAATTTAAACTTGAGAAAAATACCTTGAATAAAAGTAAATTTGATAAAGTATCATCAATAAATTTAAACTTGATAAAACCTCATTCTATAAATGTTAAATTGATAAAGTTGTTTTATCAAATGTAAACATGGAAACCTCATGGTAACTAGGTAGATAAACCCCTAATTATTGGGATAATGCATGTTAACTTTATGAAACATCTTACATAAATGATCAACATATCGAAACGTCTATGAACGATAATTTTAAGCAACTTCTTTATAAACGTGAAAAATTTACGAAATCTTTAACTTTGACACTTCTTGATTGGAACAAACTATATTGTTTAAATTTGTAAATATAATGACAACACTAAATTAAGACTTGGTAGCCACACCAATTTCGGTGACTCGGCGAGGTGTATACAAAGTTCGGTATAATGTAGGGTAGACCTATTCGGTATAATCTAGGGTAGGCCTATACCTGGAGGGTGAGATAATTGTGTCACGTTTCCTGAAACAAAACAAAGCTTGATTAGTTCTCGACAGACAAGTGACACTGGAGGAACTTAATGTCGGGGATATAAAGTGACAAATGGCAACCATCGGTTGAACATAACATAATTGAAAGTAATAGTCAACTTTGATATTGATTTTCACTAAATATTTCTATCGTGCATATAGCACTGCTCATACAAAGATAAAAAAGCAATTATAATAAAAAGAGCACTATTAAACATCTGCAAACTTATGTCACCAAAGTAAAAAAAACAATTAGTGATATACACTAATTGTTTTTTTTACTTTGGTGACATAAGTTTGCAGATGTTTAATAGTGCTCTTTTTATTATAATTGCTTTTTTATCTTTGTATGAGCAGTGGTAGGTAATTGCAAAACATATATATTGACTTGTTTAATATCATTACTTTGTTCTCCCGTGTGTTTTCTGGGCCCGAAAGGTGAGCAAAGAATAGCAATACTGTTTACCTTCCATGCATGTCGTAAAAGGCGACTAATGAGGTTATGTGATGAAGTTGGTTGTCCCATCCCATATAGGGTCAGCGACCCAAAGCCATGCTGAAGTAGGATGTGTCACGACGAAAAGCGCAGATATCGCAGCAATGATGTAAACCATGACACAACGCATTCCGTTCTCCGGACTACATCCTGCTAATTTGCAGGAGTTTGAGAACGAACGCAGAAGAAGAAGAATATTACTTTGTTGTTTGTTTGTTGTTCGTCCATCACAAGCGTTGATGACAATTTGTTACATCACCTTTTTTAAGATTAAAAAAATGTGTATAAGGTAGAGTTATGTCCTTGACTATGAGTTCGTAGATGTCTGACACACCCTATTCTGGCCACATGAACTTGGAAAGTTAACAATAAGGACATATATTGTATATATCTAATAAAACTTTGGATAATCACTGTAGATGTTTTTTGATCTACAAGTGGCTTTCCAGCAATTTTCCGCTGTTGCTGTTGAGCTGCTGCATGTATCCTCTTTTCACAAGATGTTGCGCCTTTTTTTTAAAACGAAGATCGTCATGTAACTCTATGTTGTGCAAATTGTTCCGTAGTATTTTAGTCTATTCCACACTTTTAATTGGGTCTTTATTATGTTACTAGTGCTACTACTGTTGTAACTGATTATTGGATATTTTCTGAAGTTTGATAGTTATACGATTGATAAATGTAGATGATGTTGCAAAAAAGCCCTTTATCAGAACTGCCAAAGCTCAGTAAGAACTACCGACGGAATAGTTATATATTTCGAAACCAAATCAGTGATAAGATAAGGATGTGTGATCTCTCTCTCACCTATACTTTTTAACATATACATCAACAACATAACAAAACAATCCCAAAACAAGAAAGTAAACAGTACAGTAATAAGAGAAGAATCTGATGAGGAATTAAATAATTCAATCAAGGAATTTCTATTTGCTGATAACTACGAAGAGGAACAACATTTACAAAATCATATGCAGTCAACGATAACATGGACCAAGTATAGCATGAAAATAAATACACAGATAACTGAAGTAATGAAAATCAGCAAGTCACCAAATTCAGTGAATATAACAATAAACAAAACTAATGTGAAACAGACCTCTGAATTTAAATACATGGAAAGTATATTAACAGACAACGGAAAAATTACACATAGATTACACAGGAGCAGCCAAGGCGACACATCTGGCCTTGTATAGACAACTAAAGCGCCCAGTCACCACCACTACGCTTAACGGCAAGTGTGCATATTCTGACCATAATACACCTGGGGATAGACAAAAGACTAGATATTTTAGAGTTCCCTGCCATAAAGTTAAACATGTTTGACGAAGGTGTGTTTATTGTGTAGGCCTATTTAAGTTTTCACCGGGTCGCGGATACTGGGGAATGTTTTTAAAACAGCTTTTCACGTGTGTCAAGTGCATGATTATTGCAGTGAATTGATATAGTCAAATCTGGTTATAGCATTACTGTTTTTAAATTGATATAGTCAAATCTGGTTATAGCATTACTGTTTTTAAATTGATATAGTTAAATCTGGTTATAGCATTACTGTTTTTAAATTGATATAGTTAAATCTGGTTATAGCATTACTGTTTTTAAATTGATATAGTTAAATCTGGTTATAGCATTACTGTTTTTAAATTGATATAGTTAAATCTGGTTATAGCATTACTGTTTTTAAATTGATATAGTTAAATCTGGTTATAGCATTACTGTTTTTAAATTGATATAGTCAAATCTGGTTATAGCATTACTGTTTTTAAATTGATATAGTCAAATCTGGTTATAGCATTACTGTTTTTAAATTGATATAGTCAAATCTGGTTATAGCATTACTGTTTTTAAATTGATATAGTCAAATCTGGTTATAGCATTACTGTTTTTAAATTGATATAGTCAAATCTGGTTATAGCATTACTGTTTTTAAATTGATATAGTCAAATCTGGTTATAGCATTACTGTTTTTAAATTGATATAGTCAAATCTGGTTATAGCATTACTGTTTTTAAATTGATATAGTCAAATCTGGTTATAGCATTACTGTTTTTAAATTGATATAGTCAAATCTGGTTATAGCATTACTGTTTTTAAATTGATATAGTCAAATCTGGTTATAGCATTACTGTTTTTAAATTGATATAGTCAAATCTGGTTATAGCATTACTGTTTTTAAATTGATATAGTCAAATCTGGTTATAGCATTACTGTTTTTAAATTGATATAGTCAAATCTGGTTATAGCATTACTGTTTTTAAATTGATATAGTCAAATCTGGTTATAGCATTACTGTTTTTAAATTGATATAGTCAAATCTGGTTATAGCATTACTGTTTTTAAATTGATATAGTCAAATCTGGTTATAGCATTACTGTTTTTAAATTGATATAGTTAAATCTGGTTATAGCATTACTGTTTTTAAATTGATATAGTTAAATCCCGGTATAACACCTTGATCCAACGAAATATCTACATAATAACAGAACTTCTCTATATACAGTGTAGAACAATAAATGTATATAGATGATGATGATATAATTATAATATATAATTATTTATATATATATATATATATATATTAATAATTATATATTATAATTATATCATCATCATCAGGTGCCATGCCGGGTGGCGAAGGCGGTCATGACTCTCCACAGCTCTCTGTCCACAGTATTATGTATCAAAGTCGTTGTTGTTTCCTTGCCGTGCCAGGTTGTCAAACTGTCTAATATTTTCTCACGTTGTCGCCCTCTGTCTCTGGTGCCTTCAATCTTGCCTGTTGTGATTATGTTCTCTAAACCTGCCTGTCTCATGAAGTGGCCAAAAAAAAAGAAGATTGCCTTTTTCTTATATTGTTGATTAAGGTCCGTTTCGCATTTAACTCTTTCAACACCTCTACATTAGTTTTTCCGGCAGTCCATGGTATTCTCAGCATTCTTCTGTAGTACCACATCTCTGTTGCCTCCAATCTCCTACTTTCCAGTTTGTTTATTGTCCAAGACTTGCACCCATATGTTAGTATAGGGGTTATATAGCACTGCAGAACTCTCTTTCTCACCACTAATGACAAGGTCATATTACACAGTATATTTTTCATTTTTCTGAATGTTGTTTTTGCCTGTCCTATTCTGCATCTTATTTCTGTTGAACTTTATAATTATATATATATATAAATATATATAATTGGGTATTTGGAAAAGTGTTGTTAAATAGAGAAACATGTTATACGAGGATGCGCTATAAAGGGATTCAACTGTATATATTTTGTCTTGGACTCTTTTCTTTTAAATGTTCTTGTATTGTATGGAGTTTTTCGTATTTATCGATTTTTTCTTTCATAGACTTAGTGAAATAAATCAGTTGTAAATAGCAATCTTGTTTGTAAATAGCAATCTTGTTTGTAAATAGCAATCTTGTTTGTAAATAGCAATCTTGTGAGGCAGACATATTGGCCAGAGGAAACAACACTGGAATCAAAACTCTATGGGACACTGTATGAACTACAAAAGACAGTCAGTTTTATTAAGGAGACAGAATTACAGATATAGACATGTTTCAAGTGAACGAAAGAAGAAGAAGAAGCAATCTTGTTTGTAAATAGCAATCTTGTTTGCAGAAACTCTCACGTTAAGGTTAGTGTTATTGGGTTGATTTTACTTAAACGGATAATAAAGGGTGATGTGGTCAATAAAGAAGGCTGCCGCCTTTACCGTGGCAGATCTCCCAGGAACGTACACGCGACAGGATTCATGCTGACCACATTATCCGTTAGTAAGCCGTTAATCAAAGAAACATACGGCCTAACATTGTACTCCTTAATACGGGCCTAACATTGTACTCCCTAATACGGGCCTAACATTGTACTCCCTAATACGGGCCTAACATTGTACTCCCTAATACGGGCCTAACATTGTACTCCCTAATACGGGCCTAACATTGTACTCCATAATACGGGCCTAACATTGTACTCCCTAATACGGGCCTAACATTGTACTCACTAATACGGGCCTAACATTGTACTCACTAATACGGGCCTAACATTGCACTCCCTAATACGGGCCTAACATTGTACTCCCTAATACGGGCCTAACAGTGTACTCCTTAATGCGGGCCTAACATTGTACTCCCTAATGCGGGCCTAACATTGTACTCTCTAATACGGGCCTAACATTGTACTCCCTAATACGGGACTAACATTGTATTCCCTAATACGGGCCTAACAGTGCACTCCCTAATACGGGCCTAACATTGTACTCCCTAATGCGGGCCTAACATTGTACTCCCTAATGCGGGCCTAACATTGTACTCCCTAATACGGGCCTAACATTGTACTCCCTAATACGGGCCTAACATTGTACTCCCTAATACGGGCCTAACATTGTACTCCCTAATACGGGCCTAACATTGTACTCCCTAATACGGGCCTAACATTGTACTCCCTAATACGGGCCTGAAAGTGTACTCCCTAATACGTGCTAACAGTGTACCCCTGAATAAGCCTCAATGGTTTGTAAAAGGAAAAATTGTACTTTTTACTTGACCAATGTTACTCTATTTGTGACAGTAAACATTACCTGCAGGTTATATGAATGTCTAAACTCATACATTCATAACAAAAGCCACGTCGTGTATGCAGGAATAACACATGGCCTTATATAGATGGCATGTTGCAAAAATGGCTGTAATGTTCCCAATAGAGGTGATTCTCACTGCTGAAATATGATCGTATATTTGTACTTCAACAATCTGGAGACGTTATTGTATTTTGATTTCTGAGAAAAAATGAATGTCATTTTTAACTGTTCTTGTCACGGCAATATTTCAAACGGGTAACGGACTTACGGGGTTCACCTAACTTCACGTTCGTATATTAACTTAAAGGGGAGGTTCATGAACACAGCAAAATAACATCAAACGAACATCACATCACTGCTACATCCTTGGAGAATATGACATAACATTAACATCACTCTTCCATCCTGAGAGATGATAACATGACATGAGCATCACTGCTACACTTTGAGCAAATATAGGCCTGATATCACATGAACATCTATTATTTAATAACACCAGGCTTTTTGTTTTCTGGAAGTACGCGGGTATACTTAAATGTTTGTTGGTAGGATTTTAATTTTAATTTGACACTAGACTAAAAAAAAAACTGCATTTCCATGGACACAAATGATTGATTTGTACGCTCAAAAGTCTTTCATCTATTTTTTGGGGTCATTTTTTTGTTGAGAATCGTAAATTCTCAAATCTTTTTCAGCAGTCATTCTCAAACTCCCGTTGGTTCTCTCTTGTACCAGAACATTGGTTCTACTAGATTTCCAGCAGGATGTTATCCTGAGAATTAAAATGCGTTGTATCGCGGATTTATTTCCGTCAATGGCCCAACACATCCATGTTCGGTGGTAATCCGCTCAATGTTATTGAACAATGTCTGTACTGAGATATAAAATATCGGGTGTCAGATTTTATTGCTAATTCCTAGCACTTTCCCACTTGGTAATAAAACGTATAACAAAATCTGGCCAACCGTTTAGAAATGTCTGATTTTCTCTTATATCAGAACCGGATCAATGAATTTTCCACTTAGATCAAAACCGGACTACTGAGTGCAGCCGGACTACTGTGTGTTTCTAGACCCAAAGTATAAATTGTAGTTAGCTTTAGCAAGACGATTTATAGAAACATGCTTCTTAAAACAGCATTAAATTCTTCCGAATTTTATATGAAACAAATTGTACTATTAAGATTTCATACCGACAAAATAAATATGCAATAATAGAAATTCGCTACAGGCCCTATACAGTACCAAAAGATTATAGAATAAATATAATTGGGAATTTTGAAAAGTGTTATATTGGGAAATCAGTTACAAGAGGACACACTATCGAGGGCAATAAATGTAATATAAATTTATTAAGTTCCTCCAGTGACACATATTGTATTAACAAAAATTAGGAACTGAGTTAATGAAACATGTATTTACTATTATATCAGTATGTATTCCCTACCTGGTCAGGTAAAACTTCCACACCTGTACGTGTAATTGCCACCTGTTTCTTTTTCCTGAACTTGAACATTGTCCACCGTTATAAAAACTATTGAACATTAAAGCTTGAACGCTAATCCAAAAATAGTGAAACCAGGGACCGTGTCCGGTCTAGTGATTGAAGGTTTATTTCCAATGAAAACTATCCAAATATTGCAGAACGTTTCATCTGGGGTTTTATTTCTGCTGTGTAAAGTTAGAGGTAACACCTAGCTAAGTGTGGTACTGTATGATTAACTGCTAACATTGACCATTGTTATGTTTAATCCAGCGGTGGAAATTCTCACGGTGAACACATTCAACTAAACACCGATGTCAACCTTAGCGGATTTACTGACGTATGGTGTCGAGAATGTTAACATGTAACTATCAGCGATGCCACAGCTGGAGTTTTTCACTATATCTGGGGTTTTTGGGCGTTGTCCAATGTGCTGAAGTTAGTTTGGCCAAATTTGCCTTAATGTTTTTTTACCTATAGTTTTTCTATAATTATTCCTAGAAATTTAGCACAAAAGCGGATAGATCATCACCATACTTGACGATTTTCGTAAAATATCACACAAAGTATCATAGACACAGTGAAACTGTGCATTAAAATGTGCACATGAGGTTCTTTCAGCTGAAGTTGCCTTTAATTCTTCGTTGTGACCTTTGATCTAGTTTAGAGGTATTACCTAGCCTGTGTTGTGTGATTTGGCAAGCTTAAGGTTAAGTACTTAGAGTACGGTAAGGATTAGAAATAATATTTCTAATGTGTGCGCGCACGTCGCTCCGTGGGTAACGGGCAGAAGTAATGATCGTTCAGTACACATCATAGGAAAGTTTTTTTAATATGTAAATTTGGAAAAGAAACAGATTATGCATAAGTTCGTCTGTGTCTAGAGTTGAACTCAGTGTTTTCCGGGATGTGACGTCACAGCAGCCATTAATTTCATTGGTGTTACACTAAACGGAAATCTGTGACGTCAACTAGTTAAAAATGTAAACAGTGTGCTATTTATAGCACAACGAAGAATCAAAAGTAACTTTTACTGTTCGTTCAATTGGTTTTTAATGTATATCTGCTAAAACCATGGCTTTAATAAATAAAATTATATAGACTGTGGGTTATCTAGGTTTTTACAAAACGATCTTGGATTACTTATAAAACGTCAGTGGTAACACTGGTAACTGTGTTTGGGTAAATAAGCACACATCTCAACCTGGTGTGACATACATTTACTTGGTGTTAGAGTTAGTACAGTGGCTTCCTTTCATAGCGCATCCTTTTATAACAAATTTTCCTATTTAACAACGCCTTTCAAAATCCCCAAATATATTTATTGTTTGTACTGTAGGCTTTTATATAGTAGATTTTTTATTGTATAAATATTTCGTCGGTTCAGTCCACATCGATATTTGTAAATTGTAATTGGGATTTGCAGTATTAGGTAATTACACCACGAGTTCTGAGTTCGAATCCAACTCGTGTCGTCCTGTTTAAAGTGTGGATTTTTTCAGAGATCCTTGTGGATTATCACTTTAAGCTACGGAGTTACGCGCTATGAGTGGTACTCGCGGTGGGCGGCGTGCCGCTTCGTTGAGGGTGACGGAGTACATATGGGAAAACAAGCACAGTGAAGTCAATCCTTCACCACGTTTAAACCGTTTTTTTAACCACAAGTCCAAATTAAATGACAGTTTTTTTTTAACATCTCCACATTTACCTTATTATAGAACTAATCGAAAATATATATATTCTGGAATTAGCACAGGTGACACAGTGTTTGATCTAGAACAGGTAACTGGTCTACCTAGAAATGGTGACTATTGCCGGTTGTACTTAGCATAAGTAGATGATTGATCATAGGCCTAGATAACAGATCGATCTAACACATATGATTGTTATTCTACTGTCCTTGACTAACTATTCGATCTAGAATAGATGACTGATGGATTTAACAGAAATAAATGGATACGGCCTATTCATCTACTATACTTCACTAACCGTTCCATTTTGCACAAACGACTATCTGGCAAGATAGTGACAACAAATTAAAATATAACCGAGACATACTACTATCTGGCAAGATAGTGAAAATAAACTAAAATTCTAAAATTTAACCTTGCTATATAATTTGCTAAATGATTTATGTACTTTTAGGTATGCATGAAATTTCAAACACGCTCGTATGTTGACATTTATTCCAACAGTTGAAATAATTAATCCGTTTAATTTCACTGAATATCATTTAATTCTACTTTTTTTCTCTCAAAGTGACGCCATTAATCCTAACATCCATCTTGTATGCTCAATATTCACATTATTACATCGGTCAAGAATTATAAATATGTCTTCTGATGCAGAAGACATCAGTTTGAAGAACTTGAACATAATCGTTGAAGTGTTCACACAAAATTGATCTTGCCAACGGCAGCGTGTATCCTACTACTGTGACGAAATTCAATGTCAAAGTCTGATGGCTTCTTAATATCCCGAAAGGAAACATTTGTTTGTTAAACGTCTGCTTCAACTGCAGAAATTGCGGGACGGACACGATTCTCTACATTCTTTAACCTCACTGTAGTGGCTTCGTGTAATTATGCGGTGAACATTGGTAATCTTTCAACTTGACAACAAGGATATGTCCGCCATGTTTCAGGTCTCATGGGATTACATTTGTGTGTGTTTTGTTTCTTTACACAGAACATTTCAAGTTTTACATTTGGTTCAGAAGTCACGAGAAAAGTAACATGACTTTGGAGTCACGACAGGAAACATGAGTGTTATGTCTAAACTTGGTGATTTATTACTGTTTAGTCGTGTCTTTTGTCATTTACACAGTTCTGCTGGCTCGTTGAGGATCATAATTCTCAATTCTGGTTCGAATTGCAAACCATTCCTTTTCGTGCCTAACATTACTGCTCACCAGAAATATCAAGATGGAAGCCAAGAGACAGATGATACGCAGTAGGCCTATTTGTATGCAAATACTCTACGATCAATGTCAAATATAGGCGCTCAGGAGACAGCAGCTCAGGAGAGAAAATGTACATGTGAGATGATATGCCTGAGAACAACAGCAAGAGTCATCAAACTAGACAAAATGAGAAATGATAAAATCAGTAGGACCATGCACAGAATACATCAAAAAACAACAAATAAGATGGTTTAGAAACCTTATGAGAATGAAGCATAACCAACTAGAACATATAACATGAAAAGATCCGGATACTGGTCCAGTGTCAGACCTAGACAAAAATCGATAGATAATATCAATACATCACCATCATCAAGTACCGTCTCAGCAACAAGGGTTGGCTGCAACATTTCCCCAGTATCTCTAGTCTCTATTTTTCGTGGTGCACTTCTGCGACACTGTAGCCTGTCCATATTGTGATATTACTATCCTACTTGTATCTCTGTCCGCCTCTTGCTCGCTTCTCTTCGACTTTATCCTCAAGTAAGGTCTTCAACAAGGTTTCATGTCTTTTAATGAGTCCATAATATTGTATTTGCCTGATCTTTATTTCTCTTATTAATTATTTCTTCATATTAAGTGTTTTTAGAGCCTATTTATTTTCTTAACCGTCCATGGTGTTCTCCTTATTCTTCTATATACCCACATCTCAGAAGCATCAATTCTGTCTTCAAATTGTTTGTTTAGTGTTCATGTTTCTTAGCCATACATTAATACAGAATAGATGTAACATTTTATAATTCTCATTTTTAACTTGTTTGTAATTTGTTTAGATGTTAATATTTTCCTCATATCATTGAAAGTACTTTTAGCCATTTCTATTCTCCTTTTAACTTCTGTTTCATATCTGCCATCATTTGTGACTGTGTCCCAGATATTGATAATGTTTTACTTGTTGTAGTTTCTCTTCATATATTTTTTATGTTTAGCACCAGTTCTTCTGTGACTTTGATGATTATCACGGGTTTTTTTAATGAATATCAATATAATCCTGAACAAATATGGATTCAACGCAGCCAACACATCTGGCCCTGGATAGACAACTAAAGATCTCAGTCATCACCCCTGTATTTAACGGCAAACGTAGATATCCTTACCATCACCTGTCTGTGGATAGACAATAGCTTACAAAGTGACTCAATTAATATGATTCAGAAAGTCAAAACAGGTGATGTACGTAGGGAATGGTAGTAATTAGAGAGAGATAAAATGCGGGCCTCACTGCAGACAATCACCATTATCTTTGTACGCGCGGGCGCGGAGAGAAATGAACGAGTCGACCAATTAGATAGCCTCGTCATCATAACAGATGGTCAGCTTATGAAAAGAGCAGACATAATCAGCGCTATTTGTAAGTCCGCACGATGATAGGACTTTAAGATAAATGAGCATGAGTCGATATCAAGAATGCAATTGGACAGTGGATAGGCGTGGTCCGTAGAGAACACGGGACCAAAATAGAACCAGAACCGTCAGCCGTATACTATGAGAGATTTAATGAAGCGAAGATATGAGCACCAATGGACATGTCTGGTATGTGAAACAACATACCGGAGCTAACGTCTAAATTCATAGTGGCGTAATTGACTTTCCCCGTGAATCTCATTGGTCACTGCGTGTATACCGTGTGTCACCGGCGAATGGAAATTACGGAAAAAGTTAAGTAGGACCTACGTCATTTTAAACGGATGATTCCAAATTCAGTACAGAGGTCTTATGTTGTAACTATTCCCACATTAAAAGGCAATTACGTCACATTAGAAAGATGATTCCCAAACTAGCCCACAGGCCGTATATTGTCGATGCGTGCCATTTGCAAAACGCAGACCAACGACAGTGTTAGAATTTCGTGTGTAGGTAGTTTAATCAAGACATTGCAAGGGAATCGTGTCGTTAAGTTTTCACCTGCTGAACAAGTGGTTGGCTAGATACCATCTAATGATGCCTTCATCTTGAGATTCATATCGATCGCACCATTTTTCAACGTCTCCGAACTTGAGCACTGGTAAATATTACCTGGTGACTAAGTAAACCACGGGAGTTCTTCAATAGTAATCAGAACACTATTATCATGAGTCATACAATGATGGATAACGACTAACAGAATATCATGTGATCAGAGATCAATCGTTGCGTTAATGTCTCCCTTAGTTCTAGTCAATATGAGAAACGTTGATACTGCTTGTCATTCAACTCATTGCATGATACTCAGGGCGAAACGCTGTTGCTATTGACATTGCATGATACTCAGGGCGAGACTCTGGTGATGTTGACATTGCATGATACTCAGGGCGAAACGCTGTTGCTATTGACATTGCATGATACTCAGGGCGAGACTCTGGTGATGTTGACATTGCATGATACTCAGGGCGAAACGCTGTTGCTGTTGACATTGCATGATACTCAGGGCGAAACGCTGTTGCTGTTGACATTGCATGATACTCAGGGCGAAACGCTGTTGCTGTTGACATTGCATGATACTCAGGGCGAAACGCTGTTGCTATTGACATTGCATGATACTCAGGGCGAAACGCTGTTGCTATTGACATTGCATGATACTCAGGGCGAGACTCTGGTGATGTTGACATTGCATGATACTCAGGGCGAAACGCTGTTGCTGTTGACATTGCATGATACTCAGGGTGAAACGCTGTTGCTGTTGACATTGCATGATACTCAGGGCGAAACGCTGTTGCTGTTCACATTGCATGATACTCAGGGTGAAACGCTGTTGCTGTTGACATTGCATGATACTCAGGGCGAAACGCTGTTGCTGTTGACATTGCATGATACTCAGGGCGAAACGCTGTTGCTGTTCACAGTGCATGATACTCAGGGCGAAACGCTGTTGCTGTTGACATTGCATGATACTCAGAGCGAAACGCTGTTGCTATTGACATTGCATGATAGGGTGAAACTCTGGTGATGTTGACATTGCATGATACTCAGGGCGAAACTCTGGTGATGGTGACATTGCATGATACTCAGGGCGAAACTTTGTTTCTGTTGACATTGCATGATACTCAGGGCGATACTCTGGTGATGTTGACATTGCATGATACTCAGGGCGATACTCTGGTGATGTTGACATTGATCGATTCTGAGGGACGGTTTTCCAGGAAGTGATGTCGATGTTCAAGCTCTTTAGCAACTTTTGATAGTCATTGAAGCGTTTCTTGTGTTAGTTGCAGTGTATTTATTACCGCTGAAGACGGATGTGTCCGAGCTATTGTCGCAAATAAAACAGCGACACAACGTATTTCCGGTCTCTTGAGTAGATCCTGATGAAGATCTAGTAGGACTGTTGTCCTGCTACAAGAGGGATCCAGTGGCAGTTTGAAGAAGAAGAGGAAAAAATGTATTTGTTTCAGTAGTTGTTGCTGGTATTTTATCATTGTTTGTAGAGTTATGTTGGTCGTGTGATTTCCTCATTTCTGTGGATAGTGTCGCCTTATTTCCTGGTGTCTATGTTAAGTGCCCTCTTATTTTCGTTATATATTTGGTGACCTTTCTAAAGAAATCATTTTTTTAAACCAGCGGTGACAAAGGGGGAAGTGAGGTTACCCGGTTGTAAGTTTGCTTCTTAGTTCTAATTTTAATGTTCGGATTTCCAAAACAGGGGGACGGATGAAACCCCCCAATACCACCCCCTTATTTACTGAAGTGGTCATATTTAAGTAACATTAAAGCTGGGATTACGGACTATTTGTGAAAGCGACCAATGACCAGTGACAAACAAACAATGTCTAAGAATGTCGCTAGTAAAGACTGATCTTGTTCAAACAGATCGATGACATGCCAGCGACAATGACGAATTCAGGGAAACTGTCATGTGTGTGTGTGTCTTGCCTAGTGACCGGTCGGGAATCAATACAGTGATAATGCTGGCCATACAGTCTGTGTTTATACAAGCTGGCCGTTCATTCGCTTTTACTGTTGTTTTCCCACGCAGAACTTTACGTACAAGAAACAATTGGATGTATATATTTGTGTTATTTCTCATTTTCCAAAAACATTGTCGATTTAGTAGTCAAATTAATCTTATGACCAGTCTCGGGGGAGGGGGTGGGTTCGGCTCTTCTGCCACTGATAAACAGCTTTCTTCAAGTCTTCCTGGCAGTTAAAATAAAATATTTATGGTCATAATAACGAATTTCAGTATAGTATTTAATTTGTAAATAAAATATGTATGGTCGTAACGATAACAGTAATGTGATGAAGGTGGCATGCAACTTGAATTCCTCCAGTGGATGCCCTGTGATCTACGAAACATGGAACTAAAACAAAGAAATATAATAATATACACAATATCATGAATATACAAAGTTCAACATAACTGTCCGGTTGCCAGATTTTCAGTATTACAAAAATCAACATAACTACCAGGTTGCCAGATTTTCAGTATTACAAAAATCAACATAACTGTCAGGTTGCCAGATTTTCAGTATTACATAAATCAACATAACTGTCAGGTTGCCAGATTTTCAGTATTACAAAAATCAACATAACTGTCAGGTTGCCAGATTTTCAGTATTACAAAAATCAACATAACTGTCAGGTTGCCAGATTTTCAGTATTACATAAATCAACATAACTGTCAGGTTGCCAGATTTTCAGTATTACAAAAATCAACATAACTGTCAGGTTGCCAGATTTTCAGTATTACAAAAATCAACATAACTGTCAGGTTGCCAGATTTTCAGTATTACATAAATCAACATAACTGTCAGGTTGCCAGATTTTCAGTATTACAAAAATCAACATAACTGTCAGGTTGCCAGATTTTCAGTATTACAAAAATCAACATAACTGTCAGGTTGCCAGATTTTCAGTATTACAAAAATCAACATAACTGTCAGGTTGCCAGATTTTCAGCATTACATAAATCAACATAACTGTCAGGTTGCCAGATTTTCAGTATTACAAAAATCAACATAACTGTCAGGTTGCCAGATTTTCAGTATTACAAAAATCAACATAACTGTCAGGTTGTCAGATTTTCAGTATTACATAAATCAACATAACTGTCAGGTTGCCAGATTTTCAGTATTACAAAAATCAACATAACTGTCAGGTTGCCAGATTTTCAGTATTACAAAAATCAACATAACTGTCAGGTTGCCAGATTTTCAGTATTACAAAAATCAACATAACTGCCAGGTTGCCAAATGTTCAGTATTACAAAAATCAACATAAATGCCAGGTTGCCAAATTTTCAGTATTACAAAAATCACCATACCTGTCAGGTTGCTAGATTTTCAGTATTACAAAAATCAACATAACTGTCAGGTTGCCAGATTTACAGTATTACAAAAATCAATATAACTGTCAGGTTGCCAGATTTTCAGTATTACAAACATCAACATAACTGTCAGGTTGCCAGATTTTCATTATTAAAAAATCAACATAACTGTCAGGTTGCCAGATTTTCATTATTACAAAAATCAACATAACTGCCAGGTTGCCAAATTTTCAGTATTACAAATATCAACATACCTGTCAGGTTGTATGCTCCTGTCGAACACGTATGTGTCGGGTCATTTGCGAAAATAAAACGACGACCCAACGCATTTCTCTGGACTACATACTGCTGGAATATCTAGTAGGATAACTGTCCTGATGTAAGACAGTTCCAACGGGAGTTTGAGAATGAACGATGAAGAAGAAGGACATGTATACACACATGACACCTTGTCACAAACAATACAGTAGAGAACTGTCGAATGTGAAAGAAGCAGAGCAGGACAAGGAAAAGCATGGACATCCAATGTCATAAACTGGACAAGACTTTCCTTCCCTCACTCATCCTCATCGTAGGCGATAGAAATCGCTAGAGGACTCGTGTGTGTTGACGCATCTAATGTGGTACCCGTACATGTTAGGCAGGCAGGCAGGCAGATAGATAGGCAGGCAGGTAGGTAGATGGATAGATTAAAACATATTTCGTATAGTAGGGGTTCACAAAGTGGTCTATGTGGCCCTCCTTGTAGACTACGTAGACTTGAAGGTGGTTGCGGGGAACAAATCTGAAAATTTGGAGCCATAGACATGTCGGGGGAGGGGAGAAGCATAAGATTGTAATTTTAATGAACACAGTATAGTCAGATTAAACTTAGAGAAAGTAAAACAACCAATATTCATACTATTCAAGAACTGCACAGAATAGATTTGAACAGACAGAATTGGAGAGATCTGACCTCTGCCCTATGCGCTAACTTCAGCGCAAAAGGAAAATGAATGAATTTAGTCAGATAAATATCAAGATACTTAACACAACTGTAGAGTTTTCAAGAATGTTAAAGAGTTTTTTTCCTGTGGTGCCATGGGGGGGGGCGAACAATTGTCCCCATGTGAGACATGGGAGAAATTGTTGCACTATGGGTTAGCAGAAAAAAATTGCATCAGTAGGAGTTAGCAAGAACAATTGTTTCAATAGAGATTAGCAGACAAAATATCATTTCATAATAGGGTGCCACAGAATAAACATTGAAAATTATCCAAATGAAGGGGGGAAGGGCAGAGAAAGGAAAATATTCCACTAGAGAGAAAAGGGAAAATTGTTCCAATGAAAGAAAGATACAAATTGTCCCAATGTAGAGGAAAGAAAGGGAAAAACTGTTCCAAAGGAGAGGAAAGGACGGGGGGGGGGGGATTATCATAATGGAGAGGAGAGAGAGGGAAAAATTGTTCCAATGGAGAGGAGATACAAAGTTGTCCCTACAGAGAGGAGAGAAAGGAGAAAAATTGTCACAATGGAGGAGGGGAAATGAAATAATTGTCAGACTGAAGAATTTTCTGCAAAGTATTCTAACTTGATTGTATTTAGATATTTACACAATCAAACAATGAGAGGTTTACAAACTGCCTTACTTGTAGTCCACGGTGGTATCCATCCGTTTACCGTTTGGTAAAGTCACATCAAGTGATACGGGACCATTCACTTCATTCATGTTGATATCGTCCCCGGCATCTGTTGGATATGTCAAGGTTGTGGTCTTGGCAGGATTACCGTTCTGAGATAATCCATTTTGTTTAGTGCTTGAGTTATCAGTTGCAGCACCGTGGGGAGCGGCTGCTCTTTGTTTCATTGCGCCGCTCATTTGTTCACTGTGGGACAATAACATGAAATGATTAAACTTAATTATTGAATTAATTTCACCGAAGACGTATGATTTGGGACATTGGCGCAATGAAAACGGCGAGATAACGTACTCCCATTTTTTTTAACTGCTTCCAACGGGAAATCTAATAGGAACATTGTCCTGCTTTAAGAGGTATCCAGCGGGATTTTGAGATTGATCGAGGAGGAAGAAGACGCATTGAAAATCAGCATACACAATACGAATATTTGGAAGACTGGAGTTCATAAATGTGCCATATAACGTGCCATATAATGTGCCATATAATGTGCCATATAATGTGCAATATAATGTGTCATACAACGTGCCATATAACGTGCCATATAACGTGCCATATAATGTTCCATATAATGTGCCATATAACGTGCCATATAACGTGCCATATAATGTGCCATATAATGTGCCATATAATGTGTCATATAACGTGCCATATAATGTGCCATATAATGTGCCATATAATGTGCCATATAATACAATAATAATAGGAAGAAATGAACCAACATTTATAAGACTAGACACAATAATAATAGGAAGAAATGAACCAACATTTATAAGACTAGACACAATAATAATAGGAAGAAATGAACCAACATTTATAAGACTAGACACAATAATAATAGGAAGAAATGAACCAACATTTATAAGACTAGACACAATAATAATAGGAAGAAATGAACCAACATTTATAAGACTAGACACAATAATAATAGGAAGAAATGAACCAACATTTATAAGACTAGACACAATAATAATAGGAAGAAATGAACCAACATTTATAGGACTAGACACAATAATAATAAATCATAGGGCCTACTATTTATGTTGTTCGTCTATGAATGATGTCTGTTATCCTGAAGGTGGTTTGTTGCTTCGTTGCTAAGGATGAAGTACAAATGACGTACGCGGAGTACAGTGAAGTCAATCTTCCACGCCGTCTCACATATTTATGTCAATCCTCTGCTCTGCCTCACATATTTGTCAATCCTCCACGCCGCCTCACATATTTACGAGTGGAATACAAAATGGTAGATGAAACAATAGTGGGAACATATAGGGTGTCTATAAGTTACTGTGCACTACCGACACACAGAGCCACCAACATTTTCACCAGTTATCAATATTTTCACTTGTAGCTAATATCTTCACTTGCCACAAATATTCACTTGACATTATTATCTTCAGTTGTTACCAATATCTTCATGTCACAAATATCTTTACAAGTTATCAATATCTTCACTTGTCACCAATATCGTCACTTGTTATCAATATCTTTACTTGCTTCTAAAATCTTCACTTATCACAAATATCTTCACTTATCAACAATAACTTCACTTGTTATCAATTTCGTCAATTGTCACAAATATCTTCACGTGTCACAAATATCTTCACGTGTCACAAATATCTTCACTTGTTATTAATATCTGTACAAGTTATTAATATCTTCACGTGTCACCAAAATCTTCACTTGTTACCAATATCTTCACTTGTTATCAATATCTTCACTTGTTATCAATATCTTCACTTGTTACCAATATCTTCACTTGTTACCAATATCTTCACTTGTTATCAATATCTTCACTTGTTACCAATATCTTCACTTGTTACCAATATCTTCACTTGTTATCAATATCTTCACTTGTTATCAATATCTTCACTTGTTACCAATATCTTCACTTGTTATCAATATCTTCACTTGTCACCAATATCTTCACTTGTTACCAATATCTTCACTTGTTACCAATATCTTCACTTGTTACCAATATCTTCACTTGTTATCAATATCTTCACTTGTTATCAATATCTTCACTTGTTACCAATATCTTCACTTGTTACCAATATCTTCACTTGTTATCAATATCTTCACTTGTTATAAATATCTTCACTTGTTACCAATATCTTCACTTTTTACCAATATCTTCACTTGTTACCAATATCTTCACTTGTTATCAATATCTTCACTTGTTATCAATATCTTCACTTGTTACCAAAATCTTCACTTGTCACCAATATCTTCACTTGTTACCAATATCTTCACTTGTTACCAATATCTTCACTTGTCACCAATATCTTCACTTGTCACCAATATCTTCACTTGTTATCAATATCTTCACTTGTTATCAATATCTTCACTTGTTATCAATATCTTCACTTGTTACCAATATCTTCACTTGTTACCAATATCTTCACTTGTTATCAATATCTTCACTTGTTATCAATATCTTCACTTGTTACCAATATCTTCACTTGTTATCAATATCTTCACTTGTTATCAATATCTTCACTTGTTACCAATATCTTCACTTGTTATCAATATCTTCACTTGTTATCAATATCTTCACGTGTCACCAATATCTTCACTTGTTATCAATATCTTCACTTGTTACCAATATCTTCACTTGTTACCAATATCTTCACTTGTTATCAATATCTTCACTTGTTATCAATATCTTCACTTGTTACCAATATCTTCACTTGTTACCAATATCTTCACTTGTTACCAATATCTTCACTTGTTACCAATATCTTCACCTGTTACAAATATCTTCACTTGTTATCAATATCTTCACTTGTTATCAATATCTTCACGTGTCACCAATATCTTCACTTGTTATCAATATCTTCACTTGTTACCAATATCTTCACTTGTTACCAATATCTTCACTTGTTATCAATATCTTCACTTGTTATCAATATCTTCACTTGTTATCAATATCTTCACTTGTTATCAATATCTTCACTTGTTACCAATATCTTCACTTGTTACCAATATCTTTACTTGTTATCAATATCTTCACTTGTTATCAATATCTTCACTTGTTATCAATATCTTCACTTGTTATCAATATCTTCACTTGTTATCAATATCTTCACTTGTTATCAATATCTTCACTTGTTATCAATATCTTCAGTTGTTATCAATATCTTCACTTGTTACCAATATCTTCACTTGTTACCAATATCTTCACGTGTCACCAATATCTTCACTTGTTATCAATATCTTCACTTGTTACCAATATCTTCACTTGTTACCAATATCTTCACTTGTTATCAATATCTTCACTTGTCACCAATATCTTCACTTGTTATCAATATCTTCACTTGTTATCAATATCTTCACTTGTTATCAATATCTTCACGTGTCACCAATATCTTCACTTGTTATCAATATCTTCACGTGTCACCAATATCTTCACTTGTTATCAATATCTTCACTTGTTATCAATATCTTCACTTGTTATCAATATCTTCACTTGTTACCAATATCTTCACTTGTTACCAATATCTTCACTTGTTATCAATATCTTCACTTGTTATATAATATCTTCACTTGTCACCAATATCTTCACTTGTTATCAATATCTTCACTTGTTATCAATATCTTTACTTGTTATCAATATCTTCACGTGTCACCAATATCTTCACTTGTTACCAATATCTTCACGTGTCACCAATATCTTCACTTGTTATCAATATCTTCACTTGTTATCAATATCTTCACTTGTTATCAATATCTTCACTTGTTATCAATATCTTCACTTGTTATCAATATCTTCACTTGTTACCAATATCTTCACTTGTTATCAATATCTTCACTTGTCACCAATATCTTCACTTGTTATCAATATCTTCACTTGTTATCAATATCTTCACTTGTTATCAATATCTTCACGTGTCACCAATATCTTCACTTGTTATCAATATCTTCACTTGTTACCAATATCTTCACTTGTTACCAATATCTTCACTTGTTATCAATATCTTCACTTGTTACCAATATCTTCACGTGTCACCAATATCTTCACTTGTTATCAATATCTTCACTTGTTATCAATATCTTCACTTGTTATCAATATCTTCACTTGTTATCAATATCTTCACTTGTTACCAATATCTTCACTTGTTATCAATATCTTCACTTGTTATCAATATCTTCACTTGTTACCAATATCTTCACTTGTTATCAATATCTTCACTTGTCACCAATATCTTCACTTGTCACCAATATCTTCACTTGTCATCAATATCTTCACTTGTTATCAATATCTTCACTTGTTATCAATATCTTCACTTGTTATCAATATCTTCACTTGTTATCAATATCTTCACTTGTTATCAATATCTTCACTTGTTACCAATATCTTCACTTGTTACCAATATCTTCACTTGTTACCAATATCTTCACTTGTTATCAATATCTTCACTTGTTACCAATATCTTCACTTGTTATCAATATCTTCACTTGTTACCAATATCTTCACTTGTCACCAATATCTTCACTTGTCACCAATATCTTCACTTGTTATCAATATCTTCACGTGTCACCAATATCTTCACTTGTTACCAATATCTTCACGTGTCACCAATATCTTCACTTGTTATCAATATCTTCACTTGTTATCAATATCTTCACTTGTTATCAATATCTTCACTTGTTACCAATATCTTCACTTGTTACCAATATCTTCACTTGTTATCAATATCTTCACTTGTTACCAATATCTTCACTTGTTATCAATATCTTCACTTGTTATCAATATCTTCACTTGTTATCAATATCTTCACGTGTCACCAATATCTTCACTTGTTACCAATATCTTCACGTGTCACCAATATCTTCACTTGTTATCAATATCTTCACGTGTCACCAATATCTTCACTTGTTATCAATATCTTCACTTGTCATCAATATCTTCACTTGTCACCAATATCTTCACTTGTTATCAATATCTTCACTTGTTATCAATATCTTCACTTGTTATCAATATCTTCACTTGTTACCAATATCTTCACTTGTTACCAATATCTTCACTTGTTACCAATATCTTCACTTGTTACCAATATCTTCACTTGTTATCAATATCTTCACTTGTTATCAATATCTTCACTTGTTATCAATATCTTCACTTGTTATCAATATCTTCACTTGTTACCAATATCTTCACTTGTTATCAATATCTTCACTTGTTATCAATATCTTCACTTGTTATCAATATCTTCACTTGTTATCAATATCTTCACTTGTTACCAATATCTTCACGTGTCACCAATATCTTCACTTGTTATCAATATCTTCACTTGTTATCAATATCTTCACTTGTTACCAATATCTTTACTTGTTTTCAATATCTTCACTTGTTATCAATATCTTCACTTGTTACCAATATCTTCACTTGTTATCAATATCTTCACTTGTTACCAATATCTTCACGTGTCACCAATATCTTCACTTGTTATCAATATCTTCACTTGTTATCAATATCTTCACTTGTTACCAATATCTTCACTTGTTATCAATATCTTCACTTGTTATCAATATCTTCACTTGTTATCAATATCTTCACTTGTTACCAATATCTTCACTTGTTATCAATATCTTCACTTGTTACCAATATCTTCACTTGTTACCAATATCTTCACTTGTTACCAATATCTTCACTTGTTCATTTATGCAAATGTTCAAGGTTTAATTATTCTTGTCTTCTTCTTCTTCTGCGTTCGTTCTCAAACTCCTGCAGTTAGCAGGATGTAGTCCGGAGAACGGAATGCGTTGTGTCATGGTTTACAGCATTGCTGCGATATATGCGCCTTTCGGCCTGACACATCCGACTTCAGCATGACTTTGGGTCACTGACCCTATATGGGATGGGACAGTCAACTCCATCCCATAACCTCCTTAGTCGCCTTTTACGACATGCGTGGAAGGTAAACAGTGTTGCTATTCTTTGCTCCTCTTTCAGTCCCCGGCAACACACGGGCGGCTAATTATTCTTGTGATTTCTGCAGCACAATCCACAGAACTGTTTATGTTTACACCCAAATATTCAGTTTACATTGTCATCCTCATAGGTACCATGTCTGCTGGTGTAGCCTATCATGGCTCACCACATACCGGCTGGTGTAGCCTATCATGGCTCACCACAGCTCTCTATCCACAGTATTATGTATCATAATCGTTGTTGTTTCCCTGCCGTGCCAGGATGTTAAACTGTCCAACATTTTCTCACGGTATCGCATTCTGTCTCTCTTGCTTGATATGACTAATTTCTCCAAACCTGCCTGTCTCATGAAGTGGCCAAAAAATTGAAGATTGTCGTTTTCTTATATTATTGACTAAGCTCTGTTTCGCATTCGACTCTTTCAACACCTCCACATTAGTTTTCCTGGCACTCCATGGTATTCTCAGCATTCTTCTGTAGAACCACATCTCTACTGCTTCTAATTCCCCAATTTCCTGTTTGTTTATTATCCAAGTATACATGCCTATGTTAGTATAGGGGTTATATAGCACTACAACACTCACTTCCTCACCTCTAATGAGAGGCTCATATTACACGATATAGTTTTAATTTTTCTGCATGTTGTTTTTCCTGCCCGTTCTACTTCTGATTTCTGTTGATATTCTTGAAGGTCTTTCTCAATTTTGGCAGTCAGAACAGTGTCATGATTATATTTTAATTTATTTATGTTATGTCATCCCACCGATATTCCTGGGATATCAACTATTGCACGTATTATGTTTTCACTGTATAATGAGAACAGGTCTGGTGAATGTATGCATCCCTGTCTAACTCCTTGTTTTATTTATTGAAAGGGGCCACATTGATTTCCTACCCTTATTGCTGCTGTTTGTTGCAAGTACATGTTCTTGATGATTCTTAATTCCTTGTAAATTGTACAAAATATTATTTTGAACATCAGAGGTCGCAGTGACTGGATTACTAGAACCTCGACCTCAACTATTTTCGATGTTTGTAAATCTCTGATATAACCAAATTAAAACAACTTCGCGGTTGAAAGGAGCGTACCTCATCATACAGGGATGAATTATATCACAGTCAACTGTACATTTGTTTATATCACAGTCACATCCCGCAGACATGTTCATTTTTTGTCGGCCCGAGAAACAAAACCTGGCCTCACATGACATAACTAGAAGAGAAAGTGTGAGGCACTCTCAAAGGCCTCCTGCTGATGATTGAATTAATGGAGTTAACCTTGGATCTCCACAGTACAGGCATTCTAGCTGAATTAATGGAGTTAGCCTTGGATCTCCACGGTACAGGCATTCTAGCTGAATTAATGGAGTTAGCCTTGGATCTCCACGGTACAGGCATTCTAGCTGAATTAATGGAGTTAGCCTTGGATCTCCACGGTACAGGCATTCTAGCTGAATTAATGGAGTTAGCCTTGGATCTCCACGGTACAGGCATTCTAGCTGAATTAATGGAGTTAGCCTTGGATCTCCACGGTACAGGCATTCTAGCTGAATTAATGGAGTTAGCCTTGGATCTCCACGGTACAGGCATTCTAGCTGAATTAATGGAGTTAGCCTTGGATCTCCACGGTACAGGCATTCTAGCTGAATTAATGGAGTTAACCTTGGATCTCCACGGTACAGGCATTCTAGCTGAATTAATGGAGTTAACCTTGGATCTCCACGGTACAGGCATTCTAGCTGAATTAATGGAGTTAGCCTTGGATCTCCACGGTACAGGCATTCTAGCTGAATTAATGGAGTTAGCCTTGGATCTCCACGGTACAGGCATTCTAGCTGAATTAATGGAGTTAGCCTTGGATCTCCACGGTACAGGCATTCTAGCTGAATTAATGGAGTTAGCCTTGGATCTCCACGGTACAGGCATTCTAGCTGAATTAATGGAGTTAGCCTTGGATCTCCACGGTACAGGCATTCTAGCTGAATTAATGGAGTTAGCCTTGGATCTCCACGGTACAGGCATTCTAGCTGAATTAATGGAGTTAGCCTTGGATCTCCACGGTACAGGCATTCTAGCTGAATTAATGGAGTTAACCTTGGATCTCCACGGTACAGGAATTCTAGCTGAATTAATGGAGTTAACCTTGGATCTCCACGGTACAGGCATTCTAGCTGAATTAATGGAGTTAACCTTGGATCTCCACGGTACAGGCATTCTAGCTGAATTAATGGAGTTAACCTTGGATCTCAACGGTACAGGCATTCTAGCTGAATTAATGGAGTTAACCTTGGATCTCCACGGTACAGGCATTCTAGCTGAATTAATGGAGTTAACCTTGGATCTCCACGGTACAGGCATTCTAGCTGAATTAATGGAGTTAACCTTGGATCTCCACGGTACAGGCATTCTAGCTGAATTAATGGAGTTAACCTTGGATCTCCACGGTACAGGCATTCTAGCTGAATTAATGGAGTTAACCTTGGATCTCCACGGTACAGGCATTCTAGCTGAATTAATGGAGTTAACCTTGGATCTCCACGGTACAGGCATTCTAGCTGAATTAATGGAGTTAACCTTGGATCTCCACGGTACAGGCATTCTAGCTGAATTAATGGAGTTAACCTTGGATCTCCACGGTACAGGCATTCTAGCTGAATTAATGGAGTTAACCTTGGATCTCCACGGTACAGGCATTCTAGCTGAATTAATGGAGTTAACCTTGGATCTCCACGGTACAGGCATTCTAGCTGAATTAATGGAGTTAACCTTGGATCTCCACGGTACAGGCATTCTAGCTGAATTAATGGAGTTAACCTTGGATCTCCACGGTACAGGCATTCTAGCTGAATTAATGGAGTTAACCTTGGATCTCCACGGTACAGGCATTCTAGCTGAATTAATGGAGTTAACCTTGGATCTCCACGGTACAGGCATTCTAGCTGAATTAATGGAGTTAACCTTGGATCTCCACGGTACAGGCATTCTAGCTGAATTAATGGAGTTAACCTTGGATCTCCACGGTACAGGCATTCTAGCTGAATTAATGGAGTTAACCTTGGATCTCCACGGTACAGGCATTCTAGCTGAATTAATGGAGTTAACCTTGGATCTCCACGGTACAGGCATTCTAGCTGAATTAATGGAGTTAACCTTGGATCTCCACGGTACAGGCATTCTAGCTGAATTAATGGAGTTAACCTTGGATCTCCACGGTACAGGCATTCTAGCTGAATTAATGGAGTTAACCTTGGATCTCCACGGTACAGGCATTCTAGCTGAATTAATGGAGTTAACCTTGGATCTCCACGGTACAGGCATTCTAGCTGAATTAATGGAGTTAACCTTGGATCTCCACGGTACAGGCATTCTAGCTGAATTAATGGAGTTAACCTTGGATCTGGACGGTACAGGCATTCTAGCTGAATTAATGAGGCCTCCATTAGTTCCTTTTCTTGATTATTCCCGTGTGTTCCGTTGGCAAATATTTATATATTTGGAATCGCATGCTAAAAATAGTCAAGGCTACTGCAAGTATATAAATAGTAATCAATGGAACGAGTGACAATAATCAATAACGTACAGAATGAAGGCCTGTATTGCCGAGAGCCACTAGTTAACCAACATAGGTGATTAGACTTCTGAGTATATAAAACAGGTCGCAGAAGAAGAATCTTACAGTTTGAAATTCTATTTCATTTAATGCGGATTGGGAGAGAGTGGTTAGTACCACACAGATAAAATGAGCTCAAAATGGGGTCACATTAAAGACAAACTTGAGAACAACTGAAGTAACCTTCTCATATCGACCTCTGAAGTTATACCGCTCGCTACGAAGCGATTAAGATATTTATAGTTTTACTGATCAATCTGTCTGACACGACCAGCATTTACGAAAACCATGTCTGAATATATTTATAAGTGAGACTATAAAGTATCAGGAATGTACAATATAAATCAATGCTATAAACTATATTTATATATATCAGGAATGTACAATATAAATCAATGCTATAAACTATATTTATATATATCAGGAATGTACAATATAAATCAATGCTATAAACTATATTTATATATATCAGGAATGTACAATATAAATCAATGCTATAAACTATATTTATATATATCAGGAATGTACAATATAAATCAATGCTATAAACTATATGTATATATATATCAGCATCATGATTTTCCTTTAGCGTTGAAGTTAGCGCATAGGTCAGAGGTCAGATCTCTCCAATTCTGTCTGTTCAAAGCTATCTTGTGCAGTTCTTGAATAGTATGTATATTCATTGTTTTACTTTCTCTAAGTATTGTTCTTCTGAGTGTTTCTTTTGGTCTACCCCTGGCTCTTTTGCCTGTTGGTGTCCATTCAAAAGATTGGTGGGGGTACTCTTATGATGTCTGAGCGAAGGCAATTACGAACATTTACATTACGTTCACAGCTGTAAAGATGAATAACTGTAGGTGGTTATTGGGAAGAAAATGATTTGTAATGATCTACAATTTGACGAGCTGCGATATCTGCACCTTTTGATCTGTCACATTCGACTTCAGCATAGCTTTAGACTCACTTTGATCTATCGGATGGATGGAACAACCAACTAAACAGAAAACGCTTCCTTAGTCATCTCGTACAACCTGCGTGGAATATCAGGGTGTTCCTATTTTAACTCCCCTTTCCACCCTTGAACTAACATGGGACGTAATTCTTGATACCCACTTCTTGAATTCAGTATCGTATCACACTCGGGTTTATTGACCAAAAAACAAAATGTTCTGAATAGAAAATCGCTAGTTTGTCGTTGCAAAATAACGAATTTCGTGTCGGTGAATCTCTCCAATAAAACGTTGCCATACATACACAATAGAGACTAACATTAATAGAATGCATAATGATTAGTAGGTACGCATGTGACAGTGAATTCGGTCAAAGCTTGTCATGTCTGACATTTAGATAAAAGATTTCAAGCCTGAGGCTTGAGGTAAAGTTGTCAGATACATTACTTAAAGGGGGCGGTATCTCTCCTTTTGGTGTTTGATCGAGTTGTCGGGAACGGGAAAATATTTTCACATCGTGTGCGTGTGTCATTAATTGTATGCGCTGTGTTTTTACACGGGGGAATGTGTGTGCATGTGCGTGTGTACGTAACTAGGTAGGGATGGCCAGGGAAGTCAGATATTGAGTGAGACAGAAGTAATCCCCAGAAGAAGCCCAACTTTCTTATGTAGAGGGGTGCCGAAGGTTGCCCAGGATGATATTGTAACGAGTTTCGGAACGTGTGCTTGTTTGTGTGTGTGTCTGACTGCTAGAGGTGTGTGTGTATATCTCTGACGGCGTGAGTATGTGTGATCGAAGTAAGTATATATATAAATATACGTGATAAAGTAAACGCGCGTGTGTGTGTGTGTGAGGGACAGAGGCGTAGATACATAAGTGTGTAAGACAGAAAGGTGTTGTTGGCTGCCAAGAGCTATATGGTATGACTATATGTAATTGATAGCTGAGACAAAATGTAAGAGAATGAAGGAGTGTGGGAATGAAGGAGTGTGGGAATGAAGGAGTGTGGGAATGAAGGAGTGTGGGAATGAGTGTATAATAAGGGATGGGATCGTGAGAAATTCGAGATAGAGAATAAAGTGAGGGAAGAGATAAGAGGTTGGGAGAGATAAATGTTTGAGTAAGGGAAGAGTGTAAGAGAAGAGGATAGAATATATGGAAAGTGGATATATGTGACAGGGAAATTTAGTGAGATAATTTGATGAAATCATAGCCCGGATGAAAACCAGAGGACACTGTAGTCAGTACATTAAATAGAGCACAGGTGAGATATGGGAACGGGAGGCGGTGGTTAAATGATGCTAAGGGAGAGTTATAAAGTGGTGGAGGCCTCATAGAGTATATGAGAGATGTTCGTCCATCACATGATGATGATGACCATTTGTTACATCCCCTTTTGAAATTCAGTTAGAGTTATGTCCTTGATATTTTGAATATGAGGCTTATTTGTATAGCAAATGCCAAAAAAGCTTTACTTTTTAGTGTTTTGGGGCCTTAACCCTTATATTACATAGTGTAACTTTTTGTTGTTGTTTACAACAAACCAATTCGACTCATACATCTTGGTCACACTGGAGACATCAGCACTGAAATCTCTCCAACGCTCATTGGTTGATATTATTAATACATGATTTTCTCTCCCAACTTCTCCTCCTTCCACCTGGACTGTTCATTGCAAAGTAATTTTAGAAATCCAGTTGTGTTTAGAGAATAGAGAATTGAAAATGGTATGATGGGACATTATTGACCGGATTGATGGGACGCTATTGACCGGATCATTAGGCCACAATTGACCGGATTGATGGGACACTATTGACCGGATCATTAGGCCACTATTGACCGGATTGATAGGACACTATTGACCGGATTGATGGGACACTATTGACCGGATTGATGAGACACTATTGACCGGATTGATGAGACACTATTGACCGGATCAATGGGACACTATTGACCGGATTGATGAGACACTATTGACCGGATTGATGAGACACTATTGACCGGATCAATGGGACACTATTGACCGGATTGATGGGACACTATTGACCGGATTGATGAGACTCTATTGACCGGATCGATGGGACACTATTGACCGGATTGATGGAACACTATTTACCGGATTGATGGGACACCATTGATCGGATTGATGGAACACTATTGACCGGATTGATGGGACACCATTGACCGGATTGATGGAACACTATTTACCGGATTGATGGGACACCATTGACCGGATTGATGGGACACTATTGACCGGATTGATGGGACACCATTGACCGGATTGATGGGACACTATTGACCGGATTGATGGGACACTATTGACCGGATTGATGGGACACTATTGACCGGATTGATGGGACACTATTGACCGGATTGATGGAACACTATTGACCGGATTGATGGAACACTATTGACCGGATTGATGGGACAGCTGTAAATAATGTTGCAGAGTTTATTGTGTACCTGACCCTGTCACACAACACGTCAGCTGTAAATAAACAATGCGACATTCGTATACATGTCTTATCTATGATTACGTGACTTGTGTTACCTACCTGCACAGCAATTTCCAAATAACACAACACACTCAAGCTAGTAAGTTTACCAACACGCTGGAATACAGGAGATACGTTTTGTTGAAGAGTTACTATCAGAATCGGTCTCGAACCCTGAACGTATCGTGTTCGCAAACAGTGTTTGCCACGTTACATTTGTAATAAAACAATTTTATTCATTACGCCACACAATACCCCACTGTTTATGTTATGATCTAACGATGGTGGATGACGCAGAACACATATTTCGCCTCGGAAAACTAAATGTATTGTGCGACAAGTGTAGCAAAAACAATGAACTATAAGTTACACTGTATCGATCTGAAGCTGATCGATGATTATTGACAGGTCAAGGTCGAAATACATATACTGACAGGTGTAGATATTTTCTTGGCAATCAATCAACGCTTCATTGAAATCATTGTTATGTATTGCTAAAAATAATTGTAAAGTTATGTTTATTTCATAACTGCAACAAAGCGGATACATTCATATCTGATAGAAATTCTCGAAATCCCGTTGAGTCTCAGTAGGTAGGTCCGCAGAATGCACTGCGTTAGTTAAGTACAATTTCACCATATGTTGATGTACGCACCCTTCAACCGCAAGCGTTGGTTTAATTTAGTTATATCATAGCCCTACATCCAGAAAAAATAATGATAGCCGCGGTTCTGGTAAGTCAGTCACCAATGTGTTGCGTCATGGTTTACAATAAAACTGCGATATCTGCGCATTTCTACCCGTCGTATCGTCTTTGGCGTTCTTTGTCAAACTTGCGCATGTGCAGATATGGTCCAGAGAACGGCATGTGCTGTTCCGTGACTCACGGCTTAGCTTATATTTGCTTCTTTCAGCCCAGCACATCCGACTTCTTCATGGGTTTTTGGTAACTTTGATCCTCTATGAGCTGAGACAGATAACCTCACACCCACAACCTCCTTAATAGTCTCTTACATCATGTATGACAGGCCACACTGCTGCTATTCTTCGCTTCTCTTTCGCGGCACACGGGCATAGCATAATATAATCCAAATACGACGTTTTTGGATACCGATTCTCCGCCGAAGAATGACAAGTCGGGCCATTGGAGCAAATAAAACAAGGGCAAAACGCATGCTCATTCTCTGATTACTACATCCTGCCTGAAATCCAGTAGGATCATTGTCCTGCTATAAGAGAGATCTAGTAGGATCATTGTCCTGAAAGTAGGAACGTTGTCCTGCTACAAGCGAGATCTAGTAGGATCATTGTCCTGCTACAAGAGAAATCTAGTAGGATCATTGCCCTACTACAAGCAAGATCTAGTAGGATCAGTTTCCTGCTACAAGAGAGATCTAGTAGGATCAATGTCCTGCTACAAGAGAGATCTAGTAGGATCAATGTCCTGCTACAAGAGAGATCTAGTAGGATAGTGTACTGCTACAAGAGAGATCTAGTAGGATCAGTGTCCTACTACAAGCAAGATCTAGTAGGATCAGTTTCCTGCTACAAGAGAGATCTAGTAGGATCATTGCCCTACTACAAGAGAGATCTAGTAGGATCATTGTCATACTACAAGAGAAATACTACAAGAGATCAGTGTCCTGCTACAAGAGAAATCTAGTAGGATCATTGCCCTACTACAAGCAAGATCTAGTAGGATCAGTTTCCTGCTACAAGAGAGATCTAGTAGGATCAATGTCCTGCTACAAGAGAGATCTAGTAGGATCAGTGTCCTACTACAAGAGAGATCTAGTAGGATCTTTGTCCTACTACAAGAGAGATCTAGTAGGATCAGTGTCCTACTACAAGAGAGATCTAGTAGGATCTTTGTCCTGCTACAAGAGAGATCTAGTAGGATCAGTGTCCTACTACAAGAGAGATCTAGAAGGATCTTTGTCCTGCTACAAGAGAGATCTAGTAGGATCAGTGTCCTGCTACAAGAGAGATCTAGTAGGATCAGTGTCCTACTACAAGATAGATCCAGTAGGATCTTTGTCCTGCTACAAGAGAGATCTAGTAGGATCAGTGTCCTACTACAAGATAGATCCAGTAGGATCTTTGTCCTGCTACAAGAGAGATCTAGTAGGACCTTTGTCCTGCTACAAGAGAGATCTAGTAGGATCAGTGTCCTACTACAAGATAGATCCAGTAGGATCTTTGTCCTACTACAAGAGAGATCTAGTAGGATCAGTGTCCTACTACAAGAGAGATCTAGTAGGATCAGTGTCCTACTACAAGAGAGATCTAGTAGGATCTTTGTCCTACTACAAGAGAGATCTAGTAGGATCAGTGTCCTACTACAAGAGAGATCTAGTAGGATCAGTGTCCTACTACAAGAGAGATCTAGTAGGATCAGTGTCCTGCTACAAGAGAGATCTAGTAGGATCAGTGTCCTACTACAAGAGAGATCTAGTAGGATCAGTGTCCTACTACAAGAGAGATCTAGTAGGATCAGTGTCCTACTACAAGAGAGATCTAGTAGGATCAGTGTCCTACTACAAGAGAGATCTAGTAGGATCAGTGTCCTGCTACAAGAGAGATCTAGTAGGATCAGTGTCCTGCTACAAGAGAGATCCAGTGGGAGTGGGAGAATGAACGATGAAGAAGGATGCCGCCTCGACTTGACTTTTCAATCCCTTCTCCTTTGGCAGACAGAGATCTTTATTTTCTTCATTCACCCGCCTGGAACATGCTTATATCTGAAGTTTGTCTCTTCTATAAACTTGACTGTTTTATAATTTATTCCGTAGATTATTTCTTACACTGTTGTTTCTCTGAGCCAGTGTTATTTGAATCAGAATGTTATATTCAGTGCATTCCTGGCGAATGGACACATAAATCTAACTCTAAATCTGTAAAATATTGCCTTGTCATGAGCTGTCGATGGTGACAACATATAACCTACCGTAAAAACCCAGTATCTAACCTCTTGCTAACCTGGGCAAGCTACTAGACACGGACATCTGAAGATATCTCTGGACAATCGATTGGTTGTGGTTCTACTGTTCTTGTTTCTGCTTACACACGTGAATAATTCAGTTTGCGAGGGTTGAATGATGCATGAAATTGTGATAAGAACATGTCTGATGTTTATTCGATAACAATGGAATGAGAAATAATTGGACAAGATAGCAGAATCATCAAGCGGCGTGCAGGCTTGCTTTATGCGGTCACATATCTCAGTGACATTTTATCTATATATACTTGCATTATGATCATTTTTGACATTTTTTCCATGCCTAGATGTTAAACTATGTAATATTTTTTGCATATATCTGTCGTTCTTGATTTCTCTTTCCTTCAGTTTTGCAGTGTTAAAAAATTTCTGGCACAACAACTGAATGCTAAGATATCCAGTATAGAAGACACAAACTGGCAATACGTCAATCCTCGAAATCGACCACAAACCCCGGCGAATGTATCTTGTTGGTAAACATCTTTTGTCACATTACAATTGTAATAAAACAACTCTATTACAAATGTAATATTATACTGAATATTATAATGCTGAATTGGACTGAATACTGTAAAGAATTATATAACTGTAAAATTATTGAAGATTGTGAAATACTTGACGTCATATACGATTCCAGCGAAAGAAACGTCAACCTACTAAACGGAAATATTGCTAAGAATAAGTCACAACAACCAAAAATGACGAGTTGATCGCTATCTCCTGAATAGAATATGCGACCGAAAACAATTTAATATTTACGTTTTTTTATCAGATATTTTTCATAGGTAACGTTTCCAAATGTATGTGTTTATATCACCATCTTACATGTTTTACCACTGCCCACCTCCGCCATTTACTGGATCAATCTGGTTGACTAGCCGTGTTTACATGGTCTACTACATATATCTGCCTCCATGACACTACAGAAAATAGAATTTCAAATATATATCAAATTGGTCTTCAACCCTCCCCCTACGATATTCAGGACCAGAGTTTTAGGGATATGAATTTAGCTAATAGGTGGGTAATCTACCCACCCTTACCTCCTTAACCATGTTTTTGCAAAATGACCGTCACCTTGTTCGTGAAATGGAAGGAACGTACACATTCATGTATACACGTACACAAATGTACACATGTACACGAAAATACGCAAATGACTTTTTTGGGGAGGTAATCCTCCCCTTTACTCAAGCGTATCTACGGCCCTTGGTGAGGTACTCTACTTTCAACAGCGGACGACAGTCCAATTTAGTTATATCAGAGCTTTACATTCACCAAAAAAGTGACAGTCGCGGTTCCCGTAATCCAGTCACCACTACATCATGATAATATTATCCAAAAATATGTGAGATTTCACATTGTCAAGGAATTCAATGATGTGTCCTGAAGACTTTCAGAGAAATGACAAGTGAACTCACAAAATGCCTGTAAGAAATTTCTTGATGCATACATTCAGCATTTTTAAGAAATGAAATATACCCAAACCTTGACTGTCGTCTAGAAATTGTTGGTGTCCGTGGAGCCATTGTTGTTGCTGTCAATGATCAGATATCCGAACCGTCTCACGTCTGCTGGAATAATGAGAAGAACAAGCAACTCCGCTTGTATTTAATATTTCCGGGGCTAGTTCTAAAAAGCCCCCTCGCGGCTTGTAATATTACAATATTATTTTTTTGAGGATCGTGCAATAAACAGAAGGTTGTTTGATAAAGGTATCTCAATTCCAAGTCTAGTGACTTGTAAACACACAGTGTGAATCTTTCGTGGACAACGATATGCACTCTGGCAAGGTCACTAGTCGTGATGACTTTCAATCAGTGAATGTGCAGGAATTATTTGATAGGGGGAAAAAGGAATTTCACGGTCAACAAAAGCCGGGAATTGTCAAATAACAAGGTCAGAAAATCCACATGTCTTTTTAAACTTGGTCACTCGGGGACAATAAACCGCGGGGACCTTGAGCAAAGCAGGAAAAGCAAATGAGATAACCATTGTTATAAAGTACGTGCAGACAATTCTATTGTTACATTGGCTGACTCGTTAGAATTCAATAAACAAGATCATGTATGTGTGTCTTACTTCGCGGAGAAACGTTAGTTGAAGACATTGCTAAAAGGAAGGGAGAACCATGGACAATAGTGCATCAGCAACATCATGTCGCAGTAACATCGTATCTTAGTAACATCGTATCTTAGTAATATCGTGTCTTAGTAACATCGTGTCTTAGTAATATCGTGTCTTAGTAACATCGTGTCTTAGTAATATCGTGTCTTAGTAATATCGTGTCTTAGTAATATCGTGTCTTAGTAATATCGTGTCTTAGTAATATCGTGTCTTAGTAACATCGTATCTTAGTAATATCGTGTCTTAGTAACATCGTGTCTTAGTAATATCGTGTCTTAGTAATATCGTGTCTTAGTAACATCGTGTCTTAGTAACATCGTGTCTTAGTAATATCGTGTCTTAGTAATATCGTGTCTTAGTAATATCGTGTCTTAGTAATATCGTGTCTTAGTAACATCGTCTCTTAGTAACATCGTGTCTTAGTAACATCGTGTCTTAGTAACATCGTGTCTTAGTAATATCGTGTCTTAGTAATATCGTGTCTTAGTAACATCGTGTCTTAGTAACATCGTGTCTTAGTAACATCGTGTCTTAGTAACATCGTGTCTTAGTAACATCGTGTCTTAGTAATATCGTGTCTTAGTAACATCGTGTCTTAGTAACATCGTATCTTAGTAACATCGTATCTTAGTAACATCGTATCTTAGTAACATCGTGTCTTAGCAATATCGTGTCTTAGTAATATCGTGTCTTAGTAATATCGTGTCTTAGTAACATCGTATCTTAGTAACATCGTGTCTTAGTAACATCGTCTCTTAGTAATATCGTGTCTTAGTAACATCGTGTCTTAGTAATATCGTGTCTTAGTAACATCGTGTCTTAGTAACATCGTTTCTTAGTAACATCGTATCTTAGTAACATCGTATCTTAGTAACATTAGTAACATCGTATCTTAGTAACATCGTGTCTTAGAAACATCGTATCTTAGTAACATCGTGTCTTAGTAACATCGTCTCTTAGTAATATCGTGTCTTAGTAATATCGTGTCTTAGTAATATCGTGTCTTAGTAATATCGTGTCTTAGTAATATCGTATCTTAGTAATATCGTGTCTTAGTAATATCGTGTCTTAGTAACATCGTATCTTAGTAACATCGTGTCTTAGAAACATCGTGTCTTAGTAACATCGTATCTTAGTAATATCGTGTCTTAGAAACATCGTATCTTAGTAATATCGTGTCTTAGAAACATCGTGTCTTAGTAACATCGTATCTTAGTAATATCGTATCTTAGTAACATCGTATCTTAGTAATATCGTGTCTTAGTAACACCGTATCTTAGTAATATCGTGTCTTAGAAACATCGTGTCTCAGAAACATCGTGTCTTAGTAATATCGTATCTTAGTAATATCGTGTCTTAGTAACATCGTATCCTAGTAATATCGTGTCTTAGTAACATCGTATCCTAGTAATATAGTGTCTTAGTAACATCGTATCTTAGTAATATCGTGTCTTAGTAACACCGTATCTTAGTAATATCGTGTCTTAGTAACATCGTATCTTAGTAATATCGTGTCTTAGTAACATCGTATCTTAGTAACATATTATCCTAACAAAATCGTATCGTAACAATATTGTATCTACATCAATTTATCTTTCATGGACTTTCAATTGTGTTCATATCTTTTTAATATATAAAGCGCTAAAACCTCTACCTCGACCCACTAGCCGTGTCAGCAAACCTCTACCTCGACCCACTTGCCGTGTCAGCAAACCTTTACCTCGACCCACTTGCCGTGTCAGCAAACCTCTACCTCCACACACTAGCCGTGTCAGCAAACCTCTACCTCCACCCACTAGCCGTGTCAGCAAACCTCTACTTCCACCCACTAGCCGTGTCAGCAAACCTCTACCTCCACCCACTAGCCGTGTCAGCAAACCTCTACCATGACCCACTAGCCGTGTGGTGGTGGTGGTGGTGGTAGTAGTAGTAATAGTGGTAGTAGCAGTAATAGTAGTAGTAGTAGTGGTGGGGACAATAGTAGTTTTATTAGCAATATTAGAAGTAAAATATTAGTACTTAGAAGGGATGTCGATCCCGCGCTCTCCAGTTGTCGTTGGCTGTTGAACATCGTATCGTTGGCTGTTGAAAGACGTCTGCAATCGTCTTCTTTAGCGTTCATTCTCAAACTCATGTTGCATCTCCTTTCTAACAAGACCACGGTCTTACTAGATTTCCAGCAGGATGCAGTCCAGAGAATGGAAATGCTTTGTGCTACCGTTTTATTTGCGCCAATGGCCCGACACATCCGTCTTCGGTGGCGTCTGTAATCATGAGTCCCGTCTGTCTTCATGATTTGGTATCTATTCTATGTATTGTTATAGCTCTGCTGTACTTTTTTGACAGGTGACAGGTCGTTAATAAACTCTCGAAATTTTCTTTGTTCTCCTAATACGCCCTTACTGGAAACTAAACTGTTGCCCTATTCTGTGCAACCTGAACTAGGTGTTTACCCTGAACTAGGTGTTTACCCTGAACTAGGTGTTCACTCTGAACTAAATGTTCACCCTGAAGTAAATTTCCACCCTGAACTAAATGTTCAGCCTGAACTAGGTGTTCACCCTAAACTAGGTGTTCACCCTGAACATAAAGTTCACCATGAACTAGGTGTTCACCCTGAAATAAATGTTCACCCAGAACTACGTGTTCACCCTGAACTAGATGTTCACGCAGAAATAAATGTTCATCCTGAAGTAGGTGTTCACCCTGAACTAAGTGTTCACCCTGAACTAGATGTTCACCCTAAACTAGGTGTTCACCCTGAACTGAACTAGGTGTTCACCCTGAACTTAACTAGGTGTTCACCCTGAACTGAATTAGATGTTCACCCTGGACTAGATGTTCATCCTAAACTAGGTGTTCACCCTGAACTGAATTAGATGTTCACCCTGAACTAGCTGTTGACCATGAACTAGATTTTCACCCTGAACTAGGTGTTGACATGAACTAGATGTTCACCCTGAACTAGGTGTTGACCATGAACTAGATGTTCACCCTGAACTAGGTGTTGTCCATGAAAATAGATGTTCACCCTGAATTAGATGTTGACCATGAACTAGATGTTCATCTCCATGTTATTAAACAGTTTCACTATTGATGCAAATATTGATCTCATGCACAATAATATTTTAATGAGCAGTATTTACCTGGGACCTGGAAGTATTTACCTGGGACCTGGAAGTATTTACCTGGGACCTGGAAGTATTTACCTGGGATTTGGAAGATGAGAAAGCAATAGCGACACTATCTATCTTCCATGAAAAATAAATCGACTCTTTATCTTCAATACATGTCGTATAAACCCGATGAGGAACTTAATAATGAAATCAATTAACTATTATTTGCTGATGATCAAAGTTTAATATACAAAGATGAGGTAACTTTGCAGAAGCACATCACTGCATTGTTGTTAGCTTGTCAGAAGTACAACATGAAAAGTAATGTACAAAAAACAGAAGTTATGAAAATTAGCAAGTCTTCAGCACCAATGAATATAACAATAGATAACACCAAAGTGAAACAAGCCAAAGAATTTAAAAATCTAGGCAGAATTTTTTCCGAAGATGGAAGACTAGACAGAGAAATAGAAACAAGATGCCAGAAAGCAAACACAGTGACTTACCAACTTTCACCATTACTTCTTCATCCAAAGATCAAGATGGAATTAAAAAACAAATAATATCTACAATTGTTATACCAACACTGTGCTACCAATGTCAAACATGGTCTTTAACAGCTTCGCAGCAAAGAAAAATCATCACATGTGAAATAAAGTGTCTGAGGAAAGCTGCAATGGTTACCAAACTAGATAAAATAAGAAATGAAGAAATTAGGAAAAGAGTTGGTATAATATCATGTATCGAACATATTGAGAGACAGCAAGTAAAATGGTCCGGTCACCTTATGAGAATGAAGCCAAACAAAATACCAATAAGAGCATATAATACAAGAATATCCGGGCGTAAAGCCAAAGGTAGACCAAGAAAACGGTGGATAGAAAACATCAAGATAACCTTGAACAAACATGGACTAAATGCAACCTTGGTGACACATCTGGCCTTGAAACGACAGCTTAAGATACCACCCCTACGCTTAACGGCAAGTGTGAATGCCATCAACAATCATTCACCTGGGGATAGACAATAGCATGTCGTAAGAGGCCAATAAGGACGTTATAGTGAGAAGATGACAGCCCCATCCCATATAGGATCAAAGTAACTCATGCAGCAACTGTCTCATCATTCTTCTGTCCGATTTATTAAACTAACTGAGTGATGGCACGGTCTAACATTGCCCATCACCTAGAAGTACTGCTACAAAAGGATGAATGTGTAATGTCCGCTAGATAGCTTCTCGTTATCCACGAGGAATATTTGATTAAAAAAAACAAAAGTAAAATATTAGAGAAAATACAACAACGATTTTTTTACAGGTTACAGGTTGCCTCCTCTCTTTCAATATTCCTTAGTCGCTTTTTAGGACTTGCTTAGAAAAAAGACAGTGGTCATATTCTTTGCACACTGACCTAGAAGTTCATGCACCGGTTGCCACAAATACGCTCTGTTTTAAGAAACTGTCAATGATATGGAGTTGTATGTCTAGTAAGTTGATGTAATTCATGTACAGAAGAATGGTAGGAACACTGATGCCATTCATGACTAGAGCTCCAAATTTGAAATCAGAACAACGAGTCTAGTATATGACGATTAGTTCCTAGTTTCAGGCGGGCACAACAAAAAACTGTAGTGATGTTGAATCTAGAAAAATAGAAGTGACCTTGAAAAGTGTTGCTTTTACATTATTACATCAATGCCGGTTATAAAACTACGATATGGATCAGTGATTCTCATATTATTTCCTGCGTGGCAACGTTCAGAACTAGATACCGGATGTTCACACTGTGAATTCATCAAGCATGTAGATAGTAGATAAGGGAAGGTAGGTCCGACCCCGTACCCACCTTAGAAAATGAGATTTAATACTAGCAATGTTGCCAAAAAGTGAGTAAAACCTTATTTAGATGGTTTTTTTCTTTCACAAAGGTGTCATAAAATTACTCATAAAAAACACGGAATTACACAGGAAAATAAGCGGAAGCTGTTTATTTGTGGTTTATTTTTGTTTTAGACACAACCGTCAATTGCTGAAAACGTAGCTACTGCCGGGCATTCATTTAGATTGTGAAACTATGTCCTCTCAATGATACTTAGTGTGAATATGTGGGCTATTAGTGTACAGCGACTGGTTTGGACACCTTATGTGAATAAAACCACCACAACCAGCCATGCATGCGCATAACAGCAGAAAGAATGGCTACAAAGTAAGAGGAAGATAAGAACAAGATGAAAAGATTCAATCAGAGAGATTGTTAAAAATCACGGCCTAACCATGACAATCACAACAAAGATGGCCAAATACAGAAAATTTCAATTCCCCACTACGCCTGACAGCATTTGTAAAAAATACAATAGATATATAGACTTTCTAGACACCTTGTACATAATATGTCCTTAAATTATGTATACAATTATGTGCCTATTTTTAACCTCTACCCTCCTTTATCAACAACTTTCACGAATTAAGGGATCTTACCTCCAACTCTGCTTAAATATATATTTAAAACCCGTTCTTGTTAGGAACGCGTGCCCCCTGGTGTGATTATTGCCCTTAGCAATGTTAAAAAAATACGCAAAAACTAAGTAATTTCATATGTTTAGAAAAATATTTCAAATTCAAGCAATTTAATTGGTGTAGAAAAACAGTACTATTGACGTCAACTTATTTTTAAATTCCCCTTCCTCCTATCAACAACTGTCAAACTTTGATCAGATCGCCTTGCCCTCCCTAATTGTTGACTTAATGGACACCCCATATAGGCCTATGTGATGCCCACTCAGGGCGTAAACAGTATTATTCTGAGTGTGAGGACTTTTTTCTCGAATCTTTCCATTGGCCGTACTCGCAGATTGTCTCCATAACTGAGTTGTGGACAAAATACGGCTCGTGGAACAACTCCAGCCTGCCAATACATTGTTACTAGCCGGCATGGCTGATTGAAAACTAGTATTACCGAAATTAGTCCAGATGTACTTAGTACTTAAATACCGAACAAATTGGTGGCCCCTTCCCACACTAACAATGCTCCATCCGACTGCCGAACAAGAAGGGTTAACCACGACTGCATGTCTAATCGAGAACAAACATGATTACCCACCAACACTTTTTAGCACGAGACCACACGAAAACTATCCCAACCAATGTCAAGTTAATGCTACAAACCTCTCAAACAATGCAAAGCTCTCAAACCTTACAAATCTCCCAATATAAAGCTCTCAAACCCCACAAAGGTCTCAACGCAAATCTTTAACTCCCAACAAAGCTCTCAAAGCTTATAGCGATCTCAAACCCAACACAGCTCTCAAACCCAACACAGCTTTCAAACCCAACACAGCTTTCAAACCCTACAAAGCTCTCAACGCAAAGATTTAAACCCAACACAGCTCTCAAACCCTACAAAGCTCTCACTCAAACACTATATAGCTCTCACACTCAACAAAACTCTCAAACCCTATAAAGCGTCCAATCATAACAAAACTCTCGTGTAACACAAAGTTATCATACCATGTAAATCTCTCAATCCCTCCATGTTTATGTTCTGTTTCACTTCATGTTAACTATGTAAATCAAAAGAAAACCAACGTTACCAGAGATTGAACCAAAGTTCTCAACATTAGCATCTTGCAGCTCTGTTTTCGGCTATTCAATTACAGACCAACAATCTGCATATTGATTAAACAGTTAATTCAGACGTCTTAGTGTTGTAATGATAACCTTACGGTGTACCAACACAGACATGCAACAGGTTTGTTTGACTGTTTTGTATCCTGCATGTGATATATACACAGTAAAAAAACAATATTGTCTAATAAATCAATTCACTACAGTAAATGTAGTAGAGAGAATTCATCAAAGTAAACACTCAAAGAAACAGCAAGAAAGTCGCACATGAACCAGTTGCAACCAAATAAAACTAGACAACTTCATAGGGGACGCATTAAGAGCAATATTTTTCATGGATGACCAAGAAATGTGAGTTTCCATGGGTCACCAAGAGATGTGAGTTTCCATGGGTCACCAAGAGATGTGAGTTTCCATGGGTCACCAAGAGATGTGAGTTTCCATGGATGACCAAGAGACATGCGTTTCCATGAATGACCAAGAGATGTGAGTTTCCATGGGTCACCAAGAGATGTGAGTTTCCATGGGTCACCAAGAGATGTGAGTTTCCTTGGATGACCAAGAGATGTGAGTTTCCAAGGGTCACCAAGAGATGTGACTTTCCATGGGTCACCAAGAGATGTTAGTTTCCATGGGTCACCAAGAGATGTGAGTTTCCATGGGTCACCAAGAGATGTGAGTTTCCATGGGTCACCAAGAGATGTGAGTTTCCATGGGTCACCAAGAGATGTGAGTTTCCTTGGATGATCAAGAGATGTGAGTTTCCATGGGTCACCAAGAGATGTGAGTTTCCATGAATGACCAAGAGATGTGAGTTTCCATGGGTCACCAAGAGATGTGCGTTTCCATGGGTCACCAAGAGATGTGAGTTTCCATGGGTCACCAAGAGATGTGAGTTTCCATGGGTCACCAAGAGATGTGAGTTTCCATGGGTCACCAAGAGATGTGAGTTTCCATGAATGACCAAGAGACATGCGTTTCCATGAATGACAAAGAGATGTGAGTCAGCGCACATTGCACCTTTGTCCCTTTTGTAGCAGACTCCTAAGTGATGGAAGATGTTAGACGTGCTCTCATTGCGGATGGGTTATTAAACCAGACAGAAGAATGATGAGATAGTTGGCCCAGAAGTGTGTGCTGTGCTCCTGGAGGGTTGTGGGTGTAGTAATTATGGAAAACTAGCGTACTGGAATGTCAACCTTCTGAGACTAAACATGCATCTATAAACATATAGCCTACTCCACCCCCCCCCCCCTTTCGAGACTGTCGTAAGTAAAGATCTCTAAACAGAAAGTAAACAAGACTTCATTCACAAAAGTTTTTGTTTATTGTCCTGATTTTTGTTGGTCACTATTTATATATTTGGAGTCGCATGCCAACGAAAATTCAAGGCCGATCAGCAAAATACACGGAAATAATCAAAAATCAGCCTTTCATGTCATGATTGCAATCTATACACAGGTCTTTATCTGGAGGACGGTCATGTCTCCTTACACAACCGTGCCTTTGAAACAACCTCAAGTGAGTCCGGGTGTCGTCTCAGTTACACAACTGATAAGAAACTGCTTTTGTCAGAAAGGCTATTGGCTGTAAAGAGCCACCTTCTCGCAGCTAAAGGGATTACTTCACCATCATCATCTTACATCGGATGTTTTGTTGCAAGTACCGACATCAGATCACAACGTTTGTAACTGTACTGTCACGCCTATATTAAATTTCTGTCCTGCAACCATCGAGTTATGCAAACATTTAACCCTCACTGAACACGAGAACACCAAATGTACACGGCAGTTATGGGAACGTTTGAGTTGAGAAAGGATATGATATTTTGTAAAAATATGTGTGATTTGACCACTAATGAGGCACGATTCCCTTTCCACGAGTACCTTGTATGGGGAACAGTTGAGGGTGGAAGAAGATGGGGGGATTGATTTGATGACTATTAACATTAATAAACACTTAACTACTCTGAGTAGGCAGCCTTTTCTCCAAGCATCATACACCGCTGGGATATGGAGATTCTTCTGGGTATGAAGTATAGCTTTGGAGAAACCACCCATTGCACACAGGATGTAAGAGTTAATCGATCGTAATTCATGTATATAGACATAATAGCAACAACAACAGCATAAATGCATAACCTAAGTGCAGGTTACAACACATCATTAGCATCGTGTGCCATGCAGTGTAGGCTATCAGTGATCTCATTAGTCTGTATGCAGGACTGTTTATCTTCTACTGTTGACCCTCTACCATGCCACGATGTCAAATGATCAAGTATGAGCTCTCTTTGACGTCATCTTTTCCCCTCAATTTTTCCTGTTGCTACACTCTACTTCAAACCTCCTCCATTCAACTTGTGGCCGACAAATGTTGACTGTTGATACGCGACTCTCGTTAAAATAAGACCTACGAGCACAATCACAACAATCCTTCATACTTGACCATATTAATTCCTGTCATGATTATCGTTGGTCACTATATAGGCCTTGGTGTCGCCTTTCAACGATATGAAAGGAAATAATCGAAAACATGACGTATGAAGGCATGTTTTGATGCTGCTGGCAGGTCTTCTATTGACGAGTGTCACTGTGTAGGAGCCTATAACAATAAATATTTATAGCATGAGATATCAGTTTTCTGCACGCACACACACATACAATTACCTACAACCGGAAAGCTTTCAAATTTATTCCTAGACACAAACGGGAAAAATATAAATCTCACCTTTATAAAACTCACACAGAAATTGTTCTGAAAACCAACACCAAATATTCTAACAAATAGTAATCTATCCGAAGTTGCAGCTCATGGTAATCTTAATACTACCTTCCCACTGAATATCACACAAATTACTAACATAACACACCAGATGTATAGATTATAAACACGATTTATATCGAATAGTCTGCATTGATATAAACACGTAAAGATTTATATTCTCATTAGAAATAAATAGTATACGGGTGTATGCCAGCGACTGAGAGGTAAACAAGGTGACTGCCAGACCATATCAAGTAGAAAGTGGCTCGAGCGCGTTCAGTTCAAGGGTAGGGAGAAAGGGCGTTGTGAATGATAAGCGTGACTAATGCAGGGAAAGTGCTGTTTGGGATCTGGCCTGGAGGCTAGTCAATGGTTCTAGTTATTACATGGTACATTTTTAGATAAATTATCCAGTGTGTGTTAAACAACAATTATCTATTGTACCATAACATATAATGGAACATTTAAACAACAATTATCTACTGCAACATAACATCTAATGGAACATTTAAACAACAAGTATATATTGTACCACAGCATGTAATAGAACATTTTTGAGTCACGTATTTGCAATTAAACTGCATTGCGTGGATTTTAAGTTCTCACTACACAAATATAATCGTCCGGTAACAAATAAACAAAACTTGCAGGTTATCAAGAACCACTTTTACTAGGGGTGAAATGAATTAAACGTGTTCGGTTTGGACAAGTAACCAGATACGAATCACATTCTAAAGCTATTTTGCAAGGAACTTCTTCTCCAGCGTTCATCACAGCAGAAAACAATCGAAGCAGAATCAGCCTACTTAAGTGACGATGTTTTTGATTATTGTTGTTACTTTTGTAGCCACTATTTATATACTTTGTGTCGACCGGGTGTCGCCCGCCGCCCGCCGACCAGCAGAATCTTCTTTGGTAGCGTATCCTATTCAGGACGTCAACATCAACCCAATTTTGACTATGGTTTTCTAGGCAATATAATACTTTCAGTAGTTTGCCATTACGTTTATGCGGAAGTAAGCCTAAACATGACACACAGGCATGATTGAATCATGACCGTATCCGATATTAACCTTTCAGGAGAATTTATTAAACCTTTATTCGTAATGTTTTTTATTATTGTCACTATTTCGGTTGGTCACTATTTATATACTTGGAGCCTCCTTGGCTATGTTTGGCATGAGACTTCAAGTATATAAATAGTGACCAATGAGAATCAGGAGAATAATCAAGAAAAAGACCGAATGACGGCCTAAGTAATTCTGTGGAGAGGTCGAAATACGGTCGACGTTCACTATTGAATTTGGTTGGTAGGTCTTCTATTGGCGAAATTCAGGAAATTCACGGCAGATGTATCTGAAAAATACACCCCGTTCGTCAGTCAGAAAGCGTGAAGAAAGATCTGAGTGTCTTTCCTGACTCAATCTGAGATATGAAATCACTTGATCGCACTCATGACTTAGACATTTTCACAATAGAAAACAGGGCGAGGCGTTTACATACAGCTATAACAATGCATCCAATAATAAATATGCAAAGGTTGAAGGTAAAGATTTTGTTTAATGTTATAGAAACTTCCACTTATTTCTATCAGTTCGATTTCATGAAACATGAATAACTTCACCATCTTTTAGCAAATGGGACTCCTGCCACTTGAGGCAGCTACTCCAAAACTAGTATTATATTATTTCACAAATTGATCGGTGAAAAAAGGAGTCTTACATGGATGTGTGGGGCGATATATGGTGTGTGAAACAAACAGTCTTAGGTGGAGGAGCGGTACGATATATTATAACGTCAGATGGAAAGAAAAATCGATTATTATACCAACGATGTGCTACCAAAGCCAAATATGGACAAGGACAGGACAAGACAAACGTAAACTTGTAACAGCTGAAATAGCGTGCTTACGCAGAATTCTAGAAATATCGCTAAGAGAAGAGTGAGGAATGAGGGCATTAGACAAAGAACAGGCACCACCACAATCTTGGAATATATTAAGAGACAACAGATTAAATGGTTTGCACACATCAGCGGACTACCATCAGACAGTATACCATAGCAAGCTATGCTACACAGATACAGTGAAGGCAGACCTAGAAGCCGACCACGAAAACGATGGACCACTGAAATAAAGGAGGCAACAAATTCCACAATATACTCAAGACACACGAGAGAGGTCTCCAGAATACTCTTCTGCCCCTGACGCTGAAAAGCAATAAAGGGTTTAACGAATAGATAGATAAATAGATAGAAGAAAATAAGAAACGTTATACCTACAGGCAATCATTTACCATAAACCGCAAAGCAGAAATTAAAATCCTAACAGCAGCAACCAAAATTTTCATAAATCCCAAAGGCTCATAACAGACACGTAATAACTGGATGCACAGTCAGCGCTACAGTCAGTGATACAGTCACTGCTACAGTCAGCGCTACAGGCAGTGCTACAGTCAGCGCTATAGGCAGTGCTACAGTCAGTGATACAGTCAAAGCTATAGTCGGTGCTACAGTCAATGCTACAGTCAGTGATACAGTCCGCGCTATAGTCGGTGCTACAGCCAATGCTACAGTCAGCGCTATGGTCGGTGCTACAGTCAATGCTACAGTCAGCGCTATTGTCGGTGCTACAGTCAATGCTATAGGCAGTGCTACAGTCAATGCTATAGGCAGTGCTACAGTCAGTGATACAGTCAGTGAGTCAAGGCTATATGCATTGAAAGATCACACTAGAATGCCCTTATCAATAAATTAATGCGCTACTTTCTGCAGCTCACCAATCTCTCCAAAAATGCTGTACTTTAAATCTTTATATTCGAGAGAGGAGAGTTCTCCTGCGCTGCCGAGAAGTAACTATAAAAATGGAGGTATTAACGGCTTACCGGGATCTGCTGTTTTCACGGCTTGCTTGAAATAATGATCAATCCAAGTCCGCTACCGCAGAAATAGAATTCAACATTCTGATATCTTAGCAATAAAAGAAGAATCACACAACACACAATCGGTAGTGACACAAGAATCACACAATCAGTAGTGACATATAAAGCGTGACTTTTCGACAGTAAGAAGACCTCTCTACAGAGTTAATTAGAACTTCATTGGTTGAATTTTTTATTATTTTTGTGTTTTGTGTTGGTCGCTATTTATATATTTGGAATTGTATGCCAAAAATAGCCCAGACCGAACAACGAAATAGACGGAAATAATGTGTCTTTTATGTAATGTTTACGTTTTCTGCGTACAGGTTTTTCATACTATCGAAGGTCACGCCTAATATAAGGAATGTAAGACTGATCAAAGTAGAATTCAAGAACATGCAGACGTTTGTGCAGGTAACTCAAGAACATGCAGACGTTTGTGCAGGTAACTCAAGAACATGCAGACGTTTGTTCAGGCAGCTCTACAACATGCAGACGTTTGTGCAGGCAACTCAAGAACATGCAGACGTTTGTGCAGGCAACTCAAGAACATGCAGACGTTTGTGCAGGTAACTGTAGAATATAATGCTACTTACCACGAAATGTCACGCTAAGGGTAAACTATTATCTTACACAAGAGAGGCTACGATTACTATTTTTAATCTTCTTGTGCGTTCGTTGACAAACTCCTGCCAATTAGCAGGATGTAGTCCGGTGAATGAAATGAGTTGTGTCATAGCACACAGCTTGGCTACGACATCTGCGCCTTTCGCTTTGGCAAATCCGACTACAGCAAGGCTTCTGTGTAACTTGACCCTCTATGGGACGGGACAGCCGATTCCACCCCCAAAGTCGCCTCTTATGACGCGCATAGCATATAACAGTGTCGCTATTGTTTACTTTACTTTCATGACCCTGCAACACAAGGGGGAGAGTTACCATTAACATAGAACACGAGTGTGAAAACAGACATGAGATATATAACAGTCTGTACATCTACTGCCTACTTCATGTACAAGAAATGGCTATCCAGGTTCCTGATGTATCGCTTGTTGATATTGAGTTACAAATATAAAGCCAATATTACATTTCCTTTGATGTGTTTGCCCTTGAATCACCGGTATTCAGACCTTGGCTACTAGCCCAGGTTTAATAAAAAATACAATGTTTGAATCAAAACGTTCACAAGTCTACACAGCGAGCCTGGTTTAACATGTCTACACAGCGAGTCTGGTTTAACAAGTCTATACAGCGAGCCTGGTTTAACAAGTCTATACAGCGAACCTGGTTTAACAAGTCTATACAGCGAACCTGGTTTAACAAGTCTACACAGCGAACCTGGTTTAACAAGTCTATACAGCGAACCTGGTTTTCATGATAAATGTTGTATTTGAAAGGTTCTCAAGACTCCCATACAGTTTAATGGACAACAGAAATCAAAGAAGGCACAGGAAAAAGCTTACAAACAGCACACAAGAAGGCCGTCTCCAGAGAACTCTTCTACCCCTGACGCAGCAAGGCAAACAAGGACCACAGCGTAAAGATATATAGCAAGTCTAATGTTCTTGATAAATGTTGCTGTATTTGAAAGCTCTTCACGACGACCGTACAGCTTTACAGTGGGGTGGTTTCTCTGAGCTTTCTTTCATACACAGGAGATTTCAGCCTATTCAAGGAGCCTTCTATTCAGAAGGCAATGAGGCAATTATTGTAGATATAATTAAGATTACAGTAGATAAAGATGTTTCTGGTTGTATATTTTGAACCAATTATAGCCATTACGATTTGTATGTACAGTTTGAAGAGTCAGGAGAGTTGATTGTGCCAATAACCATACAATGAATGGAAGCGCACTGAACGTTTTCCGAAGTTGTGACCGGGCAAAAACCTCTTGACATTTCTTGGTAGATGACATCAACGTTATATAAGACATGCTAGCTTATTGGGACTCATCCTTCTAAAGTGATGTATTTGACTTTCCCATGATTTTTATTGGTCACTTTGTGTTGGTCACTTTATTGGTCACTTTTTATTGGTCACTTTGTGCAAATGAAAATAGCTGGAACAGTTTAATGCTTCAATTTAGAATGATAATTTCCAATGAGACAGCATGACTTATATTTAAGATGGGCATGTGACAACTTTACTGGAACACAATTGAAATCTATGACTCACTTGTTGTCCTCAAAAGTTGAATCATTCAAGCTTAGCCCGGTTCTTTTGTAGTTTTACCCTTTGCATACACGACAATTGTGATTGTAAAACGGATAGGTGAAGACATGCAGACAATAATACATTCGGAGATTACTTCCGGGTTATATTTTGTACAATGTCGCCGTAATATTTCCAGTTATATTTTATATCTCTCATAACAAAACGTGTCTGTGAAATTACGCTAAGCTGGTAGCAGGCGGTGGATATAGGACCGCGGATACATGGCTGTGTCAAAGACCACTAACGAACAAAAAAACAAAAAAAAGAACGACAGCTGAACTTCTTAAAGCTAGAAGATGAAGCCACATGAGATATGTTATATCTAGAAATGGCCACGGTCTTTACTAGTCTACAAAACAAAAGAGATGGTAAAAATGTAGAATGGTAGTTATTTAAAACTCACATGATAAATAATCTACAAAGTGTATGCGGAGTAAGACAGTATACAAAGGGAGACCAGCAAACAGCATGGTCGAATGAAAACTTATTTAAAAAAAGCTACACAAATAAAGAAACAATGCTTTAGACCTTGGTTGAAATCTAAAACCAAAATGATTATATACAGTACAGACTAGTTAGACAATATACGAAAACAATAGTCAAAGAGACCAAAGAGTATTTCTGGCGCAAATATGAAGAACACCTAACATGCCTATATAAGAATAACCCTAGAGATTTCTTCAACAGCAATAAGAGTGAGAAATGAAAACTACAGCCCAACAGCAATAAGAGTGAGAAATGAAAGCTACAGCCCAACAGCAATAAGAGTGAGAAATGAAAGCTATTGCCCAACAGCAATAAGAGTGAGAAATGAAAGCTACAGCCCAACAGCAATAAGAGTGAGAAATGAAAGCTACAGCCCAACAGCAATAAGAGTGAGAAATGAAAGCTACAGCCCAACAGCAATACGAGTGAGAAATGAAAGCTACAGCTCAACAGCAATAAGAGTGAGAAATGAAAGCTACAGCCCAACAGCAATAAGAGTAAGAAATGAAAGCTACAGCCCAATAGCAATAAGAGTGAGAAATGAAAGCTACAGCCCAACGGCAATAAGAGTGAGAAATGAAAGCTACAGCCCAACAGCAATAAGAGTGAGAAATGAAAGCTACAGCCCAACAGCAATAAGAGTGAGAAATGAAAGCTACAGCCTAACTGCAATAATGAACAACACAGATGGAATACATCTACTTGACGGAAACGATAGGAAGAACAGGTGGAAATAATACTTTCAAGAACTGTATAATGCTAACATTCGTCGGAATCATCCCGTCTTTTGGGCACTAAGAACACGCAGTTATCCCAATTTGAGGCAGTAAAAGCAATCACTAAGAACACGCAGTTATCCCAATTTGAGGCAGTAAAAGCAATCACTAAGAACACGCAGTTATCCCAATTTGAGGCAGTAAAAGCAATCACTAAGAACACGCAGTTATCCCAATTTGAGGCAGTAAAAGCAATCACTAGGGACGCCGCAGTCATCCCAATTTGAGGCAGTAAAAGCAATCACTAAGAACACGCAGTTATCCCAATTTGAGGCAGTAAAAGCAATCACTAAGAACACGCAGTTATCCCAATTTGAGGCAGTAAAAGCAATCACTAAGAACACGCAGTTATCCCAATTTGAGGCAGTAAAAGCAATCACTAGGGACGCCGCAGTCATCCCAATTTGAGGCAGTAAAAGCAATCACTAAGAACACGCAGTTATCCCAATTTGAGGCAGTAAAAGCAATCACTAAGAACACGCAGTTATCCCAATTTGAGGCAGTAAAAGCAATCACTAGGAACACGCAGTCATCCCAATTTGAGGCACTAAAAGCAATCACTAGGGACGCCGCAGTCATCCCAATTTGAGTCACTAAAAGCAATCACTAGGGACGCCGCAGTCAAAATAATTAAATTTATGTGGAACCCAGAATCACTGTCAGTGGACGGCATAGTGCCTAGTTTCAGCGCTTTAAAAAGTTCATTGTTAAGTGAGGTAGAAACAATACAAAGAAAGAATTCTATAAAAGAAATTTTAAAAATGTGTATGAATTTATTGTCTGCATGTCCTTCTTATAGAATCATATCCTAGCGGCATGCCTGCTGATATGACAAACATTCAAAATGTTTGTTAATAGTTTGAACAAATGTTTGTTAATAGTTTGAACAAATGTTTGTGAAAATTCAATATCGAATACGCCTGGTGGTATTCTACATAAGAATACTATTTGTAAAGTATATTTCTCACTAAATTATATATATATATATATATATATATATATATATATATATATATATAAAACAGTAATAAAAGTGGCCAATATTTACTGTGATCATATGAGTTATGCCAAAAGGCATTTGTTAACTGTATGTGAAACTCCCAAAATAATCTACATTTGGCAAGCAAATGGCCCAATTGGCAACTTCCCAAACGGCAATATTTACTAACAGATTTTGAGATTAACCCTTCTGTATTTGCAATGGATGGCTAAACTTGCCTAAAATCGCTGAAATTCCTGAAAGTTTCCACAACATAGCAATCCAGACGAAGTAACCATTGAACCGATGAAATATTCGAAACACGTAGTAGGTCGAGATTTAGAGTTTTGAGTTTGCTACATAAATATTTGGAGACAGTGAATTATTCCGATTTTGACCAAAATAATATTCTGTGAAAATATGTATAATGTTTGCTGATAATGTTTATTATTGACAGGTGTGGCTTCAAATTCAGTTCCCACCTTATTGCCCAGGAGGACTGAGTTATAATCTGAATGATTCAGGTGTACACGTCGAAGCTAAACTCTAGCAGGAGTTGATATGTTATATCCGACATCAATTAAGAGATACCGTACGTAAGTTGATTCCTGGTAAGAAACCGGTATCGTGGCACACGGGACACTCCGACAAGTGCTCTCTTCTCCATTTCAGCAACTATCAAAGAGTATGCAGGTTCCTTCTACACCCGGAATATAGATATGTCTACGGAATAGTTCGAAATTTGTATTCATTGTGCTGAGTAAATTAAAAAATTTAAAAATGAGCAGGACGTAAAATGATCTTTTCAGGGACGTCCCAAAGAGGTTGGGAGGGGGATGCAAAGGCATATATATATATATATATATATACTTTTTTTTTGCAGCCCGCGTTTCACTTCCAGGACCTGCATTCTAGCCATAGATATGGAAGAATAAATACACCCCTAAATCTTCCAACTGGTCAACACACCCCTAAATCTTCCAACTGGTCAACACACCCCTAAATCTTCCAACTGGTCAACACACCCCTAAATGTTCCAACTGGTCAACGCCATGATTGCATTCTAAATATCAGCACGGTCCATTTAACTACCGCTAGTATCTGCGTCCACACTAGTAACTCTGCCTTCTCTTTCATTTCCCTCAGCATCCAAGTGTCCAGATAAAATAATGGAGGTAACTTTCTTCAGAATTGTCGTCATCGACTCAAGCTACTGACGGCTGACTCAAAGTATCCCGACTGAATATTTTGAAGCACACTTATAGAATCAGTCAGAAAACAGACACATTTAGCACTCTGTCGCACTCAGTGACTCCAACCATATCATTGCTTTAATCACTGCCATTGCCTTCATCGCCATACAATGTTGTGGTTGTATAGAAAGCACCACGTTCTTCCATAATACAGGCTGTGTCAGCCCTCGCCTCCTAACCGAGACCGTCGACAGTTACAGAAGACCAGATCCCATGTGTTACGTATGTCGATTATTGTTTGGCTTTCAGTTGGTAATATTTATATACTTGAAATAGCCTGGCTATTTTTGGCATGCGATTCAAAGTATAAAAATAGTAACCAACTCAAAGCCAAACAATACTGGAAACACCTAACAAATTGGGTCCAACTTAATTTAGCGAAGGGGTCTTCTATACGACCGATCGGTCACGCCGCAACTTTTGATGCAATTTACTGACAGCTCCTGCAGGCAACATATGAGATGTCACAATATATAAGATGTCACTACACATGAGATGTCATTACACATGAGATGTCATTACACATGAGATGTCACTTTGAGATGTCCCTACACATGAGATTTGACTACACATGAGTTGTCACTAAATATGAGATGTTACTACACATGAGATGTCATTACACATGAGATGTCATTACACATGAGATGTCATTACACATGAGATGTCACTAAATATGAGATGTTACTACACATGAGATGTCATTACACATGAGATGTCATTACACATGAGATGTTACTACACATGAGATGTCACTAAAAATGAGATGTCACTAAATATGAGATGTTACTACACATGAAATGTCACTACACATGAGATGTTACTACACATGAGATGTTACTACACATGAGATGTCATTACACATGAGATGTCATTACACATGACATGTCATTACACATGAGATGTCACTACACATGAAATGTCACTACACATCAGATGTCACTAAATATGAGATGTCCTTAATACATGAGATGTCACTACACATGAAATGTCACTACACATCAGATGTCACTACACATGAGATGTCACTACACATGAAATGTCACTACACATCAGATGTCACTACACATGAGATGTCACTACACATGAAATGTCACTACACATCAGATGTCACTACACATGAAATGTCACTACACATCAGATGTCACTAAATATGAGATGTCCTTAATACATGAGATGTCACTACACATGAAATGTCACTACACATGAGATGTCACTACACATGAGATGTCACTACACATGAAATGTCACTACACATCAGATGTCACTAAATATGAGATGTCCTTAATACATGAGATGTCACAAGACTTGAGCTGCTTCCATGTTTGGATATATGCGTAGCTTCAACAAGATGGTAGGAGTAGTGTGTGAAATGGTGCGTCACCTAATCTGTTATCTCTACGTATGAGACACGTGACAGTCATCAAAGAAGCATGTCAGGAATGCTAGATAAGAGAGCACTAGACACACAACACACTCACATAACACGATAGTTACATGCAAGAGATAAATCATGTGTGTGTAGGAAATAAGTAGATGAAGATCGTATGAAGGAAATGGAAAAAGTCCTTCTATTATCTTTGTTATCTATTTTAGTCAAGAACCTAGTGAAGTAAATAAGACTAGTTTGTGGATTTCTCTTACAGTATTTGCAACTGCCATTAATTTCAGTTGTTCTTATCGGTAGCAATAATAGTTTCTATCTATCTTTTGTCTTTTCTCTGCTTTTGCTGTCAGACGTCGCAGTATTGAATTACGATCGGTTTTCCTGCTGTCACTTTTCGTTGCTTGATATGCAGTAATGCTGTGTCGTGTCAGAATGGTGGTAACTCCTTCAAACCACTTTCTTCTTGAACTTCCTCTGTATCCTTCTGTTTCCATTTTCATGTTGTATGCTCTTGCCGCTGGTCAATAAGGATGCATGCTCATTAAGTGTTTCCGTCTCTGTTTTTCAATATATTTGTCTACTGATGATGTTCCAACAGTTCTTGTAATCTCTTCATTTCTCACATGATCTCTTCTTGTTCTGTTTGCTGCTTTTTTAGACATCTCATTTCACACGTAGTAAGGTTTCTCTCTTATCCTTTAGATAGTGTTCATGTCTGACTTTGATAACACAAAGTTGGGATGAACATTGAATTTATGATTTGCCTTATGATTTACATCGGCAATAGATGTGTATTTTAAAATCGGTCTATCGCTGATAGATTTTCTAATTGTCTGGAGTTCTTGCATGTTATCTAAACAAATATGTAGAGTTTATGGTATCAGAAACTTACAACTGGTTTTCTCACAGCACATTGTTGCAACAAAAATTTTAATGTAAAGAATACAAGAGTACCTATATCGGCGCAGCAAGCATTGACCATTCATTATCCAGTGAACTACCGATACAATTTCGTCGGTCCAGAAACACGGGTGCATGCGCAAACGTTTGAGAGAATGTGGGGTAGCGCCAAATGGAGAAATAAACAATACATCGCGGAACAGCTAGATAACACCTCAAAACGTACTTGGCGCCGAATTTATATGGCGTACAAGATTACCAGCTGCAAGAAAATAACTATTTGAAGCAATCCTTGAGGATAAAAAGGGCTACTGGTCCCCTGTGTAGATGAGAATAGCATGAAAATCAAAAGAAGTGATGAGCAAGTAGAAAAACAATAAAACATTTGTGATTGTCTAACTTGGTTTGTGAATTCGTAGATGTCCGATGAGTCTGATTCTTACCAGGAAAATTATATTGCTTGCATGAGTGAGAAGAGTTCGGGGTAGGAGAGTTTTCGGATTTCTCCTTCCGCTTTCGTCGTTTGTAAATTGCCCGCATTGTCCTTTCTTTTTCAAATTTAGTGATGCCGTGATCTGGATGTGCCAAGCTGAACGATCAAGGGCTGTAGTCTCCCAGGAGTTAGATCCATACTGCAATGCTTGAGAGAGTGCTTGATTTATATTTATATTACAATGACTGCGTCCACTGTCTGCTACGACTGTTGTCATGAAGCGTCCATTGTTTGCTATAACTATTTTCCTGTACAACCTCTCTCCCCTATCTTGAATTTAAATGTCGCTACGTTTTTCACAAACATCACAAGTGTCCCTTATAGTTTCGTAAAATTAGTAGGATCCAATTTCTAGTAAAGTACCGACATAATGCTCAACGCCGCGGACCATAAGAAAAAAATGATTGACAACACATGCAATAGAAGGCTGTAACAAGACATAATAATCAACGCCACATGGCATAAGCCATATAATGACTGACAGCACACGAAGTAGAAGGATGTGGAAAAGGAAGATATCCAACGCAACTATGGCCATAAGAATAAGTAGAAGTCATGTCCTGAGCTTGAAGATAGTTCACTTATCACTCTGATGTTTGTACATTGTATGTTTTGTGTGTTCTTAGTCATTGTGGTACAAGCATGTGAGCAGACGAACATGTTAACCTCCAGGGAATAGGGAACAGTGGAGAGACATTATCAATCGACTCGAAACACACATCTCCGGACTAATGGGATGATAGTTATTTAGACAGATGAATAATGTCATGGTGGTGCATGGTCGAGATGTTAGTGCGCTGGACGTGAAGTCCGGGGCTCGACACCCAGTAAGGACTAGTTATTGGGCATGCGGCCTTTATAACACAGCTACACGAAGCCTTCCTACAACCCGTTAATGGGACACACGCAGAATTGACAGACTCATGTAAACCTATTGTCATACGATCACCACCAAGATACCAGCAACTTGTAGTCTTCTACTTATTTCTGGTACATAAACAGATATGTTTAGAACGTTCTAAAATTTTTCAAAATATCCTACACTCTGTGAGAATAAAGTATTCTTGTATTAAGAAATAGAGTAAATAATTAATGTTTCAAAATTGGATGAGAAGGGTATAGGGAAAAATTATTGGCCTAAAATAAAATCCATAAGGGACAGAGAATATTTATTCCGTTTAGAGTGTTGCTTTTCCTGACAAAGACTGTGGACCAACACTTCCGTTCTTTATGTGAAATATAAAAACAAGTTAGGGTAGATTTGTCAGCCATAACTACATATTCAAACAAAGTTTCGGCTAAAACGTCTTCATTTTAACTGTTCTTGCTCTGCAAAAAATGTCGTATTATCAACCATTAATGTGTAGCTTTCCTTTCAGAAAGGAAGAGCAATCTAATGGATATATTAATATTGCCTAGAAAATCACTACAGCCAAAAAATAATGGGATGGTGGTTATGTCTCAATAGGAAACGCTATTAATTTCAATGTGTATCTTTTACAAAATATATAATCTAAATGAGTCCATGTTTTCTTATGTATACCTTCATAACTAATGTTGGTTTGTCCGAATTGTTTCTGTCTTATGTGCTCTGAACGAGGAAATGAACACACGGAAAGGAAAGCAAAAATATACCAAACAACCAATGTTAAATTTCTAAGCAGTATCTGACCTTAACACGAAACTTAGACAAGGATAATGAAGTTTTGCTGTTCACAGTTAATACACATAAGGTTTAATCCTTTAAAACTATTACGTGGTCAAGGCGCTTTATTACTCGTCATGTGTTATGTTTTGTTCTTGATAAATGTTCATGGTCGAAACGTCGATATTTATGTTTTCCTGTGATTAGTAAAACTTCATTACTCTTTTCAAATTTCGCCTATTAGATTACAGTTGTACTACAATATGTTCTAACATGAATATTACAAAATGTTCTTATTCTTCTTCTGCGTTCACTTTCTTATAACCACAACGAATAAATCGTGTTATTTCCACCGGGGAGCGTGAAGTACGTTGTACTGCTAGTTCAATATTGAACTGTGTTATTTGCACCTCGGTTGGCTCACTTTGTACCCCGAACATCCGAGGCCCAGCACATACGTTTTCGATATGCCTTTAATTTGGGTAGAGAGCTTCCCTAGACTGTAACAGCTTGCCTATCTGTCGACGGCCGCGCAGGTATGTTATGACTCTTCACCGAGACGATTGTTGTTCACGTCTATATCGCACGAGCTGTTTCACAGTCAGTGAACTTACCTCGTGCAATTAGACGTTCTGTGCCCACCGGGTACTGAACCTTTTCTCATCCTCGAGCCTGGTTCCAGTTAAGGAAGAACTCGACAGAAGAGTTGGATGCAGGCTCTTTCGCCTTCTTACCGAGTTGTCGTTCACCGACATCGTGAACCCCTCTGATGTCCAAGTTTGAGTCTCATCACACGTTTGGGAGCAAAGCGTGTTGTGCTGAACGATTTTGTCCCATTTGTGCCTGAGCCAATCGAGTACTGAACCCTTTTCTCTCTGCGAGCATGTTTCAAGTATATGAAAGCTTGACAGTAGAGTTGAGCAAGGTTGCCTTCGTTGTCCCGATTGTACCTGAACCCATCGGGTACGGAACCCTTTCTCCCCACGAGCATAATTCCGGTATAGGAAAGCTCGACAGTAGAGTTGGGCCAGGGCTGCTTTCTTAGCTAGTTACCCACAATTGAGTCTCTGCCCGTAAGAAACACCGGTAACTAGAAGCTTGTCTCGATTTCCCTTTCTATTTGCACTTGGCGCTGCCCTATGGCACTGTGCTGCCCTCTCATTGTACTCAGTATGTCTCGCCATGCATCTACCTTTTCGGTCGTTTTCATTGGCCGCCCGTCCAATGCTCGGACATGACTGACTAGCGTCACCGTGTGTCGACAGTGCCACTGCATGTGTTTGCGCAGTGGTGTCGGAGATATTGACTGTCTCATTTGCTGACAATTCTCTTTCATCTTCTGCCTCCACATTCACGGACACAATGCCAAAATCAGAACGAGCAGCTGTATTTCTGTTTCCAAAGTGCACCACGAGGAGACACTTTTGGGATCTTAAGTTATCTGCTAGCCCTGGGACCGCCGAGAGTAGCGTGTACACTTTGCACCCAACAAAGTTTTTTTAACATGGGTGTTACAAAATGTTATAACATGGACGTAATTTCTTCTTCTTCTTCTGCGTTCATTCTCAAACTCACGCTGGATCTCTCTTGTAGCAAGACAATGATTCTACTATATTTCCAACAGAATGTAGTCCAGGGGATATTATTGCGTTGTGTCGCCGGTTTATGTGAGTCACTGGCCTGAGACATCAGTCTTCGGCAGCAATTGAGTTCATTTGAAAATATATCTTTTGAAAAAGTTGTCAACCAATTGACAATACCCGATCAAATAATGGAAATGAACGCCAAGCAAATATCTCTCTCTAATACTATACTAATTAAATGATGGACAAATGTTGGACATGTATTTCAATGTTCATGATCACTTAAGGTCAGTACCTTGTTTGAAATCACACAGAGGATTCACTTTATTGTACTAGGGTTGTACTAGAGATCCGCGTATCGCAGTAGTTAGCGCACTGGCTTCGCATATGAGTGGTGCTGGGTTCATTCCTCAGTTGATGTGGAAATGTTTGAGGAGGAGGCCTATTTGATTGTTCAGAGGTGCATTTCGAACACAAATATTATGTTTTACTTAACTTTTAGTTGTCTATTAGGTCCTATATGTTCTGAAAATGTACTGTTGTTTTATTAACAATCTATAAAGGGTAATACTGCTAGTAAAACGGTATGAAAATAGTACTCACGTGGCAAACAGGTAATGAAGTTTTACTAAATGACGACGCACATGTCACTGGATTTCTGTGGCCTGCGGCACGAAAGGGCTGTACGTCAACCATTTTTGTCCCGATACCTCCTATTTTCCATTGTTTAAAAAAAATATAAAAGTTCAGGGACCCATCCCCTTTTTAATTATGTCAAAAATATCCTCCATCTACAAAAATATCCTCCATATACACAAATAGCCTCCATATACAAAATGTCGCAGATAAAGGAATTGTTTAACATATAAAAAGAAAATCAAATTCACACAATTTAATAGGTGTAAATAAATACAGTATTATTGAAGTGTATCCTTGTCAACAACTGTCAAACTGTTAGACCAAGTGTTGACAGACTTCTAGACAGAGCAAACATTTTATTAATACAACTACATACAAGATAGTCTCTGAGCAGGGTACATAACGTGTCTATCTCGCAAGGCCGACTCGCTCGAATATGTCGGTGGTTCGTATAACGGTTAATAACATTCTACTGGCGATACATTTGATGTATTAGTGATGTGTACAAATTCAACAAAAGTTGATTAACAATGTCCGACACAGAATATAATCATATTGTTGTTATTTTTTCTAGTGGCAACATATGGTTGCGAGACGTGTGCAAAGACATGCACAGTGGAAAAGAAAATATCGACATTCGAAATGAAATGTTATAGACAAATTCTAAGAATATTATGGACAAAATCACAAACCAACACGGACGTTTACAAAGACCTGAACATGGAAGACTTGTTTCCTCAAAACTAAGGGATAAATGTTCCAGTGTAGGGTAAAAACCCTAAACAGAAAGTAAGTGGCTGGAGTAACACATGGCAAATATCAAGACAAATAAAAATAGGTAGATTTGTTACCAAAATAAGACATAAAGCAACCTAGCAACTAGATACATAGACAAACGACATTTCGACTAAAAAGCCTTCATCAGCTGTGCCCTGATGAAGTCTTTTTAGTTGAAACGTCTTTTGTCGCGGTGTCCTAATGACGGTTTTTTAATCGAAACGTCGTTTGTCTCTGGATCTTGTTGTTAGGTTATTTTATGTCTTATTTTGGTAACACTACTACCTATTTCTGTTTATCTTGATATTTCTTCAAAGCTCAAAAACAAAAGCTAATATATTTGGAACATATAAAACAAAGACTCAATTTTTAGAAAGATGAATTTTGGAGGGGAAAATTCTAGGTAAGAGAACAAGAGGCAGACCAAGACTACGTCAGACACAGAAGATCGAAGACTTTCTGAACAAGACATTGGGGGGGGGGGTAAAAATGCTGCTTCGTTCACCGCTGTGTTATATATAGCGAACTGTTTACATTAACGTCACCATAATTAGAGATTTAATTATTCATTCTAAACACTGATTCTAACTCTTCTTCGCCCTCCCAAGAAATCTATAAACTAATTCTAATCCTTTTTAAACCTTTACCAAAATCTATAATTTTACGCAACTATCTAACACTACAAAGTCGCAACGGTGGACGAAACGGCAGATGCTCCGACACTGGAAGAGACTCGCATAGAATCGAGAGGCTTATAGAGTGGCAGTGATGGCAACAACCTGTAGAGGACACGCCACATAGATTATTATTATTAGTACACAAAGGGTTATTGATGTCTCTTGTATGATGAACGTTCAATTATAAAAGAAAATATTCATACACAAAGACAATGTATAACATACATCGAACAACCAAATACTTACCAAAGTTGTCAGTTATACCTAACGCCGATAGGCTATGATTAATGATCGGGTATGTTGTTATCCCTGGCACGACAAGCGAATGACTGAGCCGTTGTTTAGACAGACCTGTGACTAGACGTATGTCCGTGACAAATGCGGCTACTGTTTTAAGGCTACCTCCAGATCGCAGGTAACGCAAACTGACAACGTTTGCTGATATTATTTAGCCTAGTGATAATGATGTTGTATTTTCCAAGTATCAAACAATACTAGTCTAAGGCAACCTGGCAGGTCGAATAGAATCAGAAACCAGTTGGGGCCTACTTGTTATCAATCAATGTTAGAATTTGGCCTATGAATGAACATAAGTAGGTTCTAGGCAGAGGCGACGGCGTGGCAGTTTTACAATAGGGAATGTAAAACTAAATATGTTTCTGATTGCGTACTCGTAGATTTAACAAAACAATCACTACTTGTCAGCAGCGTCGGATCGTGTATAAAGAGATTGGTTGCCAGGAGATAACGTTAATTAGAAGGCCATTCATATTTCTTTTTTTTTTAACATACCAACTTGTTCAATTAGGTCCACTTCAAGAGAGCAAACACGGACAAATTGCTATTATAATAGTTGAACCTCAGTGAACAATATAGATCTATCGATCATATAGATCTATCGATCTATATATCTATCTAACCAACCATCCATATATATATATATATCTATATATCCATTTATATACCTACACATCTATTTATATATCTATATGTCTGTATATATATATATTCTATTGCCTCAGATTTTACTGTTTTTGTCATAAATGTTTTGTTTTTGGTAATTCTTCAGCTTGGTTGTGGTAAACATTTTATGGTCTCATCTTCCTATATCTACATACGGGTACACCGAGTGTAGTTTCTTTTAAATTATCTGCATTGTCCATTAGTTTGCCTCCCTCCCCTCCCCCCCCCCGAGTAGGTTATTGATGATTTAACGTGTATCTCATCAATTGAACAGCTAAAAGCTTTTCAAGTCCAGCCAGCAGGATTTGCTTCAATTTCAGGTACTGTGATATACTACCATTATTAACAGATGCAGATAATTGAGAAGTTAAGTTTCGTAACGTGCTTCGGTGGGGTAGACATAACATTTGTGATTTTCTAATAAATATGTAGCAAGATGGAGATTTAAAATAAACAACATAAAAACACAACAAAGTGTGATAACTGATATAGCTCCTTCTGGATGTTGCAGCGATTAACACATTTAATTGTTCTCCAAAAAAATCAGATTTACGTCTATTACTTCCGCATTATCTCATTATGAAAAATTTGTTGTTCAGAAGAACTGTGTAAATTACTTTTAGCTTTTCCAATGAATTTCTTGAAGGTTTTTTTGTGCTTATTTTGAAAACACTCATAATCATCATTGTAGTGGATTAAAAGATATTCAAGCTGTGACCATCTCTCTAGTTTGTTATCTAGAATCCAGTTAAGATGTTTGTCTTCAATTTTTTCATTCTGAGAAAAGAATTGCAAAGTCATATCAAGCTTTGCTTGTACAATCACTGCTATAGAAGGAGCAAAGTCTGGTTTTTATTTCAATTATATACAATACTACGCTGGCTAAGGTTACATCAACAGCAGTATAGCTCCACTTTTTCCCGAACTGTTCTTTCAATTTATTTACTATCTGTGACTGTAGGTCTAGGAGATCTTGAATAACATCTAAAGACAACCGCTTGTTAACTTTGTGTTCATGGAGACTAGTAATTTGTGCTTTACCTTGTCCAGGATCTTTACCAAGCTGTGGTTTCTTGTTTTGTATTGAAAGGTAGGATGACACACCAGGAAAGACAGTTGGGTATACTTTATTTTGTAAAGCATGTATTTGTCGTGGAATTACATATTCTTCATCTTCCGCGTTCATTCTCAAACTCCCATTGAATCTCTCTTGCACCAGGACGATGGCCCTACTAGATTTCATTCTCAAACTCCCATTGAATCTCTCTTGCACCAGGACGATGGCCCTACTAGATTTCATTCTCAAACTCCCATTGAATCTCTCTTGCACCAGGACAATGGTCCTACTAGATTTCCAGCAGGATATAGTCCAGAGAATGGAAATGCGTTGTGTCGCCGTTTTATTTCCTCCAATGGCCAGACAAATCCGTCTTCGGCGGAGAATTACATGTTCACAACCTTGATGTTTTTCTGTGAATTTGTCTGAATGGATAAGTTCAGTTGACAGAAAATGCTTGCTACATACACATATTATTGACATACCACACTTGATTTAGTCGGTGTCCAGTCCTGTTGTGGGATACATTTAATCCACTTTTCTCTAAGCTCAATATCCGAGAGAAATTTAAATAGTCACATAAACTTTACTTGCACGATAGTTAAATTTGTAGCCATGAACACAACACTTTAGACGAGGCATATCTTCTGTCTTTCTCGTATAATATTACTGTGTGATATATTAATGTGACAATATTAGAAGAAATTAAACATACTTTCTTCAAGATATGATAACAAAACAAGGTTAATCAACACACAGTATAACACACGTCAGAACACGATGGTAGATATTGTTTATAAAAAGGCGACCTATGCCCGGTCACGTGATAATTCTAGCCAACAGGTCTTCTATTGCCGATCGGTCGCGACCCACACTTGCCGTTAACGTGTATGGTTGGGAGCCTCAGTTGTCTTCCAAGGCCAGATGTGTCGCCTTGTCTGCGTTGAGTCCATTTATTAAATGTTATCTTAATGTTTTCTATCCACCGTTTTCTTGGTATACCTTTCCCTCTGTATCCGGATACTGTTTTTGTTATTTGTTCTTATTAATTGGATATTTCTCGCTTGGTGTCACTTGATTCAAACTTTGAACTTAGCCCGTTATAACAACCAGGTTTGATACTAATTACAAACAGATAAGACATCCCTTCATACGAACGGTGACATACTACAACAATCTTAGTTCAGAATACCTTTATCATATTGGCCAACGGAAAACACGGGAACAATCCAGAAAAGGAACGAATAAAGGACTCATTAATTCAGCTAGAATGTTTGTACTGTCAGAAGCCACGTTTTGGACGGACGGGGAGTTTCATTTAGTTTCCATGTTCGAATAAATGGTTAACTCTCTTACTTCCCCTGAATTTACAAAGGGACGGTATTCAGTGATGGCAAACAACTGAGAACTTTCCTTTTTTATTGTTGAGCTTTGTCTAATTTCCTGCAACAGATGTTTGTATTACTTTGTATTGATTTAGATGTTTGAAAATATTTCAGTTAACCTTAGTGACTGTTCTGTGTTTCATTTGAAAACACATCAAATTGGATAAAATAAATCACAGACCGCATTCCGTTATCACCTCACTGTCCTGTTAAATGGCCGTCCCCCTGAAGTTTGGATTAAAAGTGTGTACCACAACATGGATTATAAAGGTGTGCTACTAGAACCTGAATTACAAAGATATTCCACTACAATCTGGTTTAAAATTATGTGCCACTACAATCTGGTTTAAAATTATGTGCCACTACAATCTGGTTTAAAATTATGTGCCACTACAATCTGGTTTAAAATTATGTGCCACTACAATCTGGTTTAAAATTATGTGCCACTACAATCTGGTTTAAAATTATGTGCCACTACAATCTGGTTTAAAATTATGTGCCACTACAATCTGGTTTAAAATTATGTGCCACTACAATCTGGAATAAAGAGTTATGTCCCTATACTCTGGATTATAAGGATGTGACACTACAAACTGGATTAAAATAATGACTCACTACAATCTCGATTTCAAAGATCTGCCCCCACAATCCGGATTAAACGAATGTGCCACTACACACAGAAAAATCGATTTATATGAAAGTATTCTGGGCTCGGTCACGTCTTAAAAACGAATGTGTGTGGCAGCAGGTCAAAGGTATGGTTCACTCCATAAATTATGTGAACAATTTATTACCCAATTTGTTACCCTTCCCGCTGTCAACAATTTTCAAGAGTGTCGGCCCCCCCCCATCACCCTCCCTCACTTAATTATGTCACACAAGTTTATATCCCTCTCACCCCGCTAACAAATTGTGTACCAGAAAAATTACTAAAATATACGGTTTACATTCAAAATTTGATTTCAAACTCACACAATTTAATTACTCTATACAAAATTATTTTGTTGACGTCAACTTTTGGCCATTCTTCTCCCCCCCCCCCCCCGCCCCCCCCCCCGCACTCTTTCCTTATTCTCAACAACATATCAAACGTTTCAGACACTTCCTCTCCCAATTGTTGACGTAATGTATGCACACCCCTCCCCCCTATCAGCATACTGGATGTAACACACAACACAGCCTAACCATTTCACCTTCCATAACTTACACGAGAACTCTGGGTAAACAGGCATGTTATCACCATCACCACACTTATCTCATTAGACAGAATATCAATATGCGCTGTGCTTGAACTATCATCCTGTGTATCTCAGCTCCCAAAGTTCTAGTTCTCAACAAAAGCCTTTACTATTAATATTATCGGGATATTGTTATCAATTTGTTATCTAATTTTGAGATAACTTTGTTATGTAATCGACACAAAATCTTGACATATCTTCGTTATGTAATCGACAACAAATCTTGTTCTTGGTGTCGGTTTTAGAGCAGATTATGGACGTTCTGTCGGATTATATAACATAAAAAAACCGAAGATTTGTTCTATATTTTAGCTTATCACTTCATTAACCAAGTGCCTGTTATCTATCTCTGTTTTTGTCCTCTTTTCGTTCCCCCAACTTCCCTGTTGTCGATTAGACAATTAGGTAGGATCAGACGGCACCTACTCGCCTTGCAACTTGAGTCAATAAGTTTTCTGTCTTCCAAAAAGTATATGGTTGAAAATTGAAATCAAGTTGACGCGAGTTGCAAGGCGAGTAGGTGTTGTCTTATCGGAACTGGTTGACATCCCGTTTGCTGCATTGTCATGAATGTATCTGATTATGTCCCTTTACGTCTGTGTAGACGGTCAGAAAGAATACTGTCACAGTTGAGGACGTTCAGAAAGAATACTGTCACAGTTGTAGACGGTCAGAAAGAATACTGTCACAGTCGTAGACGATCAGAAAGAATACTGTCACAGTTGTAGACGGTCAGAAAGAATACTGTCACAGTCGTAGACGATCAGAAAGAATACTGTCACAGTTGAGGACGGTCAGAAAGAATACTGTCACAGTCGTAGACGATCAGAAAGAATACTGTCACAGTCGTAGACGATCAGAAAGAATACTGTCACAGTCGTAGACGATCAGAAAGAATACTGTCACAGTCGTAGACGATCAGAAAGAATACTGTCACAGTCGTAGACGATCAGAAAGAATACTGTCACAGTCGTAGACGATCAGAAAGAATACTGTCACAGTCGTAGACGATCAGAAAGAATACTGTCACAGTCGTAGACGATCAGAAAGAATACTGTCACAGTCGTAGACGATCAGAAAGAATACTGTCACAGTCGTAGACGATCAGAAAGAATACTGTCACAGTCGTAGACGATCAGAAAGAATACTGTCACAGTCGTAGACGATCAGAAAGAATACTGTCACAGTCGTAGACGATCAGAAAGAATACTGTCACAGTCGTAGACGATCAGAAAGAATACTGTCACAGTCGTAGACGATCAGAAAGAATACTGTCACAGTCGTAGACGATCAGAAAGAATACTGTCACAGTCGTAGACGATCAGAAAGAATACTGTCACAGTCGTAGACGATCAGAAAGAATACTGTCACAGTCGTAGACGATCAGAAAGAATACTGTCACAGTCGTAGACGATCAGAAAGAATACTGTCACAGTCGTAGACGATCAGAAAGAATACTGTCACAGTCGTAGACGATCAGAAAGAATACTGTCACAGTCGTAGACGATCAGAAAGAATACTGTCACAGTTGTAGACGGTCAGAAAGAATACTGTCACAGTTGTAGACGGTCAGAAAGAATACTGTCACAGTTGTAGACGGTCAGAAAGAATACTGTCACAGTTGTAGACGTTCAGAAAGAATACTGTCACAGTTGTAGACGATCAGAAAGAATACTGTCACAGTCGTAGACGATCAGAAAGAATACTGTCACAGTTGTAGACGATCAGAAAGAATACTGTCACAGTTGTAGACGTTCAGGTAGAAGACAGCGAAAACTTTCAATTACTCTACCTTCTCTCGTGGCTTCTTCTTTCGTTTCGCCTGAATTCTTGACAGTGTGTTGACAGGAGGTGGAGTGGGTCAAAAATTGGCAATAAATTGTTGATGTCATTTATGGACAGCCCCATGGCTGAGATATATACGCCATCTGGCTAACACACTCGCCTGATTTCAGCATAACTCTTGGATCTCTGTAACTATTGGAATGTAACAGCTAACCCCACTGACTAAGCCTGCTTCGTCGCGTCTTAATATGTAATTGACTAAACTTCCTTCGTGGCGTCTTAATGTGTAATTGACTAAATCTCCTTCACCGCGTCTTAATGTGTAATTGACTAAATCTCCTTCACCGCGTCTTAATGTGTAATTGACTAAATCTCCTTCACCGCGTCTTAATGTGTAATTGACTAAATCTCCTTCACCGCGTCTTAATGTGTAATTGACTAAATCTCCTTCGTCGCGAATTAAATGTGTAACCTCGACCTGCGCTGAGTTTTTGTGTACTGATACACAGGAAAGGTAACCTGCTAACTATCACGGATGTTGGAAACTTCGGGTCATTGGTGTAAATGAAACGACATAATTATCTCTGTTTTTGTGTACTAAATTCTGCTTGAAATGTAATAAGACCACCTCAAGGCAGCAGATAAGGAGGGCGGGGGGGGGGGCTTGGGAGAGTTAGGTTTGGGATGTTCAAAAAGTAACTGAACACTCCCCTTCCCCCCCCCCAAATTAAATCAGACCATGAATTTTATATTAGGAACTTAGCCAAAATTAAAAGGTCGGATATCCCCCCCCTCCAAAAAAACACCCCCTTTAGCGATTTATAACAAAAATGTCATCAATTATTTTCAACACATAGAGACAGTTACACAGGAAGACACACGAATGACGTGAAACGGGACCCATCGGCTACATAGAATGACTTCTTTATTTTGGGTAGAAACTATCCCCCCTTTTGGTAGACGTATCTACTGTCCTTGTCCTGATGGAGATCTAGCGGGAGTATGAGAACAAGTATTTAAAGAAACCCGCTAAATGTAAATGTTGCCAAGAAAATCAATGCAGCAAACAAATTGTTCAGATTGATGTCTACATCCTGAATAAGTGCATCCATCCGGCTAATACTCATCTAATATTCTGGATGCTACGGTTATTTATTTGAATATACTGCATATATTGAAAGTTGTGCCGAGGGGACAATGATCGAACAGACTACATTCCAGATCGATATATCATTGCTTATAAATGAACAAACGATGGTGGAGTGTATTCATGTATAAAGAGAGAGATTAAAGATCTGTATGTGTGCTGTATACTGATTGTACTTACATGAAATAGAGATTGTAATGATACAAGACAATAATATATATTTTACTCCAAGTTTATTTACTTGTGTGTTTATTTATTTGTGTGTTTGTGTACTTCTTTATTTATGTAGTTAATGATTTACTTATGTATTTGTTTGATGTTTTATTTATTTATCTACGCATGTGGTTGCGTCTGTGGGTCTTACCAATAGAGAAGCTCGGCATAACCAGTAGTCAATTGGTGGCGGGGAATGAGCACAGTGATCCCTATCTTGGCTACAGTGTCTAGGAGCAGTGCATAGGTTGAAACCTACCTTCCTGGACGTGTGATAGTTATTGTCTGGCTCTGTCCCGGGGTGGGCCGAAAATACACAGACTTCCTAACAATATGCCATTTAATTTCATTAGGTCAAAGGGAATGAGCCCATGGACCTCTGGATCTGCAACCAACGAACCAACCATTTATTTATGTATTTGTTTGGTTGCTATTTTATTTATTTATGGTTTGCTGTTTCATTTATTTACTTGTTCGTTTATTTTTTTAATTTTTTTTTGGTTTCTGTTGTATTTATTTATGTGTTTGTTTTTTGTTTATTTGTTTATGTGTTTATAGTTTTGCTGTTTTATATATTTATTTATGTGTTTTCTCGTGTTTTTTTTTTATTTGTTTGCTTCAAGATTGATGCAGTTTTTATTTCCTATTTGTAATTTGTTGGGGAAGAATGGAAATTGGTGAGGGGTTGTATATAGCTTTATTGCATACTCAGAAAGCAGCGCAGTCTGCAATGCTTTACGACAAACGCCTCCTACTCACAAGAGTTATATATATATGTAAGTACCAGTAAAAGACATGTTTCGTTATTGTATATGCCAAAAGAGGATCAACGCCTTCGAGCTGAAATGCTACAGGAAGATACTTAGAATATCATGGAAGGATAAAATCAGAAACTCAGATATTATAAACACATTGAATATTCCAGAGTGTTGGTTACTAAACACAATAACAAAAAGAAAACATGACACATATGGCAATCACATATTAGTCTGCAACCATTTCCTGATGGTGCCAATGTGGACCACTTGACAAAACCACCAATATAACGGCATGACATCGATACAAACATTTGATGGTGTCAACGTTCGTCTCTTGACCACACAACCTATATGTATGTATGACGGCAATACACTTGTCTGCGGGTTGTTTGTGGCTGTGTCGATAGATACACCTGTCTGCGGGTTGTTTGTGGTTGTGTCGATAGATACACTTGTCTGCGGGTTGTTTGTGGTTGTGTCGATAGATACACTTGTCTGCGGGTTGTTTGTGGTTGTGTCGATAGATACACTTGTCTGCGGGTTGTTTGTGGTTGTGTCGATAGATACACTTGTCTGCGGGTTGTTTGTGGTTGTGTCGATAGATACACTTGTCTGCGGGTTGTTTGTGGTTGTGTCGATAGATACACTTGTCTGCGGGTTGTTTGTGGCTGTGTCGATAGATACACTTGTCTGCGGGTTGTTTGTGGTTGTGTCGATAGATACACTTGTCTGCGGGTTGTTTGTGGTTGTGTCGATAGATACACTTGTCTGCGGGTTGTTTGTGGTTGTGTCGATAGATACACTTGTCTGCGGGTTGTTTGTGGTTGTGTCGATAGATACACTTGTCTGCGGGTTGTTTGTGGTTGTGTCGATAGATACACTTGTCTGCGGGTTGTTTGTGGTTGTGTCGATAGATACACCTGTCTGCGGGTTGTTTGTGGTTGTGTCGATAGATACACCTGTCTGCGGGTTGTTTGTGGCTGTGTCGATAGATACACTTGTCTGCGGGTTTTTTGTGGTTGTGTCGATAGATACACTTGTCTGCGGGTTGTTTGTGGCTGTGTCGATAGATACACTTGTCTGCGGGTTGTTTGTGGCTGTGTCGATAGATACACTTGTCTGCGGGTTGTTTGTGGCTATGTCGATAGATACACTTGTCTGCGGGTTGTTTGTGGTTGTGTCTTCTTCTTCTTCTTTCGTTCACTTGAAACATGTCTATATCTGTAATTCTGTCTCCTTAATAAAACTCACTGTCTTTTGTAGTTCATACAGTGTGCCATAGAGTTTTGATTCCAGTGTTGTTTCCTCTGGCCAATATGTCTGCCTCAGCGTTTCATGATCAGAACACTCTTGAAGTATATGTTTGGCACTCTGTGCTGCCTGTCCACATGTACACATGGCCGTGTTGCCAATCTTGAACTTTGTATACATGTGACTGCGGAGTCGGTTGTGTCCTGTTCTGAGACGTAGAATTATAACTTGTTCTGATCTGTTCATATTGTGATAGTCATCTTGTGTTGGTGTTTGTGGCTTTCTTATTGACTTTATCATCTGTTTTTTTCTGATGGTAGGTGATTGGTATATCTGGTTGGTCTTCGGCAGCACCTTCCTTAGCCAGTTGGTCTGCTTTTTCATTTCCTGGTATTCCACAGTGAGAGGGTATCCACTGCATGGTTACCCTATACTGGTAAGACAATTCGCTAAGTAGTTTTTTTAAGTCTGTTAGTTTTCCAGACTGGAGAGCTTGAAGCACTGACCTTGCATCTGTCAGGAATACCACAGGCTGTAGGTAAGAGTTGGAGTTCAGCAGTTTTTTAGCTGCCACACTAATTGCCTGGATTTCTGCATCATAATTATTGCAGAATTTTCCTGTCGGTGTTCTGATTGTATCTCTAGGCTTGTGTGGATATTCTATATATACACCTGCACCTCCATTCCTCACAGCATTCTGTGCTGACCCATCTGTGTACACTCTGACCCATATATCCTGTGGATATTCCTCATCCAGGAAACTGAGGGTGACTGTCATTCGCTGCACACTGTTCTGTTCGTCCTCGCTTAGTATTCCTTTCACATGGGTCTGAATGTATATTGGCATTCCATGGCTTTCATTCCACGGGGTTTGCTCTGGTACAGACCTTAAGGGGCTGCCAACTTCAGGTAGGTCTGTAAGTTGTCTACGGAGTCGTTTAGCTTGATGGATAAAGCTGCTCCTTTTCAGTCGTCCCGTTGCTAGATTTTGGAATCTTTCCTTCATTGGATGACTTGGCATACACTGAAACTTTTCTGCTTGAATTAGTACTTTTGTGTCTCTGCGTTCGCCAAGTGTTTGCATTCTTCCCATTTTCTGCATCTCTGCTATGGGTGTTGAATTCATTGCTCCCAACATTATTCTAAGTGCCTGGTTTTGCACTTTATCTAGATCTTGTAATGTGGTGTTTGATGCAGGACACCACGCAGCTGAACCGTATTCCAGGTGTGGTCTTATGCCTTGCTGGTAAACTTTACTGAGTATATTTCCACTGGCTCCCCATGTGGTTCCACTTAGTTTTCTCAGGATAGCTAGCTTCCTCCTGGCTTTTGTTGTTGCTTTGTTTATGTGCTGCTTCCATGTCAGCTTATCATCAAAAGTAACTCCGAGGTATGTGGGTTGTTTGTCTTCTTTCAAGAGCTCTCCATCTATCTTGATATGACCAGCTTTTTGTTTTGGTGAGAGGGTAAAGAGTGTAGTGCTGCACTTATCTGCGTTAATGCTGACGCACCATCTATTAGCCCATAAGGTTAGGGCATCGATAGCTCTTTGTATTTGTTTAGTGGCCACTGTTGCATGTTCTTCCGTGCACCAGATCACCAGGTCGTCAGCATACATTGCCACTTTGATCCCGTGTGGTAGTTCAGCAACTAGGTCATTGATGTAAACCAAGAAAAGTGTGGGTGACAGGACTCCTCCCTGGGGGACTCCATGACGCAGTAGAACTTTCTTGCTCTTGCGACCATCTAATTGTACCCTGGCTCTTCTATTATGCAGGTATGCTTTTACCCATTTGTACATTCTTGAGCTAACCCTGCAATTTCGCAATTTCTTTAGGAGCCCTTCTTTCCAGACCTTATCAAATGCTTTCCTGAGGTCTATCCATGCTGCTAGTACCAGTTTCTTTTCTTGGAAGGCATCCTCAATCTCTTGGGAGAGGTAGGTTGCCTGATCTTCAGTAGAGTAGCACTGTCTGAAACCTGCTTGCTGTGATACCAGAAGGTTTTCACTTTCAAGGTACCACTGCATCCTAAGATTGATAATGCGTTCCATTGTTTTACATAGACAGCTTGTGAGACTGATGGGCCTGTAGTTGGAGACTGTGTTGCCATCTTTTCCTGATTTGAGGAGTGGTATCATTATTGCTTCTCTCCACGCCTGTGGTACATTACCTGTGGACCAGCTTGTGTTAAAGATCTGCAGTAGCTTTGCTCTTGCTGCACTTCCCAGGTTTCTAATCATTTCATTGGACACTCCATCAGCTCCAGGGGACTTTTTCATTTTCAATTTGGATATTGCATGCTCCAGTTCTCTCATTGTGATTGGTGCCTCCATGACTTCAGGTATAGGTTCACCTTGTCCAATGTTTTGCTGGTTCTCTCGAACCTCCTGTTGTTTGTCTGGGCTGACTTTGACGTTATTGTCTTCTGCAAAGGAATCTGCAAAGTAATCAGCTGCATGTTTACCTGTTAAAATGTTTCTATCTTTATAAAGTGTGATCCTGGTATTTCTCCCTGTACCTTCATCATTTAGTTGTTTTACAAGTTTCCATAATTTCCTAGTATCTCTTTCTAGGTTCAGCGACTCTGTTTTTTCTTTCCAGCTGCTCCGTCTGGCTTGTAACTTGGCTCTTTGAAATTTAGCCTTTGTTTGCTGATATTTGTTGTGATGTTCTTGGCTAGGTCTGTTCTCAGCCTGCTGTCTAGATGTTTCCATCTCATTTTGCAGCTTTTCCAGTTCATCATTCCAGTAGGGTTTGTAGTTTTTGCGTGCTCCCCTGGGTATGGTTTTACTAGCAGCATGTAGTATACATCTATTAAATTCACTCACTGCTCTATTGATGTCTTTGTCCAAGTTCATGTCCTTAGCTAGAACACTGGTTAAATGCTGGTACATTTTCCAGTCTGCCCTTTTATAGTTCCACCTAGTGAGCGTGCTGCTGTCCGTGGTAAATTCATTGTGGATTTCCAGAAATACTGGTCTGTGGTCACTACCTCCAAGCTGCTTTCCAACAACACGTGTGATGTTCCATTCCAAGCCTGGTGAGTGGAATGCTAGGTCTGGTGTAGAGGTGGTGTGCCATGCTCTCGAGTAGAAGGTTGGCGAGTCTGCTGGCTGGTTAATAAGGATGAGATTATTTTCATCCTGCCAGCTCTCAAGTTCCTCACCTCTCTTGTCGATATGATCGTAGCCCCAGCTCTGAGAGTGGCTGTTGAAGTCACCACACACCATAAGTCTCTCTTTGTCTGGAATTGTGTCTAGTGCCAATGGTTTATCATTTGGGCAGTAGTAGTTCAGGAGATGGAATTCTGCACTGTCTGTTTTTAGGTGGAGCATCTGGTATTCTGCCCCTTCCATATATACTTCAAGCTGACATGCGCTGATATTGTTTTTAACAAGTGTCAGAATTCCACCCTTTCGCCTGTCCTTTCGGTCAGATCGGTAGCACTGGTAGCCTCTGATTTTGAAGGCTATGTCGCTGCTGAGGTGTGTTTCTTGGATACAGCATATGTTACCTTGTTCTTCACTGAGGACATTTTCAAGTTCCAATTTTTTGCTGTATCCATCTCTTTTACTGTTGACACCCTCAGCATTCCAGTGCATTATTTTTATTGGTCGTTTGTTTGTTTGGCCAGTAGCTCTATTCCCTTGCCTCCTGGCTCCTCGGGGCAATTGAGAAGGACTTCTAGTAACTGAGGTTGGGTCCTTTCGAGGTATAGGGCCCGGCACCGTCCCTGCCTGAACGTCCGCCACAGGGCAGGCACCATAACTATTTATAGATGTAGACATGTTTCCATTGTGTTTTGTGCGTGGCATCCTGATTATCTGTGCGCCTTTTGGCTGGATGCCTCCGTCTTCAGCACTCTGCTTACTAGGGCAGGACTATGGTCCTGCTCGAGTGGGACTGCCCGACCAGTCTTAGTTTCCAGCCCCTGATGGCTGAACTAAGCCCCATCACCTCTGCACGGTGCTGGTCTCGATGGGGGTGGTTGTGTCGATAGATACACTTGTCTGCGGGTTGTTTGTGGCCGTGTCGATAGATACACTTGTCTGCGGGTTGTTTGTGGCTGTGTCGATAGATACACAAGACAGCGACAAAAGGACAAGTATCCGTCATCATCATCAAATGCCGTCTCCGCAACGAAGATTGGCTGCAACAGACCTCCAACATTCGCTGTCTCTTGTCTGGTGGTACACTCTGCTAGACTCTAACCTGTCTATCTCACAATGTTTCTCTCCCACTTGTATCTCTGCATACCTCTTACTCACCTCGCTTCGAGTTTAACCTCAAGTAAGATCTTCAACATGGTGTCATGTTGTCTTTTAACATGTCCAAAGTATTTTATTTTCTCGATCTTTATTTCCTTTTAAAATGTTTTCCTCATACAAAGTGTTGTTAGAACCTCTTTGTTTGTTTTCTTATCTTTCCATGATGTTCTCCCTATTCTTCAATGTATCCATATCTCAAAAACATCAATTCTGCCTTCTAATTGTTTGTGTATTGTCCATGTTTCCGAGCCATACATTAATATAGAATAGATTTCATAATTCTCATTTTTAGTTTCTTATTTCAGTATACATTTTTGTATTTATCTTGCCTGGTATATGTCCAAAATATGCAAGCTTGCATTTTGTTTATAGTTTTGAGTAGCCAGTCTTCTTCCAAGTTCAGATCATTTTCGTTGAATCTGAGTGCTAACTGGAATATTTAGTAAAGAAAGTTGTTCAAGACAGGGATGTCATGATTGTGAAAACTAGCAGGTCTACCGGAGCGTTTCGTACTCAGAACACTCTTCGTACTAATGCCGTAGTGTTTGTTTTGACACCTGGTGATGGAGTGTTGTTGTTTTCATTTTATGCATGTTGTATTTCAATTGCTAGGAACATTTTTATCGAAGCCATGATTCTGTTTGTTTTTAAGATTTGTAAAACTACATTACTCACCGCTAAGATGCGGTATTACTATCAATGATGCAAAATTAAAACAAGTGGATAAAATCAAATATCTTGGCACCATTTAAACATCAGATGGAAGATGTTCCAATGAGATCAAGAACAGTTAAACACAAGCCAAATCAGAATATTAAAAAAAAATAATTGGAAACGTTCTATACAGTTGAATAGTATCAATGCATACGCGAGTTCGAGTACTAGGTTATTATATTGAACCAATTATTCTTTATGGGTATGAAGCACGGTCCGTAAACAAGAGCTCAAAGTGATCTAGAGGCAACTGAGTGCTGGGTTTTGTGTCATGTGACGTATTCTCTCTAGAACGTTGTCTTCCCAATGAACTCACTGAATCCTTCTCTGTCTTGGGCCATGCGGCTTCATTTTACAGCGAAGTATTCATGTTATAATTAATGTTGTCAGCCCATCGTCTTCTTGATCTGCCTTTCCTCCTCCGCCCAAGTGCTCTGCCCTCCATTATTTGTCTTTCTAAACAGTTGTGTCTCTTTATATGACCAAACAGACGTAGTTTTCTCTTTGCTATAGAGTTTAGTAACCAACATTCTGGAATCTTCAATGTGTTTATAATATCTGAGTTTCTTATTTTTTTTTCTTCCATGATATTCTAAGTATCTTCCTGTAGCATTCCACCTCATATGCGTTGATTTTCTTTGCCGCTGTTTTACTTAGGGTCCATGTTTCACAGCCATATGTTGCAACCGGAAAAATAAAAATGCGTAGCATTAGAAATTTTAGAAATTTCTAGTGGTTTTTTGTTTTTTTAGAATTATTAAAATTCCATGAATAGCCAATAAAACTAAAGTAGATGTTCTGAGTGATGCTGAATTAAAACGACAAATTATAGCAAAAATTAGAAGCAGAAGATGGAGATCTTTATGACATGTGATGAGAAAATCAAAACTTGAACATTTAGTAATCACGGGAAAGATTAATGGGAGAAGAGAGGAAGGAAGACAAAGAGACAAGTCGCTAGATTGGTTTTCACTATGGCATGAGAAAATGTCCCCGACTGAACTTATTAACGAGACAAGAAACAGAGAGTTGTGAAGAAACATGACAATTGATTGATTAAAAACCACATCAATTCTAGATTTCATATTTAGTTCATTGTAGTTATGAAGCGCATTTTTTCCAAACTTACAACATATGTGATGTTATCTATTTCATTTGATGGGAAGAGATGTGCATGTTTCATGACTTGACCTAGTCAAACACACAGTTAAAAGCTACCTAGAATTAACCGTCCTTTATCCCAGGTAACCTTTCAAATATAGGTCAGTATTTTTGAAATATTTTTTTTACTCATTTTAAACATGTGCGTATTTCATTCTTGAAATCTATCATTGCACGTGAGTTACGGAGTAAGCAATACAATTGTTAGAAAGTAATCTATTCCTGATAGTGCTTACCTGTCTTGTGTTTTAGTCCATTTAAGCATGTTTTGTTGAGTAAAAATTTAACACGTCTTGTGTTCACTTCAACTGTGATGTATTTTGAACGACAAAAACTTCAGATTACAAATCTCCGCCGTGTAAATGTGTCACCCGCTTGATGTGTTCAGCTGTGTGTAGGTAATCCATTGTTGTGCTAACCACATCGGGATTTTTTTTTTAATCTGTAAGACTCTCTCTCTCTCCGTTAGGAAAAGACAACAAATGATTGTATAGAAACTTGATCCGTGTTGTTGATGTGTGTGCGTGTTCGCAATACATTTACGTCAATAAAGATTGATGCAAATCTGTTGACAAACTTCCGCTGGGACTCTGGTTGGTTGCTGTTTTATAAATCAAAGCTCAACCATCCACGAAGAGACAAAAATATTTGACATTTGTTACATTGAACCCAGTAAAAGTAGCTCGACGCTCGCAGAGTAACATTTTCCAAATATTATTTACCACACGTTTGTGCTGTGTGCCGTGCATAAATGACACATATCAACGTGACCATCTGATTTAAGATCTATCGGCTAATGGGAAATCAAGCCATACAAAATTACTCATTTGGCGATTCCTTTGAATTTCATTGGCTGCTACATAAAGTATAATCATAGTGACCAATGAAAATAACGGGAATAGTGAAATGAGTCATTAGAAAGGCTTAGCTTTCCATTAGCCAGTAGGTTTCATATCATTGACGATCGGGTATATCAAATAGCGTGTAGTAATTCATGATAATGCCGCTCCCCTCAAGGCAGTGATAACATTGTTCTGATATCGGAACGTGCCGTGTAACCACAAGCGTGCCAGTGACGTCACCACAGGAATGTTCTATTTGTGCGATTTATTACTCTGGAATATAGAACATCCTCTTCAAACGGCGATCATGAATCTCCACAAAAATCACTATCTCTTGTATCTTAAATGAAGATCACTCTTGGTTCTGCCGTGTACCAAGAACGATGATTAACTAACACTTCATCCCTGTATCCTCATGTTAATTATAATCAGACCAGCACTGTGCCACCAATGCAAAGCTTGGATACTAAAGATACAAGAAGATTTGTCACGAAATAAACAACATGTGTACGCAGAATTCTCTGAGTAATAATAAGAGACAAAATCAGAAACTGATTCCATCGGAGATTACATCAGAAGACTAACACAACCCATGTTTTAGATTATATCAGAAGTCTAACAAAACCCACGTTTTAGATTACATCAGAAGTCTGACTAACACAATCCCAGTTTTAGATTACATCAGAAGACTGACTAACACAACCCATGTTTTAGATTATATCAGAAGACTGACTAACACAACCCACGTTTTAGATTACATCAGAAGACTGACTAACACAACCCATGTTTTAGATTACATCATAAGACTGACTAACAACCCATGTTTTAGATTACATCAGAAGACTGTTTGTTAGTTGGTGGATTTGTCTGTCTACAGTCAGACACGCCCCTTTCAACTGTGGAATGGTTTTCCTTTAGTTATATCGGGGCGTATATTGTGGCCTAATGGCCTGGGTTGTCCTGTGAGGACTGGTGATTTGACCTGGGGTCTGGTCTGCGTGTCCTTAAAAGGACAAAAAAAATTTGGGGGATTGGGATGTAGTCCTAAGAAGGACTTGTTTGTTTTACTTGGTGCCTTTGGTGTTAGGCTCGTTGGTCTTGGTTCTCCTCCAAGAAATAGATGAGTGTGGGTCTTTTGTTGGCATCCAAAGGTTTGGATGGTCTTGTAGACTCTGTGGAGAAAATTTTTTTATACATATATATATGCATCCATATACTTAACATATGAAAAAAAACACATTCACCCATATACTTTACACATGAAAAAATACACATGCATCCATAAACATTACACATGAAAAAATACACATGCACCCATATACTTTACATATGAAAAAATACACCTGCACCCATATATACCTTACATATGAGAAAAATACACAATCACCCATATACTTTACATATCATAAGTACACATTCACCCATATACTTTACATATAAGTGCACATTCACCCATATACTTTACATATCATTAATACCCATTCACCCAAATACTTTACACATACATATCATAAATATCCATACACACGTGTGCTTTACATATCATATACTCATGTATCCACATATTTTACATAACATAATATCCATGCACTCAGATGTTTTACATACCCTTACATACTTATACATTTGCGTATTTCGATAGTACGTCTCCGTATATACGGTATACTGGTATTATTGGCCTTTCATACTTCATTCTCACGATAATACCAGTATTTTGGACCCCCTCCCCCCTTTGTCTAAATTATACTTGATGTTTTTCTTGGTTTTTATTCAGTCTGTTGGTTGAGCTTTCTTCCCATTAGTGATTGTTATCTGATGGTGTAATTTTCAATGTTATGGTGTGGTATGAGAACTCCTCGCTCTTGCACTCTTGTTTTTATTAGATTATATATCTGAACTAGGTGGTTATATGTCGTCTGTATTATGAGGGTTTACGTGTTTTATTCGTGTCCTGTCTGATGTCTTATGGGTATCTTTATGTTGTCCTGTCTGGTTCTGGTCTTGTGGTTATGAATGTAGTGATTTGAGTGTGGTGGTGGATTGAAACTCATTTTGGTTGTAAGGTTGTGTTTTGTTGATTGAAGACTGACTGACTATCAGAAGATTGAAGATGACATCAGAAGACTGACTAACAAAACCCACGTTTTAGATTACATCAGAAGTCTGACTAACACAATCCTAGTTTTAGATTACATCAGAAGACAACAGATTAAGTGGCTTGAACACGCCCACAGACTACTACCAGACAGAACTCACCAAAAAAAGCATATCTACTCAAATACAACAAATACAAAGTTAAAGGCAGACCTTGCAAAAGATGGATTACAGAAATACAGAAAACCACAGAAACAAGCATATATGAAATACATAACAAAACCACCTCCAGATCAATCTTCTACCACCTGACGCTGCATGTATCAAAGGGATAATAGACAGGCAGACAGACAAGCAGACAGAGATAGACAGACAGACAGATAGATAATAGATATAGACAGACAGACGGACGGATGGATGGATGGATGTAGAGAGAGAGAGATGTATGTATGGACGAAGAGAGAGATATGTATGTATGGACGGAGAGAGAGAGATGTATGTATGGACGAAGAGAGAGAAAGATGTATGTATGGATGGAGAGAGAGAGAGATGTATGTATGGACGGAGAGAGAGAGAGATGTATGTATGGACGGAGAGAGAGATGTATGTATGGACGAAGAGAGAGAAAGATGTATGTATGGACGGGGAGAGAGAGATGTATGTATGGACGGAGAGAGATTATGTATGGACGGAGAGAGAGGGATGTATGTATGGACGGAGAGAGATGTATGTATGGACGGAGAGAGAGGGATGTATGTATGGACGGAGAGAGAGATGTATGTATGGACGAAGAGAGAGAAAGATGTATGTATGGACGGAGAGAGAGAGATGTATGTATGGACGGAGAGAGATGTATGTATGGACGGAGAGAGAGATGTATGTATGGACGGATAGAGAGAGATGTATGTATGGACGGAGAGAGATGTATGTATGGACGGAGAGAGAGAGATGTATGTATGGACGGATAGAGAGAGATGTATGTATGGACGGAGAGAGAGAGATGTATGTATGGACGGAGAGAGAGAGATGTATGTATGGACGGAGAGAAAGATGTATGTATGTATGGACGGAGAGAGAGAGATGTATGTATGGACGAAGAGAGAGAAAGATGTATGTATGGATGGAGAGAGAGAGATGTATGTATGGACGGAGAGAGAGAGAGATGTATGTATGGACGGAGAGAGAGAGATGTATGTATGGACGAAGAGAGAGAAAGATGTATGTATGGACGGGGAGAGAGAGATGTATGTATGGACGGAGAGAGATTATGTATGGACGGAGAGAGAGGGATGTATGTATGGACGGAGAGGGATGTATGTATGGACGGAGAGAGAGAGATGTATGTATGGACGAAGAGAGAGAAAGATGTATGTATGGACGGATAGAGAGAGATGTATGTATGGACGGAGAGAGATGTATGTATGGACGGAGAGAGAGAGATGTATGTATGGACGGATAGAGAGAGATGTATGTATGGACGGAGAGAGATGTATGTATGGACGGAGAGAGATGTATGTATGGACGGAGAGAGATGTATGTATGGACGGAGAGAGAGATGTATGTATGGACGGAGAGAGATGTATGTATGGACGGAGAGAGAGAGATTATGTATGGACGGAGAGAGAGATGTATGTATGGACGGAGAGAGAGATGTATGTATGGACGGAGAGAGATGTATGTATGGACGGAGAGAGATGTATGTATGGACGGAGAGAGAGATGTATGTATGGACGGAGAGAGAGATGTATGTATGGACGGAGAGAGATGTATGTATGGACGGAGAGAGATGTATGTATGGACGGAGAGAGAGATGTATGTATGGACGGAGAGAGAGAGATTATGTATGGACGGAGAGAGAGGGATGTATGTATGGACGGAGAGAGATGTATGTATGGACGGAGAGAGAGAGATGTATGTATGGACGGATAGAGAGAGATGTATGTATGGACGGAGAGAGATGTATGTATGGACGGAGAGAGAGAGATGTATGTATGGACGGAGAGAAAGATGTATGTATGGACGGAGAGAAAGATGTATGTATGGACGGAGAGAAAGATGTATGTATGGACGGAGAGAAAGATGTATGTATGGACGGAGAGAGAGATGTATGTATGGACGGAGAGAAAGATGTATGTATGGACGGAGAGAGAGAGATGTATGTATGGACGGAGAGAAAGATGCATGTATGGACGGAGAGAGATGTATGTATGGACGGAGAGAGAGAGATATATGTATGGACGGAGAGAGAGGGATGTATGAATGGACGGAGAGAGAGATGTATGTATGGACGGAGATAGAGGGATGTATGAATGGACGGAGAGAGAGGGATGTATGGATAGATAGATCGTCATATCTCTTTCCTTCAGTCTTGCCGTTTCTCGATATGTTCACCAAACTTCACAGTTTCCTAACGTAGCCACAATCTAGAGACTATCATTTTGATCTCACTGAAGCAACACCCCACCCCACCCCACACATTCACTGTTTCATATTTGACTCAGCATCATTAACTTGTCTCATCGAATTCGAAAGACACATCTCTAAAATTGCTTTCAAAAGTCATCTACAGCCATATATACACAGAAAACTGGCGTGCGTTTGAATAGTAAAGCAAAATGAATTAAACTGGTTACTAAAAACACTTACTTTGCCTATGAATAAAAATATATAAAAAGTATATATAAAAAAACATACAATAAAACTACACAGGACAAATTTCATCTTATCGGTCCATATGGGACCTTTTTCAAGAGACAAATAACTAATAATATGCCTTAACAATAATAAACGAAATAGATGCATGACATTTTATGAAGCCATGTTTCTATGACGCAGAAATGGAAACGCATCTTGTAAAATAGAAAATGCGTGCATTCATTATAAACAAACTGGAAAGTGGGAAAATAGAGGCAATAGAGATGTGGTTGGAGGTGTTTATAATGAATGCAAGAATATAAAGAGAAACTGACCCAAATCAGTAATATAAGAAAAAGACCTTTTTTGTCACTTTATGAGACAGGCAGGTTTTAAGAACATAGTCACAACAGGCAAGACTGAAGGCAACAGAGACAGATGGAGACAACGTGAGAAAATATTAGTTTGACAACCTAGCAAGGCATGGAAACAACAACGATCCTGATAACAATACTGTGGACAGAGAGCCATGGTCGCCTACGCCAACCAGAATGTTATGTTATGTTATGTTCCTCCAGGGCCATAGGCGGCGCATAGGGCAGAAACCATAGCTTTCCATTTCTGTCTTTGTGTTGCCAGGTCTTTCAATTGTTGCGTGTTGTTTAGGTTCATTGACATGCCTTCTCTATTAATGGTTCTTCGTAGAGTTTCTCTAGGTCTCCCTCTTCTTCTTACTCCAGGTGGCACCCAATATAGTGACTGCTGGGGAATTCTTAGTCTGTTCAGAATAGGCAATTCTTAGGCTGTTCAGAATAGGCAACCAGAATGGCATAAGATAACGATTGATGAGTAATGGAAATCTTAGTAATCGTATAATTTCGTTCGGTTACTACGGCACCCTCCACTTTGTCGGACACCCTTTGACCATTTGGTTATTTACGTGTGTTTGAACATGTATGCCGACATGATTCCTTGTCAAAAACATTTCTGCAGAGAACCGTCGAAGGTGGAAGAAGCAGAGGAAGACGAATAAAAGCACGGACAGACAACATCAGGGACTGGATCCGTTCTCTGGACTACGTCCTGCTGGAAACCTAGTAGGGCACCTGATGCAAGAAAGTTAAATTCTCTAGACTATGTCTTGCTGGAAATCTAGTAAGAACATCCTGCTAGAAGAGAGATACATTCTCTAGACTACGTACTCCTGGAAATCTAGTATGTACACCCTGCTACAAGAGAGACATGATGGGAGTTAGAGAACGAACGAAAACATTTATAAATAATTATGTTTGTACATGTTTTATTAAGTTTTCTTCTTTCGTATACATGAGACGTGTTTATATCTAAAGTTTTGTTTCTTCTATACACTTGACTGTGTTTTATAGCTTGTACAGAGTTCCGCAGAGTTTTTCGTCCACTGTTATTTCTCTGGGTCAGTGTGTATTTGTCTCAGATTTCCTATTCCCGGAAATCTTGAAGAATATGCTCTACAGTCTGGAATACCTTATCGAGGCCAGATACTTGCTGCAGAGATGGAGCTTAGTTCATCCTGCAGAAGCTGAAAATTAAGATTGGTCAGACCCTCCTACAATCGAGCAAGACCACAATCTATCCTAGCAAGGACAGATGCTGAAGACGGAGACAACCAGCCAAGAGGCAATCAGGATGTTACCAACGGAAGCAATGGAATATGTTTATTAAGAATATATGTATATTTTTGTTAATCACTAGAAACACTCATAAAAACACACTCAAATCAACGTTTCGACCACAAAGCCTTTATCAAGAACGCAACAGAGCACTCGGCAATTTGTGTGTTTCCAGTGATTATCACAATTTCATTACTGAGTTTTAAATTTTCGCCTGATTTATTAAGTGTCCATGTTAAACCACATCAAATAAATGATGTAGATGGATTGTGCGTATACTGATAAAATATGGAAATAATATAGTATCACAATCAATGCTTGGAGCTGAATATGAGAAGAAGACAGGAACTAGAATACACCAACAGAAGAACTCATGGAAGACCTGACTGAAATTAAACTTTTTGGAGACAGACTGAGAAGCTGCTCCAGAACGCACATAAAAGAAAAATAATTGTCCATGGAAAATGCACCCAACGATGTGTGACCGCTCAAGAGGGCTCGGGGGCTTGTTTGATTCATTGATACTATGCTACTGTTCTGAAATCGGATTTTTTAAATAATACTTATAGCTACTTCTGCATATTTTCACACTTGAATAATCCTACACAGCACACGCTTTACTGCTCCTTTACGTACGACGTCACTCATGTGGAAATGACCGCGCCCCTTGAAAATTATACAGTCCAACGGACGCATTGGGAATCAGCCTTCTAAACTGAATCGATTTGATCTTTTCGTAACTTTTCATTGCGTAGGTTTTCAGAGTGTTTCGGGTTTCAATCTGAAACCGGACGGCATTAAGGAGCGCCTGTCTCTTGTATGACTTTAGTCGATCCATAGTTTCTGTTTGTTTCGTGTTACATGTTTGTTGTCATTTTTGTATTATCCTTGTCCGGTGTCATTTCGCCTCTTCCGGTCAATCCATACTACTCATACCAATGTGACCGTCGATTTTATTACTGTTCACTTTCTGTTATATGTTTTAATTTTGTTTCAATTGTCTGTCTTGATAAAGGCCTTTTGGTCGAAACGTCGATTTGTGTGTGTGTGTATATGTGTGTGTGTCATTATGTGTTATCTAGTATCAGCAAAACTTTATTACCCTTTTCCTGGATCTAACTGTTGGATTTCAGTTGTGCGCAGTAAGTACAATTTTCCTAAAGGAACAACAGATCACCCCCACCAGCTGCAATTAAACAAGAAAATAATGTGTTGCATATCCTATTAGGAATGTAGCCATCAACTCAGCATTTTGGGCAGTTGAGATTTTTTCTACGCAATATAAATACTTGAGTATTTTGCCTTTGCTTTCTGAATGCACGACTGCCTGCGGACGGATTCGAACCTGTTGCTTTTGCCGTCATAGACGCGTAGTGTACCACTTAGCTACAGATTCAAATGAAACCCAAAAAAACGGATACAATTCGTCTTTGGAAACACATGAACAAAATAACTCAATAATAATTAATGGTTTAAATAAAATAAGCGCCAGGACGGTCCAGAAGCAATAACAAACTACTGAACCTATTTATACTGCCTAGAAAATGACCACAGTCAAAAAATACTGGATTGATAGCTACATCGTGAATGCTACCAAAGATTAAATAAGCCTAAGCTACTTTTGGAACGCGCGCCAGTTGCAAGAATATCCATAGCATGCCTGTTGCAAGAATATCACTTATAGATCGCTTGTTGCAAGAATATCACTTATAGATCGCTTGTTGCAAGAATATCACTTATAGATCGCCTGTTGCAAGAATATCACTTATAGATCGCCTGTTGCAAGAATATCACTTATAGATCGCCTGTTGCAAGAATATCACTTATAGATCGCTTGTTGCAAGAATATCACTTATAGATCGCTTGTTGCAAGAATATCACTTATAGATCGCTTGTTGCAAGAATATCACTTATAGATCGCCTGTTGCAAGAATATCACTTATAGATCGCCTGTTGCAAGAATATCACTTATAGATCGCCTGTTGCAAGAATATCACTTATAGATCGCCTGTTGCAAGAATATCACTTATAGATCGCCTGTTGCAAGAATACCACTTATAGATCGCTTGTTGCAAGAATATCACTTATAGATCGCCTGTTGCAAGAATATCATTCATAGCATGTAATTCTGGTAGCCCCCAACTGGTAATCGTCAGTGATCTTTGCAAAAAAAAATGCACTCCTAAACAAGACTTTACGACACCAATCGAACCCACAAACCTTTATAACAAGGCTATTGACTTAATTACTAAACCGGGAATATCTCTGGTATTTGCTGTTTCAATTTTTTTTTAAAAGGGAAAAATATATCCTTTGAATGATAGAAATTGTAGAATACACTAGAAAACTGTGCCCACTCTTGAATATTACAACATTCAAGAATAAGTGGGACTGCTGTACAACTGTATAACAATAATACTTACGTTAAACATAAGGTATATCGGTTTTACAATGTACACCCAGACTATCACATTGTAAGATACGGGTTCGAAACCTTACAAATAACAGTCTACAAGACAGTTTCAACCTTTAGATATTTTTTACGAAATACAAGACAAACAGTGAACAAACAGAAAAAATTATGGCAATATTACAATCATTAGACCGCAGACATTTCTATTACACCATTTAATGTTTTCTATGATAAAAATCTGATTACTAAATATTTCAAGTGTGCCAGGTTCATGTATGCATAATACGTTTAAAAAATAAACATTGGGAAAAGTTTATATTAATGTTTCGATGGGCCTGGTACCATTTTCTATCAAATGTAATTCTTAGATGGAAAGGATTATATGTTACAAAAACTGAACGTAGAAATAAATTGAAAAGAAATAAACTGAATAGAAATGAACTGAATAGGCCTATTTCATTTTCGACAACGAACATTATTAAAACGGAATTTAGTCAAGCTAAATAAGAAAAATGTACGTTACAAAATGCATAACAATTATTCTCACTATCTTTTTGGGAAAAAAACAGTTGTTTTTACAAATGTTAATGCATGCGGAATGTCATACAAATCGTGTATCAGCTTGAACATTTCAGGGATTTATACAACAAAACAACCGGTACAACTATATAAAACAACTGGTACAACTATATAAAACAACTGGTACAACTATATAAAACAACTGGTACAACTATATAAAACAACTGGTACAACTATATAAAACAACTGAGAGCGTACACGGAGCGTCTATGACGAATAAGGTACCGAGTTCGATCCCTGCCACAGGCAATTGTGCATCGAGACCGTTTCAGAAAGCAATGGCAAACTACTGAACTTATTTATATTGCCTAGAAACTCACCAAAGCCAACAAATGCTGGATTGATAGCTAAGTCCTGGAAAGGATATTCTACCATTTTATATATATATAAAATAAAACATCAGTATTTAAAGGGAAATAACCATTAAAATTCTAAGAGCACACAAATGGTGAAGTCATATGAGTCGAAATGGAATGTTGTAAACAAAATACTGCACTGTAACGTAGGGTTAACAGCAGAGACATCTAAGATAACAATTGCATTCGTGTACACTAGTATTGCCGTAGAGATATTTATTCAGATATTGTCTCCATGGCAATATGTGTGTAATAGTTAGTGTTAATCGTTGGATCATCGTCACTGTACTCCGGACAAATCCATAGGTGCTCAGATCTCTCTTTGGGTGTAACCGCAATTACACGTTGACTGATGGTCCCAGTACGCCTTTGATTGACCATCATTCTTTCTCGCCCACGAAACCGCTCCTTTCTAGCGACACCATATTTCAAACCAAGCTCCTTTATTCTAGTCATGGAACAAGAGTCATCGTCACTTATACAGTCATTTGTTCGTGCTTTTTCCCGTAGGGCGTTCAAAATGTCAGCCCGATCCATCGCTCCACCAACAGTCGTATAACAGCGTGTGTGGCCAACCTATCTGCTCTCTCATTACCCCTGACTCCTGCATGTCCCGGCACAATAATAAAAGTCACTTTATGCACACAGAATTCTTCTGAGCGAATGCAACACTTTCCTCTCTGATGGTCTTCCCCCACTTTTGAGCTTTTGAGCCGGGAAGGTCCAGGCACTCCTGATGTGTCTCTCCACCGACCCATCTGTATATATAACTATATCACCTTCCTTGGAATTCTCACCCATCAGAACGAGTACCTCCGACTCCACTACTGTCGGACACCAATCACTGCATTCTCTATTGAGTGTTATTATTACTTTGAAGACTGTCGTACAATATAAGGGCGCCCGACTCCATTCCGCGCCAGGTAGCACATCCTCCAATCTGCACACACTCTGTATAATATCCACCGCGCGCCCCATCCACGACTTTTCTCTCTAATACTTTTTTATAAGTATGTCATTGTTTAATTGATTACTTCTGCTGCTTAATGTCAGATATCTAATGCTTTTGTTATGTCATTATTTTTTATTGTTTTTACTGTGTGTTCACTGTTTGCCTTAAATTTTCGGGGAAAAAAACTTTAATGTTGAATCTTTGAAAATGTGGTATACTTTTATCTGTATTTTGTTCATACTCAGTTCCCGGCCTATAGTCCGATAGTGTGTGGGTTCAAAGTAACACTGATCGACCTTGTGTTTTTACATAAGTACTATACTATTGTCTCGTACAAATACGTAAGATGGTTTCTAGGAAATGTAATAGTGAAAGTAACATCCGAATAAATACAGCTCTAATCAAATAAAGAAATTCGATTAGATATCTAGCAGTCTTGATAACTGAGACAAAAGATGTAGTCCAGAGATTTTCGTTGGAGATGGCTGTGACAAGATTACTTGAACTTCGGTCTCGAATTTATTTTAGGGTCATAAGCACTAACATAATTATATTTGACACTCGTTTGTGGTTGAAAACGGCATGTCTCGACGTGAAGATCATTCCATCCGTTGTTATTAGATATTATGTATTGTACTCGTGGATATTTTTCTGCAAGTTGTGTTTTGTGATCTGTGCGTGAGAAATGCCGTTTATTCAAGACGTCAATGTATGTTTATGTATGTATGTCTGCTTTTAGTCACAATTACGGGCCTCTCCGCAACGAACGTTGACTGCAGCTGAGCTCCAAAATCTCCCGTCTCTTGCTTTGGTGGTGCAATCTGCTAGACTGTAGCATGTCTATCTTGTTATGTTTCTCTCCCACCTGTATCTCTGCCTACCTCTTGTTTGTCTCCTCTCAACTCTACCCTCAAGTAAAGTTTTCAACAAGGTGTCATGTTTTAATGTCCAAAGTACTTTATTTGCTTGATCTTTATTCCATTATAAGTTTCTTTTTTCATACACAGTGTTGTTGAAACCTTATTTGTTTTTGTTATTAGTGATCAATTTTTGTATTAGTCAGTACTTATTGTTACCAGATGTTCTGTTTTGTGCTCGTGAATATTGTTCTGCAAGTTATGTTCTGTGCATCAGGATGACCCTTTATTCGAGGCGTCAATTTACGTTTATGTTTGAGGGCTTTTGGTAACACATACTAAAATTGTCTGGCTTCGTGATGAAGCGGCACAGATCGCATTTTGGACAGGTAATATACTTCGTGACGGAGTGTTTTCGACAGGTAAGGTACTTTATAGTTTTAATTTCTGCCGCCAGCAGATGTCCATTCTGACAGTTTAGAAAGTAATGTAAACAATGTAATATTGCCTAGAAAATCATTACAGCCAATAAATATTGGGTTGTTGATTTGGTTCTAAATAAGATACGGTATTCAAGTTTTATAAATGCTGGGTTGATCATTTGGTTCTAAATAACATACGGTATTCAAGTTTTATAAATGCTGGGTTGATCATTAAGTTCTAAATAAGATACGGTATTCAACATTTTCTCAGTCACTTTATCACTCAATATTTATACCTTTCACTGCTTGGATCATAGTCTTACTACAAACTCAGCTATAACCTTTCAACTTAAGATATTGTTCATGATTCACAGAAATATTCCTTCTTCTTCTGCGCTCACTCTCAAACTCCTGCAGATTAGCAGGACGTAGTCCAGAGAATGGAATGCGCTGTGTCTCAGACTCCTGCAGATTAGCTACACTATACACGCTTTCATTCCTGATATTCAAATTGAACATGACTTTTGCGTAATTTTTACTCTTTGTTGGACTGTCGAGTCAACTCCACCCCTTAAATCTCCTTAGTCGCCTCCCAGTACATGTGCAGTGGGCAAGTAGCAGTCATGTTGTTCTTTGCTCCCTTTCTGTGCCACGGTAACACATAAGCAAAAAACCATTACTTTAGAGATGAAATCATATTTTGAAAGCTAACACTGGCCAAATAAACGTGAAATTGTAATTTCCATTTGACAGGCAGGTTATAATTAAATCTCAGCGAATCTCAGCATGTCACTGATAGTTTAATTTCTTCATATTAAATACTGCGTCACGAAATCTGTTTAATATTACTTGTTAATAAACTTTAACTGCCGTTACATGTTATTGTGAGCTTGCGTAACTTTGTGAACTGAACGTTGACTTATCAGCTACAGTAGATGAGACAGATCTAAACTATGATACGATAAAGTATGTTTATTATTGTCTAAACATCGATAATATGTACTTACTGTTATTACTTTATTACTTCTTCTTCTTCTTCTTCTTCAGCGTTCATTCTCAAACTCCCGCTGGATCTTCCTTGTAGCAGGACCATGATCCTACTAGTTCTCCAGCAAGATGTAGTCCATAGAATGGATATACGTTGTATTGCCGTTTTATTTGCGCCAATGGCCCGACACATCCGTCTTCGGTAGGATTACTTTATTTAATATTGGATAAACTTGAGAGATAGAATCACGTAGAGTAGTCCGGACATAAAACCTAGTAATGTACTATGAAAGTCAATTTAGGAATGAAGCGTGAAGAATGAAGCGTGAAGAATGAAGCGTGAAGAATGAAGCGTAAATGAAAAAAATTCGAAAGGCTAACGAGAATTGAACCAGGTCCGCTCTAGCGGCACCAAATCGCCTTGCAACTCAAGTAAACAGGTTTTCCATACTTGATCAACCACATCCCTAAAAATATGTGGTCTGGTTAAGACATTCAACCTGTGTACTCAAGTCACTGAAAACGGACCTATCGAGACAAGAACTATTTTACAACAACAAACATCCAGTGCAAGTATTGAAGTATCCTCAGGAACACAGAAATTGAACATTCGTATTTCTACTATCAGAACCTATAGGTCTACTATACTCATGTACTATGGTGAAAGTCTACAAATATGATAACTCTTTCCTTCCCTTAAGAATTTTTTCACAAAAAGTTACCAAAAAGCCACAGGAAACGAAGAACTTACCTTTTTAATAACCTTCTCTCTCTCTCTCTCTCTCTCTCTCTCTCGCCTAAGCCAGGACAACGGCCTTGACGCCATGTCAGTTTATCATTCACTGGGTTCTTGGGCGTTAGAACCCAAAATCTCCATGTATTACTGTTTCGGGTTTAAAACATTAATTAGAAAGTTGGACATTGGTCGACTATATCTATATCGCTCTGTACAATGTGTTCTACTGTCAGTGAAATTATTTCACGCATTAGTCGGTCCATTGCGCCATGTATCCGCAAATACAAATCCTTTTATCACCTGAGAGTTAGGTTCCGGTATAGGAAACGCTTCACACTAGAATTGGACTATGTTGATTTGAATTCTTAGCAGATGATTTGTTCACCATCGTGCAGATTTCGTGCAATTGTTAGTGTATACACATATTTTACTGCGGATTGTAAGAACTGGCTTTATGTCGTTTAGATAAACCAGAATTAGGGTGATAAAGTTTTCCTATTAATTAGAGGCACACATAATAACACACGCAAATCGATGTTTCGACCAAAAGGCCTTTAGCAAGACAACAATTGAAACAAAATTAAAACATACAACAGAAAACGAACAGTAAGGACATGAACGGTCACATTGGCATGTGTAATATAGATTGACCGGAAGAGATGAAATGACACCGAACAAGGAAAAAACGAAAATGACTAATAATATGTGACATGAAACAAACAGAAACTATGGATCAACTAGAATCATACATGAAACAAACAGTCATTAATGCCGTCGGGTTAAAGAGTGCCGTATTGGTAAATGTAACGGTTCTCAAATACAATGGCCCCTACCATTGAAGTGGACGTCTACAGGAAAACCCGAATGGTGTTTTATGCTATACAGATGTTCATATAACCGGTCTGCAAACCTCCTTCCAGTTTCACCTATATATGTCATGGCGCAAAGCTTGCATATGATGGCATAGATGACGTTGCGGGACACACATGGGAAGCTCTCCTCAATGGTGTAGGTGGCTTTAGGGAATGTGACAGACCGGATATGGGTGACATAGGCACAAGTGTATCATGTGCTGCTTTTGCATCTGATGTTACCGAAATGATTATGAACGTCAGGCTGGAGATCATGGAGAAACTGCAGATAAAGAAAACCCTTCATTGATAAACTAGGAATGGTCTGTGCGTGAATTTCCCACAATTCCTCCGAATGGCAGATGATAGAGATGTTTGGAGAGTTTTTTTTTATGCTGATGTATCCAGTGTGGCACCCCTACGACCCTGATGTATCCAGTGTGGCACCCCTACGACCCTGATGTATCCAGTGTGGCACCCCTACGACCCTGATGTATCCAGTGTGGCACCCCTACGACCCTGATGTATCCAGTGTGGCACCCCTACGACCCTGATGTATCCAGTGTGGCACCCCTACGACCCTGATGTATCCAGTGTGGCACCCCTACGACCCTGATGTATCCAGTGTGGCACCCCTACGACCCTGATGGGTTATGGGTCTTATTATTAATGTCAAAATATTTTACGTGTTCGATTTTTATTCTAGCCCTGACGTTAAAAGGCAATAGAGAGTTTAGCGAATAGATAGACTTTTATTTATTTTAATAGCTCTCAAGAGAGATTTTCGGTCAAAATTGCGAGTGAGAATGTATGTGTTTTCCTCGGTGTCAGTTTAAATCGGATTTTCCTCCTGAAAACAACGGTAAACTACAAGAGTATAGTGCCAAGACATTTTCTATTATATTACCGCGGAGAATTCAAGAGATTCATAGGAAAGACTACGTTCTGGAAAGAATATGTCACCTGATGATGAATAGCTCTTTCTTTAAATGGTTACGTTAATTGTATCTCTTACGGTCGTGGAGGTTCCTTTTACCCGCGGACGCTAGTCCAATTTGGTTATGTCAGAGTTTTAGAAAGATAGTCGAGGTTATGGTAATCCTGTCACCACGACCCTCCGATTATAGTGGGATATTAATTGAAGTTAGTGTTGAGACCACACAATCCAGATTTTTAGGGCATGTGATGACAAACGTAAAACTTGAACATTTAGTAACCACCGGAAAAATCGTGGAGAGAAGATATTGAAGATAAAGAGAGAAATTTCTGGATAGGTTGTTACTGTAGCACAAAAAGATGTCACCAACTGAACTTATTAATCAGCACAAGAGGCAGAGAGTTGGGGAGAAATATGATCGCTTACGACACTCGGCCTGACAATTTGATTGAACAACACAAGATGCAGAGACTTGTGGAGAAACATGCTCGCCTACGCCATTCAGCACGACACTGTTATTGAGTGAAGTATAGTGTTTTTTAATTTGCTGTCCAGATTTATATATTACCTTTCTATATATTACGGACAAAATGTAAATGTTATATCTGACATAATTATTTCAAATTAAGTAGGCATACTTAAGCTAACAATATTTCTGTTGTTTCAAGAATAGTTATTTAGTTATTTAGTTATATGTGAATTAGTTGTGCAAGTTTGACACAATAAACGAACAGAAACTGAAATATGACATTTTTGATCACATCACATCCATTCTGGCAAATTCGTTGAGCGATCATCATCATCATCAGGTGCCATATCGTTGAGCGATATCTAACTTTATTTCCAGAAGAGTTACACAATATCATTCAATAACAAAACTTTGTCTGATGACATGACGATTGTTATGATTAGGCATACAGAATAAAAGGAATCGTTTTGAAGTGTGTCTGAAAATGGAGCAGCATAAACAGATTAATGCGCATATTGAAAGTGATGAGGAAGATTTTAGCAGAGATTGGTTGAAAATTGGTAGAAGTGTTCAAAATGTAAGTTCAGTCTTTTGCCTGGGTGGCTTCACTTTTTCTTTTGTTGACACGACGAAGATTTATTATAAACAAATATTAGTTTTAAAAATTAACTCGTTTTCTGATATATGGAACACTCTTAAAAGTTACATATATAAAAATAAAACAATGGTTAAAGGACTTAATAAATCAATTAAATCTAGTCTAGTGGTCAACCCGTACCAGTGGTTGTCACGCCGATTTCATTATTTTGATTATATATAATAATTATATTATGCCTATTGCCAAACTACTAACTAAACTATCAACAAAGTGAAAGTGGTTAAAGTCTTGAAATTATTCCGAAGTTACTACTTACAAAACTATTCATTAAAAAATGACTGATATGCATTCAGCGGTAAAATGGTCTCACCACCCAATTTCAACACCAACATATTACGTCTTTTACTTTTACCATTTGATAATGATAAATAATGGTATCTTCACCATGACACACTGTCACCATCAACTTATGTCAGCCTCTCACTACTGTGCAATCTGCCCAGCCTCTTCCAGTGTCATGTTCAGGAAGTCTATGAAGTCATGTGTCCATTGTAGTCTTGGCCTGCCTCTGGTTATTTTTTAATTTTTATTTTCTTGTTAGTTTTGAGTTGTCAGTCTTCTTCTATGTTCATATCTTTACGGACGTCTGCGATGGTTGGTCTTTCTGTCCCTGGTATTCTTAGGACCTTTCTATAGCATTTCATTTTGAATGCTGATATTTTCTTTTCCTTTGCGGATGTTGCTGTCCACCTCTCATGACCGTATGTTGTCACTAGAAAACTATAGTTTCTTAATAGTTGTAACTTTGTTTTTCTGTGTACACCTTGACATAGATTTTTAATCCTATGTTTTTTTAGGGCCAGTGTTAATCTCTGCTGAGCAATCCCCTGTGGTGCTGATGGTTGACTCAAGATATTCAAAGTTGCAGACATTTTCTAGTTGTTCTTTGTCAATGACTATTGTAGATGTGAGTTTATCTCTAATTATATGCATTATGCATATTTTTGTCTTTTTTGCATTGAGGAAAAGTTTTTGTTCCTCGCTATGATGTTTAACTGACATAATCATGTTTTATAAACCTGATATTAGGATTGTGTCATCAGCTACTAACCATGTGTTAGTATGTACCCAGACTAACTCAGAATCATAGCACAATGAACACATAATAAGTACAAGTTCGATTCCCGGTAAGGACTGTTGCTGAAGTTTAATTGTGTATCTGGACCATTTATAAAGCAATGACAAATTACTGAATATATTTATATTGTCTAGATAAATTACTACAGGCAAAAAATGCTGGGTTTATGAATGTGCCCTGAACATGCATGACAGTCATGCAAATTCATGTGAGAAATATTGTAAAAGTTTATTCTATATGTGATGCAATTGTTGTAAAAGTGGATTCTATATGTGAGGAAAGTGTGTGTAACTGACTGCTTAGTGAATATTATGTTCAGTAATAATGTTTCAATATCCTAATAGAAACTTGATTTTTTTCTCACTGATATTATCAGCATGGGTTCCGAATCGGACTAGAAGACAGCCAGGAACAGTCGCTACAGTTAGGGTTTAATGCTGGTTTCAAGAAAGCTCTAGAGATGGCATTAGCAGGTGGCAAGCTACAAGGGAGCATCTGGTAAGACAATGTTATTCCTCAACTTTATCTGTTTATTTTTCTTCTATTATACCATACTATGGTATGTTCAGATGTGTTAGTTCAATCTCTGACAGAGAAATCAATATTAATTGTTTCGGTTCTCTATTTCATGTATGCCAGTTTTTAGGATTATAATTTTCTCATCTAAATTCATTGGTTGTTGATCCAGCTGTCCATGGACGATGCCCTTGATCAACATTATAGTGCTGAAAAGTCTGAATTTTTAACCCCCTACGGGTCGGAGCCAGAAAATTATCACACCACAATGAAGGTAGGTTTCTGTCTATGCACTGTTTAGAGCCAGAAAATTATCACACCACAATGAAGATAGGTATCTGTCTATGCACTGTTCAGAGCCAGAAAATTATCACACCACAATGAAGGTAGGTTTCTGTCTATGCACTGTTCAGAGCCAGAAAATTATCACACCACAATGAAGGTAGGTTTCTGTCTATGCACTGTTCAGAGCCAGAAAATTATCACACCACAATGAAGGTAGGTTTCTGTCTATGCACTGTTCAGAGCCAGAAAATTATCACACCACAATGAAGGTAGGTTTCTGTCTATGCACTGTTCAGAGCCAGAAAATTATCACACCACAATGAAGGTAGGTTTCTGTCTATGCACTGTTCAGAGCCAGAAAATTATCACACCACAATGAAGGTAGGTTTCTGTCTATGCACTGTTCAGAGCCAGAAAATTATCACACCACAATGAAGGTAGGTTTCTGTCTATGCACTGTTCAGAGCCAGAAAATTATCACACCACAATGAAGGTAGGTTTCTGTCTATGCACTGTTCAGAGCCAGAAAATTATCACACCACAATGAAGGTAGGTTTCTGTCTATGCACTGTTCAGAGCCAGAAAATTATCACACCACAATGAAGGTAGGTTTCTGTCTATGCACTGTTCAGAGCCAGAAAATTATCACACCACAATGAAGGTAGGTTTCTGTCTATGCACTGTTCAGAGCCAGAAAATTATCACACCACAATGAAGGTAGGTTTCTGTCTATGCACTGTTCAGAGCCAGAAAATTATCACACCACAATGAAGGTAGGTTTCTGTCTATGCACTGTTCAGAGCCAGAAAATTATCACACCACAATGAAGGTAGGTTTCTGTCTATGCACTGTTCAGAGCCAGAAAATTATCACACCACAATGAAGGTAGGTTTCTGTCTATGCACTGTTCAGAGCCAGAAAATTATCACACCACAATGAAGGTAGGTTTCTGTCTATGCACTGTTCAGAGCCAGAAAATTATCACACCACAATGAAGGTAGGTTTCTGTCTATGCACTGTTCAGAGCCAGAAAATTATCACACCACAATGAAGGTAGGTTTCTGTCTATGCACTGTTTCAGAGCCACTGCAACGAAGATAGGATTTACTGTACTCATTCCCCGCCACCAATAGCCTGCTGGTTATGCTGAACATCTCTATGGCTCCAGGCATGCAACCATATGTTCAATGTTGCACTCTTAAACCCGACAGCATCAGTGAGCACCTGTCTCATGTATGATTCTGGTTGTTCCATAGTTTATGTTTGTTTCGTGTCACATGTATGTGATAATTTTTTTATATTCCTTGTCCGGTGTCGTTTCACTTCTTCCGGTCAATCTATATTACACATACCAATGTGCACGTCCATATCCTTTACTGTCTGTTTTCTGTTGTATATTTTAATTTTGTTCCAATTTTTGTCTTGATAATGGCCATTTGCTCAAAATGTCGATTTGTGTGTGTTATTATGTGTGTATTGAGTGATTAGCAAGACTTCATTACCATATTCCTGGATTTACCTGTTGGATTTCATTTTGCACAGTAAGTACATATTATATAACTATCTTTCTCTGGGTGATACCTATAGTCAGCAAATTTTGGGGTTGAGGTAACTTTACCCATCCCATAGAGTTTCGAAGTGAACCAGGGGCCATGCTGAAGTCATATGTGTCAGGCCAGCACAGATGTCACAGCTAAACTGTAAACAATAACGCAATATATTTCATTCTCTGGGCTACATGCTGCTAATCTGCAGGAGTTTGAGACCAGACAAAGAAGAAGTGAAGTAGAATGTTTCACAATGTCGGACACACAGCTCATGAAAAGTCTTATACCTTAGCACATACTTATCACATAACTTATCACACAATTTATCACATAACTTACCATATAACTCATGCATTTTGCAACTTCCTACTGAACTCTAAATTTGCTACAGCATTACCTTAATGGAACTTCATTTGCTAATAAATTTCTATAGATTTCATCCCTTCATGCTAAGGTACCGGATTCAAATTCCTACATTGGAATTGTGCATTCAGACCATTCAGAAAGCAATGGCATACTACAAAATATATTTATATTGTCCAATAACCACCATTGTCTATTGTCTTACCCTTTTAAAAATAATACTGCAGGGAACCGCCAAAGGTGGAAGAAGCAGAGAACAAATAGAAGCATGGACAGACAACATGAAGGACTGGACAAGACAAGATTCTTCCTCACTCTTGCACATTGTTGAAGATATAAATCGATGGAAGATTCAGTGTATTGATGCATGCAATGTGGCACCCCTATGACCTTGACCAGGTTTATAGATAGATAAATATAATGTCTTTTCCTAGGTGAACGATGGTTGATCGAATCCACACTTTCCACTAAGCATAGGGGTGGGATCCTTAGCTGTCATTCCAATGCCAGATGTGTTACCTTGGTTGAGTTGAGTCCATGTTTCTTCAAGGTTATCTTGATATTTTATATCCACTGCTTTCTCGGTTTACCGTTTGACTCTATATTCAGATATTCTTTTTATTATATACTTATATTGGTATTTGGTTTTGGTTCATTCTCATAAGATGACCAAAACATTTTACTTGCTTTACATTCAATACATGATATTATGCTTTCTCTTTTCCACATTTCTTCATTTCTTAATTTATCTTGTTTAGTAAACCATGCAGATTTTCTCAGACACTTCATTTCACATGTAACAGTTTTATTTTTCTGCGAGACTGTTAAAGACTATATTTGACACTGATAATAGAGTGATTATTGATACTTTGTTGAGACAGTAGATTCACACTTTATTTATATCTTTTTTCAAAGGTTTTATTAGAGCTCGTTCACAAAACACGACTGTATCTGCCATCTTCTAAATTCAAATAAATTGTGAAAATCACTGCAACCTAAAATTGCTGAGTTTATGGCTAAGTCCTGAATATAATCTGCTACCAATTTCACCCTTTAACTGATCTGAAAACAGAAAACAAGAAATCTGCTTTTCTTTGTTGAATGTCATTCATGGGGTGACCATCTTTGACTGTCATTATGTTGAATGTCATTCATGGGATGACCATCTTTGAATGTCATTCATGGGGTGACCAGCTTTGACTGTCATTATGTTGTTACATTGTTTCTCTACACTAAGATTACACGTGCAGGACACACTCTGTACATCCTTAACAAAACATTCTGTACATCCTTAACAAAACACTCTGTACATCCTTAACAAAACACTCTGTACATCCTTAACAAAACATTCTGTACATCCTTAACAAAACACTCTGTACATCCTTAACAAAACACTCTGTACATCCTTAACAAAACATTCTGTACATCCTTAACAAAACACTCTGTACATCCTTAATAACAATATAGACAGATTCTCGATTAGAAAACTGGCCTCACAGCAAGTGGGGCATTCCCATAAATGCTCCGCCCTCTGTTCCAGCAGCCATTCAACTCGATGGTTTTTCAAGTCCAATGCCGCCACAACAGATGTTGACATCAGGGCACAACTCTGGCCTTTGCAACAGGTTTCTTTGTTGTTCTGCCCACCCACGCTGTGCCCGTAACTAGTTCAAGCACAACGTCGACCCGTCGGAACAACATGGTAACTGTTATCGAAGGTTACGACTACGGGTCGTAATATTGACAGATACTATGATTATCATACATTTTTCACACTTTTAAGATTTTATTTTGGAATGCCCTCATATAAATTCTATCACACTTTCAAGATTTTCATTTGATAAGCCTATGTACAATTTCCATCACACTTTTAAGATTTTCATTCAAAACACCTTCATATAATTGTTTTGTTTGTTTCATCATTATTGTTACTTATTTGTTATGTTTCTGTAGTCATGGTTACTATTTGTTTGTGACATCTGTGTAATAACAATAACTCCTATTTTCAGTGCAAGTTTGAGCTGCGCTCCTTCCGAGATATCGAAAGCCATATCTTCTCAGAGTCCGGGAAACGTGGACCCAATGAGTCATCTGCAGAGTCAAGTTACTCCCAGATCCCTACAGAACATTCTCTCATTAAACAGTGATTTAATTTCTAGCATCCCAGGTTTTTTACAGAGTAACCTGCTTAGTAATCTGACGCAGCAGACAAGCGGTTCAGAGTCCCAACCACATTGTGCTGATACGAGTTCTGAACAGTGTTGTATGAAGAAAACTCCAACATTGGAGTATTTGGACATTTTTCCAGCAATGAAAGAATCATTAGAATGTCTACCAGTAGACAATGTTCATGGATCTTCTGAGAAGAAGGGACTCCAGGTAGATGGTCAAAAAGAGGCATTGTCTTGTGAGCATGTTTGTGACAGTAAAACTCATTTCTGGAATGAGTTGGAAAATTTTAAAATACAAGCACAGTCTCTTGGAGTTTTATCTTCTCATGACTGATAACATTCTGACTGATGGACATATGACTTAACCTGTAGAACGCTGCGTTTACATTTACGTAATTTCTGTCCTGCCGCTGAATTAATTTTCGGAAATGTTGCACAATCATCGGTGGCTGTTTTGAAATTGCGAAAACTTGTTTGTTGTCTGAGATATTTAAATAATTTTTGCACATATAAATAAAGAATTGAATTCTGCATATATTTTTGTAGGTTTTGTTTGTGTGTGTGTGATACAAGACATATAAGACAGTCTCAAAGACAATTTCCACAAAAACCCAGCAATTTTTTTTACCTTTAGAATGAAAATACTATTGCACGAAGTTTATTAAATATTCCAGAATGGAAACAGTATAAGATAGACAGAGTTAACGTGCCATTCACCCACCATTCATGGATTAATCGTTATAATTTCACGGATTACAAGGATTACACCTTCAGGTATGTCTTAAAATCCTTCTATAAACCTAGATCTAGTCTAGAAGTGTATCGATCAAACTTGGTTGATGTTTTAATATCAAATTACATAAAACAGCATGGTGTAACTAATTTTCGATGGTGGAAATGACTTATCTCTCCATAAATAATTATTTGAATCACCATCCATAATTATTTTAATGAAAATTCGATAAAATGACATCTATAAAACAGAATTTACCATCATGGCGATGCTTTTGTTTGAAATTATCAATATGTTGTGAAAATATCTATATTTACATGACATTATGCACATGGTTGCCACTAAAACTGCTGGAAAAGGTTGTCAATTGAATAAAATGCCAGATTTAACAAATCTGGCGAAAAAAATATTAAATATTGCAGATTTTTAACTGACTGAAGTGTACCTAGCAACGGCGGTCTATGGCGGCAAATATACTCGCCGCTCGCTAACCAGAGAAGGGGAAATCTCTGTGAATAAAGTTGCCACACACGTCCTAAAGGTTAAGGAGTTATTATAACTAATGGACTTATGACTGATGATAGGCTTAGGTAATGATATAAGTACTAATTTTTTGGATGAACATATGACTGATTATGACATATGGACATTTGACTCAAGGACATATTATGACTGATAGACTTAGATTATGACCGATCTGATAGACATATTATTGATTGGTGATGAGTGTGAATCAAGCAGTGGAAAAAATGGCTGCATGATCAGAACAAAACCTGGTACAAGCTAAACATGCATGTTCATGTTTCACTCTTGCATAAAACTGTACAAGCATATGAGAATTATGTTGAGTGAGAGATGCTTACAGGACATACCTGTGTACATTGTGTACACATTGCTTACAGGACATACCTGTGTACATTGTGTACACATTGCTTACAGGACATACCTGTGTACATTGTGTACACATTGCTTACAGGACATACCTGTGTATATTGTGTACACATTGCTTACAGGGCATACCTGTGTACATTGTGTACACATTGCTTACAGGACATACCCGTGTACATTGTGTAACATTTCTTGAATTTTTAATGAAATTTCCTGAGAAAAATAATGTGAAGTATTACTTTCTGAACTTCCACATTATGACTTGTACTTCCACATTATGACTTGTACTTCCACATTATGACTTGTACTTCCACATTATGACTTGTACTCTCCTTCCACATTATGACAAACTTATGACTTGTACTCTCCTTCCACATTATGACTTGTACTCTCCTTCCACATTATGACTTGTACTTCCACATTATGACTTGTACTCTCCTTCCACATTATGACTTGTACTTCCACATTATGACTTGTACTCTCCTTCCACATTATGACTTGTACTTCCACATTATGACTTGTACTCTCCTTCCACATTATGACTTGTACTCTCCTTCCACATTATGACTTGTACTCTCCTTCCACATTATGACTTGTACTCTCCTTCCACATTATGACTTGTACTCTCCTTCCACATTATGACTTGTACTCTCCTTCCACATTATGACTTGTACTCTCCTTCCACATTATGACTTGTACTCTCCTTCCACATTATGACTTGTACTCTCCTTCCACATTATGACTTGTACTCTCCTTCCACATTATCTTGTACTCTCCTTCCACATTATGACTTGTACTCTCCTTCCACATTATGACTTGTACTCTCCTTCCACATTATGACAAACTTATGACTTAGTAGAAACAGAAACCTTAGTAGATGACATGCCTTTATATTGAGATTAACTTCTTATAGAAGCCTCATTGCACGTCATCTATACAATCCCGTAGTCGTAACCTTCGATAACAGTTACCATGTTGTTCTGACACTCCAACGTTGTGCTTGAACAAGTATGGGTAAGACGTGGGTGGACAGAACAACAAAGAAATTTGTCGCAAGGGCCAGAGTTGTGCCCTGATGTTGACGTCTGTTTTGGCGGCATTAGACTCGAAACACCATCAAGTCAGATGGCTGCTGGAACAGAGGGCGGAGCACTTATGGGAATGCCCCACATGCTGTGAGGCCAATTTCTAATCAAGAATCAAGAAACTTATGACTGAGGGACATATGACTGATTAACTTATATTGAGTTGTATTTTTTGTTAGTTTTTTGTGTGCATTCCTTCTCAAGTTCCCACGGAATCTCTCTTATACCAGGACAATGATCCTCCTAGATTCCCAGCAGGATGTAGTGCAGAGAATGGAAATGTGTTGTCACAGTTTTATTTATGCAAATGGCCCTACACTTCAGACTTCGGCAGCACAATTGGTTTTAAATAAAGATTTATATCTTAACTAATAATGGACCTGTATAGTTACTGACATGGTGCAGAGTGGTCGTTATTTGCTTGGTCTTCACTTGAAGATTATTTGATTTTGTAGTGTGTTTTTTAAAAAAAAGTGAATTGCTAACAACTGGACTGTGTTGAAATGCCTTGTGTATTTTCTATTGTGTACATATCAATATTCCCGGAGTGGAGTCAAAGTTTAAATGTCACTGATGCCATCATGATGTTCGCTAGGCGTAAACAAGGATGCGACCAATAGCCGCCAGTATAAGTGGTAGCTTTGCAACTGGGCAGGGCGGGGCACTCATTTTTCCTGACATAAAGTACTGTTAAAGGTAGCAGATATAAATGGATATCCCCCATACGGATGTGGAAAACAATGGGAAACTGCCACATTATTCTCCCAAAAAAAGTCATGGCGACCCACAGAAGTAGGCCTATAGTATGTAGTGTTAATATTGCAACATGGAACGTCAGATCGTTAGCGCAGTGTGGTAAATTAGACAACATCAAGCAAGAAATGGAAAGAATGAACGTAAATATCTTAGGAATGAGTGAAATGAGCTGGACTGGGGCAGGAGAGATACAATCAGATAAAGTCATATACTCAGGTGGACAAAAACTTGAGCGAGATGTAGGTTTATTATTAGATTCAGAAACAGGAAAAACTGTGAAGGGTTTCATGGCAATATCAGACCGGGTAATATTAGTAAAACTAACAGGAATACCATTGGATATTAATATTGTACAAGTATATGCACCCACATCAAGCAGTTCAGAGGAGGACATCAAACATTTTTATGGAGAACTAGAAATTGCAATGAATCAGTGTAAAATCATGAAGCAACAGTGATGGGGGACTTTAACGCACAAGTAGGTGATACAGAGATAAAAGATGTAGCTGGAAGATTTGGTTCAGGGGTTAAGAACGAAAAAGGTGACTTATTGATAAAGTGGGCACAGGCATATAACTTAATAATAGGGAATACATGATTCAAGCAACATCCACGAAGGCTGTATACATGGATTAGCCCAGGTGATAATACTCGGAACCAAATTGATTACATTTTAGTCTCTAAAATACATAGAAACAGCATTAGATCTATGAAAACAAGGCCAGTTGCTGACTGCAACAGTGATCATATACTACTGGTGGGGAAATTTTGTATAAGATTAAAGAAGATCAAGAGAGCACCAAAACATATGAAATTAGATTTAGCATTATTGAAATCAGATGCTGACATTAAAGAAAGATACAACATAATTGTACAAAATAGATACAATGCCATTGCAAAGATTCAGAGTATTGAAGATCAATGGAACATGCTAAAACAGTCGATAAACCAAACATCTAAAGAGATAATACCAAAAGTAAAACATACATCAAAACAAATATGGATGACAGAAGAAATATTAGAATTGATGAGCACCAGAAGGAAAAATAAACACAAGATAGTGGAATATCAGAAAATACATAAGGAGATACGAGAGAAATGCAAAACAGCAAAAGAAAACTGGCTAAACAAAAAATGCACAGAAATAGAATCACATTACAACCAAGATACAACATTACTACATAAGAAAATTGAGGTGATAACAGGGAAAAGAACGCAAACAGTTACAGTGTGTCTAAAATCTAAGATGGCAGGTATTAATGGGAAAAGATCACATAATACAGAGATGGTCAGAATATATCAAAGAAATCTGTGATGACAATAGATCTGAGATAAACTTACAAGATAACGGCGAGGGTCCATCAATACTCACAGCAGACGTAAGGAAGGCCATAAAGTACATGAAATATGGCAAAGCCCCAGGACCAGACAATATCACATTAGAAGAATTAGCAGCTTTAGCTGACTTTGGAGTTGAAATAATCACAAAATTGCTGAATAACATAATAGTGGACATATGATGACTTAATGAGATCCATATTTATAGCATAACCTAAGAAACAAGGGACCACCGAATGTGAAGAACATCATACAATCAGCCTCATGAGCCAAATAATACAAATATTTCTCAGAATCATCATGAAGAGAGTGAGAAACAAAATGAAATAAGTCAAGAACAATGTAACTTCGTAGAAGGCAAAGATACCAACAATGCTATATATATTTTGAGAACAATAATAAAGAGGTCTATAGAGGTACAAACAGACCTGTACCTCTGTTTTATAGACTACACAAAGGCATTTAATAAAGTTAAACATAGTGTTGTGGATTTTTACACATGCTAGAGAATTTGAACATTGAAAGTAAGGACGTAAGAATCAAGAACATGTACTTGCAACAAACAGCAGCAATAAGAGTATGTGGTAGTGACAAACAGTAAAGAGAAAGGCCTCTTCCCAAACATCAAGAAAATAGAAGTAATGGTTATTTCAAAGAAACATAATACCACACATTGCAAGATCAAAGGAATGATATAGTATTAAAACAGGTCCACCAATTCAAATATTTAGGTACAATGATTACTGCAGATGGAAGAAATTCAACAGAAATAAGAAGCAGAATATGGCAGGCAAAAACAACATTCAGAAAAATGGAAAATATCTTATGTAATATAACCTTGCCATTGGAGGTGAGGAAGAGAGTTCTGCAGTGCTATATAACTCCTGCGAGTCTTGGACAATAACCAAACAGGAAATTTGGAAATTAGAAGCAGTAGACTTGTGGTTCTACAGAAGAATGCTGAGAATACCATAGATTGCCAGAAAAACTAATGTGGAGGTGTTGAAAGAATGTAAGACGAAGCTTAATCAATGATATAAGAAAAGACAATCTTCATTTCATGGTTACATTATGAGGCAAGAAGGTTTGGAGAACATAGTCACAACAGGCAAGACTGAAGGCGATAGAGATAGAGGGCAACAATGTGAGAAAATATTAGACAGTTTAACAACCTGGCATGGCAGGGAAACAACAATGATTCTGATACATAATACTGGAGATAGAAGCTGTGGAGAGTCATCGCCTACACCAGCCGACATAGCACCTGATGATGATAGTTACTGAACAGTTATTATGAACAGAATCTATGAATTTTAAGATGTTGTCCTCTACGGAGTAGTATCCCTTATATCTGTGAACTAAGCTTTATTTTTTTGACACCTTGTTCATAGAGTGGTCCACTTTTTTTTAGACCAGTACTGTTACTATGACCACCACAACTGCTGCAGCTACTTACTACTGTTACTGCTAACTACTACTATTGCTGCTACTACTAAACTACCACTACTGTTAATTATTTCACTATTAACTACTATTACTGTTAATATTACTACTACTTCTTTTAATACTATTACTACTACTACTGTTAATACAATTTCTGGTGCTGTTACTACTACTACTACTACTACTACTACTACTAGCACTACTACTACTACTACTACTACTACTACTACTACTACTACTACTACTGTTAATACAATTTCTGGTGCTGTTACTACTACTACTACTACTTCTACTACTACTACTACTAGCACTACTACTACTACTACTACTACTACTACTACTACTGCTACTACTTCTACTACTACTACTACTACTACTACTAGCACTACTACTACTACTTCTACTACTACTAGCACTACTACTACTACTACTACTACTAGCACTACTACTACTACTTCTACTACTACTAGCACTACTACTACTACTACTACTACTACTACTAGCACTACTACTACTACTTCTACTACTACTACTACTACTACTACTACTACTACTACTACTACTACTACTACTGCTACTTCTACTACTACTAGCACTACTACTACTACTTCTACTACTACTAGCACTACTACTACTACTACTACTACTACTACTACTAGCACTACTACTACTACTTCTACTACTACTAGCACTACTACTACTACTACTACTACTACTACTACTACTACTACTACTTCTACTACTACTAGCACTACTACTACTACTACTACTACTACTACTACTACTACTACTACTACTACTACTACTACTACTACTACTTCTACTACTACTAGCACTACTACTACTACTACTACTACTACTAGCACTACTACTACTACTTCTACTACTACTAGCACTACTACTACTACTACTACTACTACTACTACTACTGCTACTACTTCTACTACTACTACTACTACTACTAGCACTACTACTACTACTTCTACTACTACTAGCACTACTACTACTACTACTACTACTACTACTACTACTACTACTACTACTGCTACTACTTCTACTACTACTACTACTACTACTAGCACTACTACTACTACTTCTACTACTACTAGCACTACTACTACTACTTCTACTACTACTACTACTACTAGCACTACTACTACTACTTCTACTACTACTACTACTACTAGCACTACTACTTCTACTACTACTACTACTACTAGCACTACTACTACTACTTCTACTACTACTAGCACTACTACTACTACTTCTACTACTACTACTACTACTACTTCTACTACTACTACTACTACTTCTACTACTTCTACTACTACTACTACTACTAGCACTACTACTACTACTTCTACTACTACTAGCACTACTACTACTACTACTTCTACTACTACTACTACTACTTCTACTACTACTACTACTACTACTTCTACTACTACTACTAGCACTACTACTACTTCTACTACTACTACTACTGTTAATACAATTTCTGGTGCTGTTACTACTACTAGCACTACTACTACTACTACTACTACTACTACTACTACTACTGCTGCTACTTTTACTATTACTATTACTACTACTATTAATACTATTGCTATTACCACTTGTGCATTGGACAGCAATTATAGTTCTCTACAGATTGAATTTTGACTTGACATATACATTTAATGTATACATTTGACATTATTCTAAAACATTATTGCTATATTCATAGTTTGTTGTGGGGAAGATGTTTACATTTAACATAATCTGTAATTTGTTAATTGATTGTAAAATATAAATATAATATTAGAAGCCACGTTTCACAATCATTTGTTACAATCTGACTGTAGTTAAGCATTTAATTATTGTTTATTATAAACTTGTTGTAGTAGATTAGTGGCAACTTTCCATCTCTCCTGAAGATAGTATTATTGTTGAAGCAGTGTCAACAAGAACCAGTGTTAATAATCATGAAACTTTGTAAACACCGGGGTGGTATGTACTGTATGGGAACATGATAAGACATTCCTCAATGACAAGATGTTTTTTAAGCTACAGTGAAAGGTGAAAGAAGACGAGGTGGCAAGAAAAAGACATGGATGGATAATATCAAGGACTGGACAGAGTGTGAAGTGTCCAACATCATCAGGGTGGTAGAGGGTAGAGATGTATGGAGATCTCTCTGCATCAAATATCTCAGTATGACATCACTATGACCCTGAAGGGTATAAGATCAATCTGAGTCACAAAAAGTCTCCCACATTTGCAAAGAATATTAATACTGTTTACCTTCCATGCATGTTGTAAGAGGAGTCTAAGAATATTATGCGGTGACGTTGGCTGTCCCATCCAATAGAGTCAAAGTGATCCAGAAACCATGCTGAAGTTGGATGTGTCAGGCTCACAGGTGCAAATATTGCAGTTAAGCAGTTAAACCGTGACACATAGCATACCATTCTCTAGACTACATCCTGCAGGAGTTTGAGAACATACACAGAAGAAGTAAGGAACATGCCTTGCACAAGAGAGATTTTAATCCAATTCACCACCACCTTTTTTTATGTGAAAAATTTTGGTCTAGTTCTGTGATAGATCTATATTACTTATCAGAGGAGCACGGTAGCCTAGTTCATAGTGAGCTTGCTTGCTATCACCGGGTTACAGCGGACCAGGTTCGAAACCACGTCCGGACACACAAAAATCCGGGTTGTGATTTCTCGCTTGACACGACCACTACTCTAGTCGACTCAGCTGTAAATTAGTACCTGACGCATGAGTTAGGGAAGGTAAAGATGGCAAGGAAGGGAACTGGCCACCTCACCTAATAGTTGCTACGGCTTAGTACATGAAAAGTTATCTTCATCCCCAACGGCAGGTTGCTGCCATGGGACATACCTTTACCTTTTATTTATCAGAGAAAGTCTGTGATAGATCTATATTACTTATCATCACAGTTTGTGATATATCTATATTACGTATGACATAAAGTTTGTGATAGATCTACATTACTTATCAGAGAAAATCTGCGTCAGATATTCTTGTAGCATAGAAATTCAGCTCTGTTGCATTTTTTTTCTTGAGTGTTCAGATCATTCATAGTCATGCTAAGATATTGTGCTGTTTCCAGACCATCTGCTGTCATGCTAAGATATCCTGCTGTTTCCAGACCATCTGCTGTCATGCTAAGATATTGTGCTGTTTCCAGATCATCTGCTGTCATGCTAAGATATCCTGCTGTTTCCAGACCCTCTGCTGTCATGCTAAGATATCCTGCTGTTTCCAGACCATCTGCTGTCATGCTGAGATATTGTGCTGTTTCCAGACCATCTGCTGTCTCATCCAGGTCTCAGTAAGTCCCTGCTTCTCTCCTTGTTTGTAACTCTGTGATGCTGGACATTTAGTTTTCCAGGAAATTCATATACGAGGAAAGGATGAAATGGAGTAGAACACGGAGAGCAGAAAGAATAAAAAGACATGACATAAAAGGGCTTGTTTCATTCTGCTGGTTATTATTTACTGCGGATAGATATCCATGAATCTAACATAACTTGTTTCTCTACTGTGGATAGATATCCATGAATCTAACATAACTTGTTTCTCTACTTTGTCAACTGAGCCGGCCTAAAGGTGAGAAGTCGTTCCACATTTCCATTGTGAAAACATTTAGTAAAGAATTTAGTAACTTTTAACACAGTGCTGACAAGACATAAAGGATTGACTTTATTGTACTTGGGTTACTCCATATGAATTGTGTCCATGTTAACAAAGCAGCACCTGCCTGCCAAGAGTACCACTCATAGCACGTAACTCCATAACTTCAAGCACTAATCCTAAGGGATATCTAAAAAATCTACTTTATAACAGATGACATGAGCCGGATTCAAACCCCAGACCGCTTGAGCACAAAGTGAATGGCTTAACCAGTATGTCAGGGGTATCCTTACACCTTTTAACAATTGTGAATCAAGTACATAACATTAGAGATCTTTCCAAATATTTTGTTCATTTTTTATGTGACAATATTTCAAGAAATTCCTCTTCATTCTTGTATATTAATGTATCCATGAATATTTTACATGATTAACATGATGACAGCACTAAATCATAATCAGTTGGAAGTTCAATCTTAATCATGCATTGAAGCACAGAGATTCTACAACTCTAAATCATAATCAGTTGGAAGTTCAATCTTAATCATGCATTGAAGCACAGAGTTTATACAACACTAAATCATAATCAGTTGGAAGTTCCATCTTAATCATGCATTGAAGCACAGAGATTCTACAACTCTAAATCATAATCAGTTGGAAGTTCAATCTTAATCATGCATTGAAGCACAGAGATTCTACAACTCTAAATCATAATCAGTTGGAAGTTCAATCTTAATCATGCATTGAAGCACAGAGTTTATACAACATTAAATCATAATCAGTTGGAAGTTCAATCTTAATCATGCATTGAAGCACAGAGTTTATACAACACTAAATCATAATCAGTTGGAAGTTCAATCTTAATCATGCATTGAAGCACAGAGATTCTACAACTCTAAATCATAATCAGTTGGAAGTTCAATCTTAATCATGCATTGAAGCACAGAGTTTATACAACACTAAATCATAATCAGTTGGAAGTTCAATCTTAATCATGCATTGAAGCACAGAGATTCTACAACTCTAAATCATAATCAGTTGGAAGTTCAATCGTAATCATGCATTGAAGCACAGAGTTTATACAACACTAAATCATAATCAGTTGGAAGTTCAATCTTAATCATGCATTGAAGCACAGAGATTCTACAACACTCCAAACTGGTACCTCCATCAAGGATTCTTCAGTTAAAATACAAGATATTTTTCATTTTAATAATAACAGGAAAAGCACAAAATTAAAGTATACTATATAATATTGCTTGAAATAATTGTGATTTGTTTTTAGTTGGACATTTCTATCTCCTTCGTTATAACATTCATATGCAAATATTTTTCTCCTTCATTATAATATTCATATGCAAATTAGAATAAAAGTGTGACAAGTAAAGCCTGTACATGTTTACATATTTCAAAAATCCAGCAAGTCTTAAATTTAAGGCCTAAACATGGAATGCATGTAGAGCCATATATAGATTGATCTCCTTGGGGAGGGGGATTACATTTTTGTGAAAGAATCGCTATGGGGATATGGGTTTTGGCTTATTGCCCACCTTTTGGCCAAGTTCCTAGTACTAAAAGTCATGTTACAATTTAACAGGTTAGAAGAGGTTCATTATCCCCACCCCTCTATGTATGGTAACCGTAGTTATAACTAAAGTTGTAAAATGAAGTGTGATGCTTAGATTGTAGTGTTTACATCAGTTGTAACCAATATTTCAGTTTTCAATGTAAAATAAAACACAAAAATATGTACCAGAATGAATATGTATGATTTATAGTCAGGTTTGGCTTTCCACTGTCTCAGCTCAAAATCTGGACTAATAATTTTTCTTAGAAAGAACCAGGCAAGCCTGTTCATCTCAAATTTAAATTCTGTTTCAAATTTTCTGGCTTTGGGAAATTTCATTAAAAATACTGATTACCACAATATGTTTTATGAGTATTTGAGTTTTGTGAATCCTTTATTCTAGTTTTGTTTGTAGATGGGTATGCTTTTCAGATGACAAAAACAATAAATGAAGACAATTTATGGCAAAGTCAGATTTTATCAATTTTAAACCAGTAATTATGTGTCCAGGTTGGACAAGTTTTGACACTATGAGATCAATACTATCAATAAATAAATAACAATTAATTGGGTACATTCTTTTAGAAGGAAAGAAACAATACATAATGATAAAGATAATGATTAAGACAAAGGCAGATGGTGGGAGTGAGAAGGCATAATAATACTAATATACTCAAATCCCGTTATAACAACATGGTCTGGACCAACGAAATATATATGTGATAACAGAAATTTGCTATATACAGTGCACACAATAAATATAAATATAATTAGGAATTTTGAAGTGTTATATGTAGGAAAGTTTGTTATAAAAGGATCCCACTGTATAAACATATATCACTACAAAATCGTCTGCATACTCAGCTACACCAAACAAGTATGAAAATAGAAATAGAAGCAGTGACAGCAACACTCTGTTAATGATTGAAATAGAAGCGGTGACTGAAATAGAAGCGTTGACAGCAACACTCTGTTGGTGATTGAAATAGAAGCGGTGACAGCAACACTCTGTTGGTGATTGAAATAGGAGCGGTGACTGAAATAGAAGCGGTGACAGCAACACTCTGTTGGTGATTGAAATAGAAGCGGTGACTGAAATAGAAGCGGTGACAGCAACACTCTGTTGGTGATTGAAATAGAAGCGGTGACAGCAACACTCTGTTGGTGATTGAAATAGAAGCGGTGACTGAAATAGAAGCGGTGACAGCAACACTCTGTTGGTGATTGAAATAGAAGCGGTGACTGAAATAGAAGCGGTGACAGCAACACTCTGTTGGTGATTGAAATAGAAGCGGTGACTGAAATAGAAGCGGTGACAGCAACACTCTGTTGGTGATTGAAATAGAAGCGGTGACTGAAATAGAAGCGGTGACAGCAACACTCTGTTGGTGACTGAAATAGAAGCGGTGACAGCAACACTCTGTTGGTGACTGAAATAGAAGCGGTGACAGCAAGTCTGTTGGTGACTGAGATACCAACTCACACTGTAATATTCTCAAACTCCGGAAGTATGTTGCGTAAGATAGAAAGGTGTATGTTAAGAAAGGAATTGGCCACGCTATTGAACATATCGTTGTCTGAAGTGTTACATAGATATACTGTCCTGGTCATGCGGGGGTCAGAGGCAACAAATGAGCAGACTCATTGGTGGGCAATACTATGAGTGGTTGTACAATATTCAAAAACAAAAGAGACGCGCTGAGCTAATAAGAGCGGTCATTGATTGACTACAGAATGAAGAAGATCTGTCATTGATTGACTACAGAGTGAAAATGATGACATTGGAGATGATAACGAGCACATACAAATAAAGACATAAATGGGGGGGGGCGGTAAGCTGGGAGAAAAAGTGTATCCTCTCTGGAAAGATCACATTCATAATTATCTGAATGAGACGCTAAGTCAAACTATGGAAACTTTTCTATGGTTGCTGGGACTCAGAGCGGAACACTCTGTGCTATAATGTGCTATAATGCTGGTGTCTAATCAAGAATAATTGTAAAATAGGTTGAGAACCACTTTTCTACAGTATCTACAGAACATCTGTACAGAATCAAGAACCAAACTGGTACTCATTTTGCTGACCACTTCAATGGCAAGTGCCATGAAGTGCCCTTCATATTTAGTGACGGCGACTAAGTTGTACTTCTCAGATGACCAGATATGTCACGCACTTGGTAACCGATATTTAAATCACCTTGGCATGTTTTAACCATTTGTGAAAAATTCCTGTCAGTCGTATGGAGATAGTCAGTTGTTCCATCATTTCTATGGTTGTCTTGGCTCACCGATATTTGGGTGTGCTATATCTATTTTGTTTTGTTTCACCTCTAACCTTCTAATTTTAACTCTTCCGGGTTATATCTATATTTTTCCATTTTGTGTGTACACTATAGTGTCTTTTTTACTCATTGTTTTTGTTGTGAATGTATTCTTGATCAAGGCCCTTAGTCGATTTGTTTGCGTTATTATGCATGTCTCCAGTGATTGTCAAATCTCTATTACCCTGTTCTAAGTATCGGTTGTATCTACAAAGCAGAGTCCTTCAGTTGTGATGTAGCATGTTGTACCCGCTCTCTGTGTTCGTCAAACGTTCCATGTTTTCTGTTGACATACAATCTGTTAAAAAGTAACAGAAACAGAAATAACGAACATGTCACGACAACCGAACCCAATAAAAAATAACAAAACCAGAAATGTGATTTATGTTCCATGAGATATCCGATAATATACGGATTTATAGCTGATCCTATAGAACTTCCAACTAAAATGACTCCAGAAATTCGTCCAGTTACCTTCACGATTTCCGCCTCAATCCACGAAAACCCTGCAGGATAAATGGATGACAGTGAGATACCAATTAAACACGAGAACGCTGTCATTGCATCTATATTAGCATAGATTGCGCTCACCAAAAACCCTACAAACGAAATAACCATAAGCGATAATTGTATGTACAAAACTCTTACCGGAGTTAACCACTTTGCCGTGAAAATGGAAGAAAATCTGCCCGCTGCGAAAGCGGCCCAGTAATAAGTTGTAATATAAGCTGCATGCTGTTTTGTTACACCATCTTTTTTATATTCATCTACTAAAAATGTTTCGAGAAATGAGCTAAATGTGTTCTCTATGCATGTATACATAATATAATACACGGCTATAGTAGCACTCAGAAATATAAGAACAGACAGAGGCAGCTTTCTTTGCGTAGATTCATCTGTTGTTTCGTCGATATTTTCATTTTTCTTAGAAACTACAAGCATTGCAAGAAATGGCACCGCTGCAAGAGCTATGATAATGCCAGCAATTAAATAGGCGTAACGAACATCTGTGCTAGTTGGAAGAGTTGAAGTCTGGTTTCCTGTTAGATTAAACCCAGGGTATATGGTTATATTCAAGTGTGGTTTAGTTGTTGTAAGATTAAACCCGGGGTATATGGTTATGTTCAAGTGAGGATCGGCAGTTGCCTCATCTTCGTCTTTTTCTTCAGCAAGAAATGGTCCCGAAATCGAAGAACCAATAACTCCTCCAATCGCAAACGAAAAGTGAACAAACTGAAGCAGTGCTTGGCCGTCGATGCCCCAGAGTCTCATATGCTCAGCATTTATACCTGAAATAAAATCATTGTAGAGATTTACAATACTTACGACAGACAAGATACAACAAAGTTTATCTTGAAAACACACAACAATCGCAGAATTGATTTCAGGTCATGGGACTGCCAGATTACTATCGTTTTAGTAGACCACTGTTGTCATGGCTACAGGGCTGTGTCTGCGTGGATAACTAATCATAAAGTTATCTTGAAGTTCATTCTAAGATAACAGTCGCTAGTTATTACTGATCCCAGTCTGATATGTGTGGACACCATTCTTACCTCATAATGAAGCTGTCAATACATATGTTTATGCGAGATAGACATTACGTGGTTCTTGGTTATCTTTGCGACAAGGCTGAAGATCAACTTTATATCTATGTGATAAATGCAGCCTGCAACTCTGTGATAAGCTTTGCCATCAACATACTAGTACTAAATGCTTAGTGGCTAACTTATGTGAATCAACATTATTGTGTCTTCTTCTTCTTCAGCGTTCATTCTCAAACTCCCGCTGGATTTCTCTTGTAACAGGACAATGGTCCTACAAGATTTCCAGTTGAATATAGTCCAGAGAATGGAAATGCGTTGTGTTGCCATTTTATTTGCGCCAATGGTCCAACACATCCGTCTTCGGCAGAATTGTGTCAATTATTAACCTTTGTCATTTGACAGAAATATTTGTGTTCTCCGGTACTACAGAGAACCATGCGTTCTCCGGTACTACACAGAACCAATCATAATATATTGATGTGAACCTTGGACATGTGGTAAATAATAAGGAACAGTGTAACGTTGGAGGTCACAGAGATATTTTATTTTTAGAAAGGAAATGTTATGTTCACAGTGCCGCACCGAGTTCATGATGAACACTATATTGAAATTTAAGTATAGATAGCATGTGCCATTGACGATTGCCACAAAATATGTGTACGTGCAGAATTGTTAGAGACATCAGAGAAAAATAACTCTGGTAAATGTTAAAATCGTGTATAACTCATTTATTAGTGGCAGATGTTAGGAATTGGTCACTTGGCGTCAGTGTCATCACGGACGAGACACCTCAGAGAAGTAGTACCAGTCCTCACATTAATGGTGAGTTACTAAATTGTTTGAACAAATATTGCAAGTTTTTTTAAGGTAATTTTTTTAAGGCAATTTGTAAGTTGATAAATTTGTAGAAACCGCAAATTGTTATAAATTTACAAATATCCATTGACATAAATAATATTCCACGACTCTGGCTTATTCCGACCGGCATTTCTTGAAGGTGATACCGACACACGTTAAAGTAGACACAGACAGTCACATTATAATACATCAGGATACTGAAAAGGCATATTAACAGTCGATGGAACACACCAGATCAGTTGATGAAACACCAGATCAGTCGATGGAACACACCAGATCAACTTACCCGATCATGTTCACAGTTACGCCCAACAATCTTGATTTAAAAAAAAAAAAATTACATTATTTCACACAACACATTCCCATCAGCGATCTACTATCCGCTCCAGTAACCAACCAAGAATATGCAGATCGAAGTCCCAATCAGATATTGAGTATGTGATGTTCATATCTTTCCTGGGAGGACACAGTTTGTGTTCATAATCCCCGGTCACTCTCATTTCTTTGTCTTGTTTTAGGTATAGGCTACGCCATTACCTCCAACATCGTTTTCCTCATTCTGTAGCAAATGTGTTAGGGATTAATGAGACGAGATATGGATTAATGAGATGAAATAGGGATTAATGAGACGAGATATGGATTAATGAAGCGAGATAGGGATTAATGAGACGAGATATGGATTAATGAGACGAGATATGGATTAATGAGACGATATAGAGATTAATAAGGCAAGTTAGGGATGACCTACTAAGGTCAGCTATGGTCTGCTACTGATCCATGCATCGGTTCCGTAGCATCATCAGTTGCCATCTTCGCAAAGAACATTGACAGCAATAAATCTACAACATCCCCTGTCTTTTTTTCTTGGGGGTGCACTCTGCTAGACCTGTCCATCTCGTGATGTTTCTCCCTCACTTGTATCTCTGCCTACTGCTTGCTCGCCTCCCCTCGACTTTAATCTCAAATAAGTTCTTCAACTTGTATCATGTATTTAAATGTCTAAAATACTGTATATGATCTTTATTTCCTTTAATAATTTTTTTTCATGAGAAATGTTGTTAGAACCGCTTTGTTTGTTTTCTTCTCTTTCCATGATGTACTCCCTATTCTTCTATATACCCACATCTCAGAGGCATCAATTCTGTTTTATAGTTGTTTGTTCTTTGTCCATGTTTCTGAGCAATACATTAATATAGAATAGATGTAATATTTTATCATTCTCTCATCTTAGTTTGCAATCTGTTACATGTCAATATTTTTCTTATATCATTGAAAGTCATTTAGCCATTCCTATTCATTTCTGTTTCATACTTACCATAATTTGTGATTATGTTTCCAAGATATTGATAATGTTCTACATGTTGCAGTATACCTCCATGTATGTTTATATTTAGCACTTGTTCTTCTGCCTTATTGCTGATTAACATGATATGTCTGTTTATCTATATATCAGTATGGTCATATATTACTGAGGGAAAGCCAGTTATTCAGTTTTATACAGTCACTAATCCAAACCAAACATGTTTACGCTGTTTTGGCACAATTCATTTTCTAAAATTATTTTGTGTTCATTCCAAGGAGCCGAGAACTTACATATTAAACTAAACGTTTCGGGTTGACAATCCCAAGCAATGGTCTTGGCAGGATTTTTCTACACTTAAAATGACTTCGGTCAGAATTGTTTTAATAGCTTTTTGTGCCGATGTCTCCAGTGTGCTACACTGGAATCCCTCTATAGCGCATCCTTTATAACACATTTCCCTATTTAACGACACTTTTCAAAGTTCCCAGTTATATTTACTATTTATTGTTTATGCTGTATATAGCGGCTTTCTGTTATTAGACGCTACACGCGTATTGCGTCGGTCTGGACCACGTTATAATGGGATTATTTGACTGTACCGTTATTAGACGCTACACGCGTATTGCGTCGGTCTGGACCACGTTATAATGGGATTATTTGACTGTACAGTTACGAACATGCTGGGTGTTAATCAGTTACGATCATGCTGGGTGTTAATCAGTTACGATCATGCTGGGTGTTAATCAGTTACGATCATGCTGGGTGTTAATCAGTTACGATCATGCTGGGTGTTAATCAGTTACGATCATGCTGGGTGTTAATCAGTTACGATCATGCTGGGTGTTAATCAGTTACGATCATGCTGGGTGTTAATCAGTTACGATCATGCTGGGTGTTAATCAGTTACGATCATGCTGGGTGTTAATCAGTTACGATCATGCTGGGTGTTAATCAGTTACGATCATGCTGGGTGTTAATCAGTTACGATCATGCTGGGTGTTAATCAGTTACGATCATGCTGGGTGTTAATCAGTTACGATCATGCTGGGTGTTAATCAGTTACGATCATGCTGGGTGTTAATCAGTTACGATCATGCTGGGTGTTAATCAGTTACGATCATGCTGGGTGTTAATCAGTTACGATCATGCTGGGTGTTAATCAGTTACGATCATGCTGGGTGTTAATCAGTTACGATCATGCTGGGTGTTAATCAGTTACGATCATGCTGGGTGTTAATCAGTTACGATCATGCTGGGTGTTAATATTATTAATCATCATCATCAGGTGGCATATCCTGAACAGGATGTAGCAGTCATCACAGCCTTTCGAAACTCATGTCGATCATGAGCCAGTCTTCCTGCTTCTGTTTCTGTCACGTTCAAGTGGTCTTTGATGTCTTGTGTCCACCTTCTTTTTGGTCTGCCTCTTGTTCGTCTCCATGGCATCATCCCCTCCATTATGGTATTCTCTAGGCTGTCATGACGTTTGATTTTATCAAAATATTGTAGTTTTCTGGAAAGAACCACGCTGTTTAGTGAGTTTTCTGGAAAGAAACATGCTGTTTAGCCAGTTTTCTGGAAAGAACCACGCTGTTTAGTCAGTTTTATGGAAAGAACCACGCTGTTTAGTCAGTTTTATGGAAAGAACCACGCTGTTTAGTCAGTTTTATGGAAAGAACCACGCTGTTTAGTGAGTTTTCTGGAAAGAAACATGCTGTTTAGTGAGTTTTCTGGAAAGAAACATGCTGTTTAGCCAGTTTTCTTTTAAATGCATTTCTCTCAGGATGGCTACATTGGTGATATTTTTGGTCCAGGGTATCTTGAGGATTTTTTCCTGTAACATTTTGTTTCAAATGCTGCTATTTTATTTTTCACTTTGTTTGTGATTGCTTAGGATTCACACCCATATATTTCCACTGTGAATATGCAAACTCTTAGGAATGTTAGTTTTCTTAATTTGCAGCAGATCAGTCATATGTGTTTCACTTGCATCAGCTTTCTTTGATGCAACAGCCAGCTATTATTAATATTATTAGTAAAGTAAATCATACAGATAAAGTACATGAATGCAACTCACTGCAGTCAATGGTACCAAGAGCTAACCCAACGATAAATCGAATGGAAACCATGACTATAAAGTTTGAACAATATGGAGTGGCAACAGTGGTGACACCAGCCAGTATAGTCACACAGGCTAACACTATGTTGTTGCTGATCTGCGGAGAACAAAAAAAAAAGGTTTTTTAAAACTTGGTACTAGTACTCTACAGCATGCTCAGAGACAGTATCACTATGCTTAAAATAAAGCATCATTATTCTCAAATATAGTGCCACTTATCTTAAAAGAAAGTGTCACTGTGCACACATAAAGTGGCACTATGCTTATGCAGTGGAATCCCTCTATAACGCATCTTTTTATAACAAATATCCCGATAAAACAACACTTTTAAAACCCCCAATTATAATTATTTTATTGTTTGTACTGTATATAGTGAATATATCTTATTACATACATAGTTTATTGGTCCGGACAATGTTGTTATAATGGGATTCCACTGTCTAAAGTGTCACTATACTTATCCAGCTCTGTGGCGAAGTGGTACAGAGCGCGTCTGTGACGGCCAAGGTACCGAGTTCGATCCCCGCCACAGGCAAACTACTGAACGTGACTACGTCCTGAATAGGATACGGTACCCAAAAAAATGCTTATTTAAATTGTCGCTGTGATTTTTCTAGATAAATCTTGCTGTATTTTAGGGTGTTTTATGCAATTTTATGAGCTTGTCTGTCTCTACACCACTGCTCTGTCCGCATATGTTCCACTGTTTGAGCTGCCTGTCCACATGAACACGGAGGTGATGGAACCAGTCGTAGTCTATGGGACTATTTGTAGTCTGTTGTGTCCTACCTGGTACGAAACACGATTACGTGTTCTGTTCTGCCAAGATAGTGATACAGTCAAATCTCAATGGTCCGGGTAGACAAAATATGTATGTAATAACAGGAATTCGCTATACACCGTACAAACAATATAGAATAAATATAATTTGGGGATTTGGAAAAAGTGTTGTTAAATAGGGAAATGCGCTATAAAAGGATGCGCTACAGAAGGATTTCACTGTAGTTATTTTTTGGTTTGTCAACTTTTGTAATAGTTTTGATGAAGTTTCTTTTCTTTGTAAGTGATTACTTTGTAAGTGATTACTTTGTACTTTGTTCCTGTGTTGCTGGCAGCTTTGCTAGCATATCTGCTTTTTCATTTCTTTTATACCAGTCGGATGATATGCAGTGTACCACAAGCTTTCTTTGAATACTCACTTCTGTTCAGAAGCGAAGAGCGGAGACGTTGAGATGTTTGTAATCTATCAATAAAATGGACATACATCCATCTGCTCACCAACTGCAAATTTCTGTTCCTACTTTTCTTAGATTTAACAGTCAATAACAGGCATTAGATAATTACAATTTCAAAAATATATTTGGTGTTTCTTACTGATGCAATATCAGTCCCTTGACTAAAATCTAGCAGAAATAAGTCAACCTGTACATTGGTACATGGTGAGGCGTTCTTCTTGTGAGAACCCAGCATCACTTCATCAGTGTTGACCATCTCTCAGTTGGCGGCGATATTTACCATCTCTGAGTTGGCGATATTGACCATCTCTGAGTTGGCGATATTGACCATCTTTGAGTTGGCGATATTGACCATCTCTCAGTTGACGATATTGAAACAAGTACATCTCCACGAAAGTTGTGTGCGCGGATCCAAGGTCGTCTAGATACTTAGGCCTAAGTTCATACTATAAGCGTAGCGAGAATGTTCCGTTTTTGTTTCGCCGGTATATCTGGAAATTGTATGATCCTTGTGTATACCATGTCCTCCTCCAGAATAGTCATGCAGTGTCACTTATCTTTGCCTATCTGACTTTTTTCGTGCTTTTCATTGGCTACTGATATGAAGTACATGCAAAGCGACCAATGATCAGTCGCATTAGCCAATATGAATGATGATGTGTGTCAGATAAGCATGCAGAACTATTTTGGAGAACGACATGGTTAATATTGTACGAGCGATCCCAGCTATTTTGGTAACAACCAACCCTTTTTGTGACGCCCGTAGTGTGACCTTTTATAATCTAGATAATATGTGGCTGATCTCGGATCAGCCGTGACCATCCAAAATGTATGTCCTGTGAACTTTATTTGACGTCATCCTTTTAAAGTGACTCATTTGACTTTTCCGGGGATTTTCATTGGTTGTTGATACAAAGTGACCAATGAAAACCACGGGAAATGTCAAATGCGCAACTTTAGAAGGATGATCATCGATAAGTCAGCGGGACTATATAATTGACGAAAGACACAGATTAGCTGAATAAGTGAAGCTTTTATAAATGTGTTCGTTATTTTCATTGTCTGATGGCACAAAGTAGCAGTCTAGTCAGCCCAGATAAATGACACAGACGTCAGATTGAAATGTTACGTGTCAAAGAAAAGCCAAAATAAATATTTTAAAATAGTTCCAGGTTCTGATGTAATTGTTTGTCTGCAGACATGATAGAACATGTGTTTTACATACACACATAAGCTCTTTAGAGGTGAAAGGTTTTCTTCAGAAAGGCCTTATGGTTGAAACGTTGATTTTGTTTTGTATACTTTCATCTATATTTTTCGTGTCATTTAGTGTTATAGTATATGAACTATAAAATGTACCCCCTTGTGCTATGTGTAAGTACCTGGAAGTTAAACTATAAAATGTACCCCCTTGTGCTATGTGTAAGTACCTCAAAGTTAAACTATAAAATGTACACCCTTGTGCTATGTGTAAGTACCTCGAAGTTAAAGGCCCTTAACGCATTCTTCATCGATCATATTTGGGTGAGAGGTCTTCTGCGTATGATAGAAAGCTAAGCTGTATAAAGAACGAATGGGCACTCATTTCTCTCATCCAATAACGATCTGTGAGGACGCGATTGATAACTTTAAAACTGATAAATTTCTCTAACCTTTCCATGTATGGCTCCAGCTGCAAATGATCCAAGAAGGTAGCCAACAGATATAGATGTCAATAAAAAGGAGCCGGTCTCTTCGTCTGTGTCTGTGATGATTCTCAGATCAAGTAGAGTTGGCCCTGCTTGGGATACGACGATGCCCTGATAACAAAGATGAATAGTACGCCATAAACGTCTGGTGTTAAAGTAGGGCTATTATTGTGTGCGTTTATATTAATTCATATGATCAATTACTGAAACAAGTGTAGGAATTTAAATATTTTGATGACATTTTTACAGCCGATAAGAGAATGAACACAGAGATCAAGATACAAATTCAAAAAGCCAACTACTTAAATTATGAACGTATAGGGGTCTACCAATTTTGAAACACAAAAATATCTAGATGGAAGCCAAAAGGCAGAACATAAATTAAATCTTCATACCAACATTGTGTTATCAATGTCAGACATGTACACTAACAACAAAAATATAAAAAGCTTAATAAGTGTGAAATGAGATTTCTAAGAAAAACATCAAATAGAACAAGCAGAGATCATGTGGGGAATGAAGAAATTACAAGAACATCTGGAAATCTGTGGTCAAATATATTGAAAAATACAGACTGAAATGTGTCAGTCACTTATTGAGAATGAACCTTAAATTGTTATACAGGAATAGAATAGATTGTGTTTATAAATTAGTTTAATATTCACAAAAGAACATGCCACACAATGTTAGCCAAACTTAAACAAGAAAATATTGGAAAGTGGATGTTTTCAAAACAATAGGTCAAATGCTTTGGCAAAATTCTGGCCAAAATTAATGTCATGGCCAGTAGCCTTTAAAATTGGTAAATGGAAGAGTGTAGTAAAACTTAGTAAATGGATACCCCTTTAAAATAAGAATATAGCAACCCTGGTGAGGCTCACTGGCAACTGGGTCTTGTTTAAGTAATATATGTAAAATATAAACAGTTTTTTATATGGGTCGCATCAGCATTTTTCTATAAAGAAACAACACTCAATATAATTATTGCCCTATAACATAACTTGGGCGCTACAATTAATATATATACATATTCATTCATTCATTCATTTTCCTTTTGTGCTGAAGTTAGCGCATAGGGCAGAGGTCAGATCTCTCCAATTCTGTCTGTTCAAAGCTATTCTGTGCAGTTCTTGAATAGTATTGATATTGGTTGTTTTACTTTCTCTAAGTATTGTTCTTCTGAGTGCTTCTTTTGGTCTACCCCTTGCTCTTTTGCCTGTACGTATCCATTTAAGAGATTGGTGGTGTATTCTGTTAGTGTCTCCGCGTAGGACATGCCCGATGTAGGACCAACGGCGTTTTCTGATAACATCTGTATTGAAATTTTGATGTGTCTCTTCTCTGATTTTATCATTCGATTTGAATTCACTCCAATGTGTGTTAGTTATCCTATGAAGACATTTGTTCTCGAAACTCGGTAATTTCTTTTCTAAAGATAAAGAGCTTTTCCAGCTCTCACATCCATATGATAGTACCGGAATAACGCAGTAATTAAATAAGCGCATTTTCGTGCGTGTGCTGTTTGACTTTGACTTCCAGATATTAGAAAGTCTGTTAAATACACTTGATGCTAGTGCAATGCGAGTTGTGATATCTGCCATGACATCACCGTTGAGTGTTAATTTGCTTCCTAGATAGGAGAATTTCAAGTACTTTTTCAAGTTGTTGTCCATTTAAAGTAATTTCGTTAGATGAATTGGTGAAGTCCATAATTTTTGTTTTTGATGAATTGATTTGGAGACCTGTTTGTCCTGCGATGAGTTTTAATCTATCTTTTTTTGTTTATTCATCTTGATGGTTTTCACTCAATATTGCAAGATCATCGGCAAAATCCAGGTCTTCTAATGTTGTTTTATTTATCCATTTGATTTCTAAATTTGTGTTGGATGTGCTTTTTCTCATAGCCCAGTCAATTGAGATATTGAATAGTAATGGTGACATAGGGCAGCCTTGTTTAACACCAGTAATCACAGGGAACCATTCTGAATTGCCTCTTTCTGTTCTAACACAGCATTTTGAGTTGGTATAGACTGATTTTATCACATTTATATATTTGTTTTGGAATCCGTATATTTTTACAATTTCCCAAAGCGATGGTCGGTGGATGCTGTCGAATGCTTTTTGAAAATCAACGAAGTTTATTATGAGATTAGATATAAATTCTAGACATTCTTCTATTATTGTTCTAAGAGTGAATATATGGTCGACCATATATATATATATATATATATATATATATATATATATATATATATATATATATATATATATATATATATAATTTTTGTAAAACATGCACATTTGTAGCAAAATAACTAAATATTGTAGCAAAAATAAATCCACAATAAATTTGTGCTTGAAATATTTTTTTTCATAGATTGTCCTAGATGAAACTTTAAAAAAAAATAAGACTAGTTGCCAATTAGGATAACATGACCACATTTCGTAATCGTTACTTACCAAAGTAAACATAGCGCAAGGCAACCATATCCATCGTAAAAATCTACTTCTATAGATAGGGTCCTTAAGTTTAAAGAAAGGGTTTGAGTTCCCGGATGTCTCATCGTTCTTGTTGGTTACTCCATATTTTCGTGTGTGTTTTTCATCAAATGCCATCTTGGTTTTTCTAGAATTTAGAAGATGACTCAATACATTTGTAGAGAGTGAATGTCAGTTCGAAACTCAGCGAATTGCGTCAGTATTTTTTCAACGTTGATCTAATCAATGTTTAATTTTACACCAGGATAATATTAGATTTCACAGCTATTATAACAAATATTTGATTTCACAGCTATTCTAATGAATATTGATTTCACAGCTATTCTAATGAATATTGATTTTAAATATATTATAATTAATATTGATTTCACAGCTAAACTTCTTTTTCTTTCCTTCATTTGAAACATGTCTATATCTGTAAGGATATATACATGTTCCAATTGTGTTTTATACGAGGCATCCTGATTAATTGTGCACCTTTTGGCTGGTTGCCTCCGTCTTCAGCAGCCTACTTACTTGGGTAGGACTGTGGTCCTGCTCGAATGGGACCAGCCGAAAAGTCGTAGTTTCCAGTCCCTGATGGCTAATCTAAGCCCCTTGACCACTTCAAAGTGCTGGCCTCGATAGAAACAGCTAAACGAACCACCAATATTTCACCAAAGTGAAATATCAATTAGCCAAACATCGTATCTGCCGCTTGAGGATAACTAACCGATAGTTATGTTATGGCTGCACAATATCGCAACCAAAGTAACTTCCCTGAAAATAGTTTCAGTAGATAATCGTGTTTGGTAGAGATAGTACAGATGCGGCGATTCAGGCGTTGGATCGTGAAAATATCAAATCACGGAGGTACGGGAGCTATCTACATAATACACTTTGCCATCTGCTGAAATATATCGGTTGCTATGGTGATGCTCAGAGTGTTCATAGTTACCGCAGCCAGTTCAGCAAATCAATAACAATAATATACTTAATAAAACTCATAACACGGTGAGGGTCTCAAGGTTGTCGCTTTGAGACATTTGATGCAAAAATATCTAAACGAATCTTCATCCTCTAGTATCCTGAAGAATTTGGAAACTTTAAACACGGAGCAGTCATTGATATTATCTAATCATGTCTTCTTACCACCTTGTGTTCTTTCACCCTCTACCCTACAAATGCCTAATACAGTCACGCGAATGTAATATACACAAACCCATTTAGTGAAACTTTGTTCAACTCGAGTGCTTCATCATCTCGCTATTGTCATTATTGAACGCAAATGCCAACATTTTACCGATTAGATTAGACATGCACATATTTTATGGTACCGTAGTTCACCGTACACAAGCCTATGTTATGCACATCAATCAATCAGATAATCAGTTGGGCCTACTTTGACTGCACAATCAGAAATATGATTTAAAAAATGATAAGATCGTACATCGATGATCCGATTATTTCTGACATTTTCAATAAATACCGGATTTAATTATTGTTGTGTTGTTGTTTTCTTTTAAATTCCTAACCTATCTCTAATCCTATATGTAACCATAATTATAACACTAACCCTCAACCTAACTCTAATCCTAACCTTAACTATAACTATAACACTAACCCTAAACCTAACCATAACTATAACACTAAACGTTAAGAGCGAAAAAACATTCTTTTATATGTGCACATGGAAGAGGTTTCCTTCAGTTTTCTTGCATACCAGGAATACTTTCAAATCTCAGTTTTTAGAGGTTGATACCCCACCCCCTCCCAACTCAGGTGGTGTTTATGTCTGTAATTTAAATTGCCTAATGCACAATTTTATATGTAGGTTTCCCAATTACATGACTGCCTGAAACCATTTGGTGATATCTATAATAACCAGGTTGGGATCTGTCGCCTGACACGACCGCTACTCCAGTCGACCCAGCTGTAAATGGTTACCTATCGCTTAAGTTAGAGAGGGTAAAAATAGCAAGGAAGGGAATTGGCCACCCTACCTAATAGTTGCTGCGACTTAGTACATGAAGAGTTATCTTCATCCCCGGTTGCAGTTACTACCATGGGACCTACCTTACTTGTATATTAACCTACTCATCACCCCATAAGCCATAACTCGCCATGTGTTGGCTAGGGTAGATGATCACTGATCTTCGCATGGTTCTATCCGATGCACTATACACTACACAGAATCATCTCTCTTTGACGTTCTATTTCTCTTCATTTTTGCCTATTGTTACATGTTAATCTAACTGCCTAGGGGGTCATGGTAAACCTCCCCTATCTGTTTATGTTTGTAAAGCTGTGATATAACCAAATTGTACTAACGTCTGTGGTTGAAATTATCGTACCTCACAGTAAGAGGTAGAAATTACTTAACCAAAACTACATTATTTTCCAATCCTCGTGTTATTACGATGTTGCCAATAAATGAGCATTTTTAAAATGATTTTGACGTTGATCAGAAAAAATTTTAATGTCAGTATTTCTCGGTTTCTCCTTACTACTTCTCCTAGGTGGCCATGTACTTATCAACATTAGCTCTCAAACTCCCGCTGAATATTTCTTATAGTGAGATAATGGATCCATTAGAGATTTCCAACAGAAAGATATACATAAAACGGAGATGCCATCTGTCAGTATTTTATTTTATGCCAATGGCCTGACACTATTTTGACAATAGTATAAGTAGCAGACAGCTTTCCGTCTTTCCAGGCGATAGTATTATTGTTGTACTATAAAAATATAACCTACGATCAATGGCCATGATGACGTACAACACACATTTTTCGTAGTAGGCATCTTTCTGTCTGTCTGTCTGTCTGGAATATAGTACTATTCTTGTGTGGCGCATGAATAAGAGGTTATAGCGTTGGTCTCACACGTGTGGTCCAATGTTCAATTCACTGTAAGGGGTTTTTTTCTGTCGGAAAGTAATTTTAAAAACGCACCCTGTACATGATGTGGCGACAGCAAGGGCATGCATTATTTATCAAACAGCTTCAAATACGACCACCCTGGAACTTTTTAACGGGAAGCATGCGGTATATGATAGCTTCTTCATAGTGTTTTTGCTGTGTTATTACAAAATATAATCTGTGATCCATGATAAATGTGATTCACAAAACACTGAGCCACAAACAGTCTTTTACAGTATGTACAAGGAATCACAGGCCCACTTGTACCATTGTGTATTGCTCTGTGTCTTCCCAGACGTTCAATCATTCAACAAACAGATCACTTTCTCATTTGTCTTTATACCATTCCTGATTTTTCCTCTCCATGCAACACTAGCCATGGCATCCTGTTCCATGATTCCATTTCAATATCTGTATCATGCATAAGGTGTTTGTACTGAGAGGTCGACCCTGAGATTTGTCCCATACTGTACTTCTCCATAAAGTATACTTTTCGGTATTCTGCAGTCTTCCGTCCTCCTAATGTGTCCAAATCCTCTGAGTCAATAATATTAGTATTATATATTTAATATATATATATATATAATCAGTGTTTTATGAATTATACAGAACAGTTGACATATCCCGATCCATATCACTAGTAGGTCTGTATAAGGTGAGTTGTAGACGAGCATGGGATTTCCAAGTTGCCAAAAGAACTTGTGATGGACAAATAACAAACAGAAGGACTGCTTGTGAGTCACAACCTACCTACGTTACTTGCACAACATGCAAACTTTGTTACCAAACGAATGGTGGCAGACACTTTCTTTCTTTGCTATTTTGCCAAGTTTTGGATCGTGTCGAACTGACCATAGGCTCCCACTTTTTAAAAAGAAAGGTTGGCAACTATGTCTCAATATATGTCTCAACAATTTACTTACCAGTATATTCTTTGTTGAAGATATTAGTATCAGCTTCCCGCCGAAGACTGATGTGTCGGGTGATTGGCGCAAATTAAACGGCGACAACGCATTTCCATTCTCTGGACTACAACCTTCTGGAAATCTAATATGTCCATGGCCCTGCTACAAGAGATATCCAGTGGGAGTTTGAGAACATTGTCCTGCTACAAGAGATATCCAGTGGGAGTTTGAGAACATTGTCCTGCTACAAGAGATATCCAGTGGGAGTTTGAGAATGAACGCTGAAGAAAAATAAGAAGGTATCAGCTTGTAAAACCGTGTACTCGCTGTGTTCTGTGTCCATCTTATAATTATACCGCATTCTGACTCGTTCTATTTGTTTGTGATAATAATATTTTTAAGTATATTCAGTCGAATGTGTCCGGCTAATACTGCAAAACATTCTTTTAGAAAGGTAGGTGCACCACATTGTAACAACAGGCAAGTTGAAGTGCAAGAGGGGAAGGGAAAGATCGAGATAGAAGATACTTGCCATTGTAGATCATCGGTACAAGGTGGATTTATTTTCAGAGATCCCTGTGGATTATCACTTGAAGCTACGGAGTTACGTGCTATGAGTGGTACTCTTGACAGGTGGCGTGCCGCTTCGTTGAGAGTGACAGGGTAAATATGCAAAACCGAGTACAGTGAAGTCAATCCTCAATGACTTTTGAAGGCTTTTTTTATCATCGGTATCAGAAACTATTCACGGCACATGAAATAGAAGACTGTGGAAAGACATGATGATGATGATGATGATGTTCGTCCGTCGTGATCGACGATGACCAAAAACTCAACCATAATAATAATAACAATAAATAATAAAATAATGAAGTTAATAGTGCGTTTTTAAATGACTAGCAAGTCCAATGCGCGCACAAAATGTTCTTTTACAGAATTGACAACAATAGAAGGTATCTGTGTGAGGTTGAGATGTTTTTTCTTTTCTACGTGTCCGCTTCTGTCTTGCAGTTTCTTGTGTGAATTCTTCTGCCGCTAGTGCTCCCGTTCTAATGCTGTAACGCCATGCTGCTCTATCCTGAGCGAGGCTCTCCCAAGCGCCTACGTCAATGTTAAGATGTTTCAATGATGACTTGAGCGTGTCTTTGAAACGCTTTTTCTGTCCACCAGCTTTTCGAAATCCTGCCTTGAGTTCTCCATAATATATTTGTTTTGGCAATCGCGAGTTCTCCATACGCACAAGATGGCCTGCCCAGCGTGCCTGCGCCTTCATAAGTATTGTGTGGATGCTTATTGAGGTTGATTTTTCCAAGACCTCGTAGTCTGGTACTTTGTCCCACCAATGGATGTTTAGTAATTTACGTAGGCAGGTAAGATGGAGGAAATGATTTAACTTTCTTGCATGTCTAGCATACACTGTCCACGTTTCGCAGGCGTATAGTAAGGTTGGTATAACAGCAGCATGATATACTTGTAGTTTGGTGGTTGTTCTTATACCTCTTCTGTCCCATACATTGTTGCGTAATCTGCCAAATACAGCACTAGCTTTTGCCAGTCTATTGTTAATTTCCACATCAATGTTGACATCGCGAGAGAGAGTGCTTCCAAGGTAAGTAAAATTGTCGACTACCTGCAGTTTTTCCTGATTGACGATGATGGAAGTAGCAGTATGTTGGCTATTTGATGTTGCTTGGTGCATGACTTCTGTTTTTTTGGTGTTAATAGTGAGACCAAAGTTGTTGCAGGCCTTTGAGAAGCGGTCTATGGTGCTCTGCATGTTTACGACAGAGTCAGCATACAATGCACAGTCGTCAGCATAAAGTAATTCTCTAACAGTACTAGATTTAGTTTTCGTGTTTGATTGACGATGATGGAAGTAGCAGTATGTTGGCTATTTGATGTTGCTTGGTGCATGACTTCTGTTTTTTTGGTGTTAATAGTGAGACCAAAGTTGTTGCAGGCCTTTGAGAAGCGGTCTATGGTGCTCTGCATGTTTACGACAGAGTCAGCATACAATGCACAGTCGTCAGCATAAAGTAATTCTCTAACAGTACTAGATTTAGTTTTCGTGTTTGCTTTTAGACGACGTAAATTGAAAAGACCACCATCCGTTCTGTAATTGATCATTATACCTGCTGTTTCATTACTATGGTGTGTTTCCGTTAACATGGCTGTAAATAACAGGCTGAAAAGAGTAGGGGCCAGCACACATCCCTGCTTTACACCATTTGTGACAGGGAATGCAGGAGATACTCCTCCGTCGCAGATAACACTAGCCATCATACCGTCATGAAATTGACATGATAACCAACGCCACACGGCATGGATCACATAAAGAAGAGTTAATATTTTAGATTAGTTTATCAAACCTAACCCGGCTAACGCCCCTGCTTTAGCACCCCAATTTTTTAACACCCCTCTATCCTTAAAAATCACATTCCTATACGCCTATTACTGAAAGCTACCAATAGTCTAGATAATTCCAGTTATCATTAACTGACTACAAAGTTATGCGAACATCGGTATACATAAGATAAGTACAGGATTATGCATACAAAAGTTCGTCATCATCAGGTGCCATGCCAGCTGGCGTAGGCGATCGAGGCTTATATGAAGTAGATCGCTGTTGTTTCCCTGCCGTGCCAGGTTGTCAAACTAATATTTTCTTACGTTGTCGTCATGTCTCTGTTGACTTCAATCTTGCCTGTTGTGAATATGTTCTCCAAACCTGCCTGTCTCATGAAGTGACCAAAAAAATTTTGGTCTTTTTCATATATTATTGATGATGAATATTTTACAAAACTATCACAGTACATCACTCTCAAAGAGTAATCTTCTATGAGAGTAATGTTCTTTGAGAGTAATGTTCTGAGAATAATGTTCTATGTGAGTAATGTTTTATGAAAGTAATATTCTATGAGAGTAATTTTCTATGAGAGTGATGTACTGTGAGAGTGATGTACTGTGAGAGTGATGTACTATGAGAGTGATGTTATATGAGAGTGATGTTCTATGAGAGTAATGATATATGAGAGTGATGTTCTATGAGAGTGATGTACTGTGAGAGTGATGTTCTATGAGAGTGAGGTACTATGAGAGTAATGTACTATGAGAGTAATGTTCTGAGAATAATGTTCTATGTGAGTAATGTTTTATGGAAGTAATATTCTATGAGAGTAATTTTCTATGAGAGTGATGTACTGTGAGAGTGATGTACTGTGAGAGTGATGTACTATGAGAGTGATGTTATATGAGAGTGATGTTCTATGAGAGTAATGATATATGAGAGTGATGTTCTATGAGAGTGATGTACTGTGAGAGTGATATTCTATGAGAGTGAGGTACTATGAGAGTAATGTTCTATGAGAGTAATGTTCTATGAGAGTAATGTTCTATGAGAGTTAATGTTCTGAGAATAATGTTCTATGTGAGTAATGTTCTATGAGGGTGATGTTCTATGAGAGTAATGTTCTGAGAATAATGTTCTATGTGAGTAATGTTTTATGAGAGTAACGTTCTATTGGAGTAATGTACTTTGAGAGTGATGTACTGTGAGAGTGATGTACTATGAGAGTGATGTACTGTGAGAGTGATGTACTATGAGACTGATGTACTATGAGAGTGATGTACTGTGAGAGTGATGTACTTTGAGAGTGATGTTGTGTGATAGTGATGTTGTGTGAGAGTGATGTACTGTGAGAGTCATGTTCTATGAGAGTGATGTACTGTGAGAGTGATGTTGTGTGAGAGTGATGTTGTGTGAGAATGATGTACTGTGAGAGTGATGTACTGTGAGAGTGATGTTGTGTGAGAGTGATGTTGTGTGAGAGTGATGTACTGTGAGAGTGATGTACTGTGAGAGTGATGTACTGTGAGAGTCATGTTCTATGAGAGTGATGTACTGTGAGAGTGATGTTGTGTGAGAGTGATGTACTGTGAGAGTGATGTACTGTGAGAGTGATGTACTGTGAGAGTGATGTTGTGTGAGAGTGATGTTGTGTGAGAGTGATGTTGTGTGAGAGTGATGTACTGTGAGAGTGATGTACTGTGAGAGTCATGTTCTATGAGAGTGATGTACTGTGAGAGTGATGTTGTGTGAGAGTGATGTACTGTGAGAGTGATGTACTGTGAGAGTCATGTTCTATGAGAGTGATGTACTGTGAGAGTGATGTTGTGTGAGAGTGATGTACTGTGAGAGTGATGTACTGTGAGAGTTATGTACTGTGAGAGTCATGTTCTATGAGAGTGATGTTGTGTGAGAGTGATGTACTGTGAGAGTGATGTACTGTGAGAGTCATGTTCTATGAGAGTGATGTACTGTGAGAGTGATGTTGTGTGAGAGTGATGTACTGTGAGAGTGATGTACTGTGAGAGTTATGTACTGTGAGAGTCATGTTCTATGAGAGTGATGTACTGTGAGAATGATGTTGTGTGAGAGTGATGTTGTGTGAGAATGATGTACTGTGAGAGTGATGTACTGTGAGAGTGATGTTGTGTGAGAGTGATGTTGTGTGAGAGTGATGTACTGTGAGAGTGATGTACTGTGAGAGTGATGTACTGTGAGAGTGATGTACTGTGAGAGTGATGTTGTGCGAGAGTGATGCACTGTGACAGTGATGACTATGAGAGTGATGTACTATGAGAGTGATGTACTGTGAGAGTGATGTTGTGTGAGAGTGATGTTGTGTGAGAGTTATGTACGTGAGAGTGATATTCTATTAGAGTGATGTACTGTGAGAGTGATGTACTGTGAGAGTGATGTTGTGTGAGAGTGATGTTGTGTGAGAGTGATGTACTGTGAGAGTGATGTACTGTGAGAGTCATGTTCTATGAGAGTGATGTACTGTGAGAGTGATGTTGTGTGAGAGTGATGTACTGTGAGAGTGATGTACTGTGAGAGTTATGTACTGTGAGAGTCATGTTCTATGAGAGTGATGTACTGTGAGAGTGATGTTGTGTGAGAGTGATGTTGTGTGAGAATGATGTACTGTGAGAGTGATGTACTGTGAGAGTGATGTTGTGTGAGAATGATGTTGTGTGAGAGTGATGTACTGTGAGAGTGATGTACTGTGAGAGTGATGTACTGTGAGAGTGATGTACTGTGAGAGTGATGTTGTGCGAGAGTGATGCACTGTGACAGTGATGACTATGAGAGTGATGTACTATGAGAGTGATGTACTGTGAGAGTGATGTTGTGTGAGAGTGATGTTGTGTGAGAGTTATGTACGTGAGAGTGATATTCTATTAGAGTGATGTACTGTGAGAGTGATGTACTGTGAGAGTGATGTACCGTGAGAGTGATGTACTGTGAGAGTGATGTACTGTGAGCGTGATGTTCTGTGAGAGTGATGTACTGTGAGAGTGATGTACTGTAAGAGTGATGTACTGTGAGAGTGATGTTCTATGAGAGTTATGTTGTGTGAGAGTGATGAACTATGAGAGTGATGTTGTGTGAGAGTGATGTATTGTGAGAGTGATGCACTATGAGAGTGATGTTGTGTGAGAGTGATGTTCTATGAGAGTAATGTACTGTGAGAGTAATGTACTGTGAGAGTGATGTTGTGTGAGAGTGATGTTATGTGAGCGTGATGTACTGTGAGAGTGATGTACTGTGAGAGTGATGTTGTGTGAGAGTGATGTACTGTGAGAGTGAAGTACTGTGAGAGTGATGTACTATGAGAGTGATGCTTTATGAGAATGATGTACTGTGAGAGTGATGTACTGTGAGAGTGATGTTGTGTGAGAGTGATGTTGTGTGAGAGTGATGTTGATTCAGAGTGGTGTTGTTTGAGAGTGATGTACTGTGAGAGTGATGTTGTGTAAGAGTGGTGTACTGTGGGAGTGATGTTGTGTGAGAGTGGTGTACTGTGAGATTGATGTACTGTGAGAGTGATGTTTTGTAAGAGTGATGTTGTGTGATAGTGATGTACTATGAGAGTGATGTACTATGAGATTGATGTACTGTGAGATTGATGTTTTGTGAGACTGATGTTGTGTGATAGTGATGTACTATGAGAGTGATGTACTATGAGAATGATGTACTGTGACAGTGATGTTCTATGAGAGTGATGTTGTGTGAGAGTGATGCACTATGAGAGTGATGTTGTGTGAGAGTGATGTACTATGAGAGTGATGTTGTGTGAGAGTGATTTACTGTGAAAGTGATGTACTGTGAGAGTGATGTACTGTGAGAGTGATGTTGTGTGAGAGTGATGTACTGTGAGAGTGATGCACTGTGAGAGTGATGTACTGTGAGAGTGATGTACTGTGAGAGTGATGTACTGTGAGAGTGATGTTCTATGAGAGTTATGTACCGTGAGAGTGATGTGTGAGAGTGATGTACTGTGAGAGTGATGATGTGTGAGAGTGATGTACTGTGAGAGTGGTGTACTGTGAGAGTGATGTGTGAGAGTGATGTTGTGTGAGAGTGATGTAATGTGAGAGTGATGTTGTGTGAGAGTGATGTTCTATGAGAGTGATGTTGTGTGAGAGTGATGTTGCGTGAGAGTGATGTTGCGTGAGAGTGATGTTGCGTGAGAGTGATATTCTATGAGAGTGATGTTCTATGAGAGTGATTAATGTGAGAGTGATGTTCTATGAGAGTGATGTTGCGTGAGAGTGATGTTGCGTGAGAGTGATTTTCTATGAGAGTAATGTTGTGTGATTGTGATGTACTATGAGAGTGATGTACTATGAGAGTGATGTACTATGAGAGTGATGTTGTGTGAGAGTGATGTTGTGTGAGAGTGATGTACTATGAGAGTGATGTTGTGTGAGAGTGATGTACTATGAGAGTGATGTTGTGTGAGAGTGATGTACTGTGAGAGTGATGCACTATGAGAGTGTTGTTGTGTGAGAGTGATGTACTATGAGAGTGATGTACTATGAGAGTGATGTAATGTGAGAGTGAAGTTGTGTGAGAGTGATGTACTATGAGAGTGATGTTGTGTGAGAGTGATTTTGTGTGAGAGTGATGTACTGTGAGAGTGGTGTACTGTGAGAGTGTTAGGCTACTATTTAGCAAAATTATGTAATTTGTGGGTTGGAAGAATTTTGTCAAGGAAAAAACGAAATTATAAATAAACTAAACAATGTTTCAAAACTGTTCATTCTAGGAACCAAACTGTTCATTCTAGGAACAAAGCTGTTCATTCTAGGAACCAAACTGTTCATTCTAGGAACCAAACTGTTCATTCCAGGAACCAAACTGTTCATTCTAGGAACCAAACTGTTCATTCTAGGAACCAAACTGTTCATTCTAGGAACCAAACTGTTCATTATAGGAACCAAACTGATTTTGAGAAATTAAAAAAAATAAGATAAACTCATAATTAAGAATGTACACATATTTTATTTACACAATTTAGAAATCAATTTTTTTTTTACCGAAATACAAGTATAATCCATAGAATGTATATAATACATAGGTAAATATCCTGCTATATAATAATCATATTCAATATATAATAATAGAAGATGGGCACGGCATGAAAAAAAACCAATAAAAATGTGGTGAAAACGTCGAACTTAGTTGTCAAACTGAGGCCACGCATGATCCAGATGTTGGCACGAAGGCTCCCGACACGGGCAATACGCCGTGGCACGAGCAATACGCCGGGGATCATCCTCGTCAATTTTTGCAGTTTGCATTAGGGTGCTGCCTGATAAACAAATTATGCCAAGATTATTATGCAGAAGTCTCAGAAGGAGGTTGGCTATCGCGTCAAAGAAGCTGATACAACTTAGATACATATGGTTGAGCTGCTGTAAAACAACAAAAATAATATTCCTAAGTGCTTGTATATTCCAAGTGGCAATATATTGGTGTGAATCCTGGACAATCACCAACAAATTGAAAAATAAAATAGCAGCATTTGAAACAAAATGTTACAGAAAAGTCCTCAGGGTACAATGGACCAAAACAATCACAATATAGCCATCCTGAGAGAAATTAATGTACAAGAAAATTGTCTTAACAGCATGTTTCTTTCCAGAAAACAACAATATTTTTGGCCATATCAATCTCCATGACATCCTTGTGGAGTATAGTGGGGAGGTTGATGCCAGGGAGACGAACAAGAGACAGACCAAGAAGAAAATTAACGCAAGATATCACACAGGAAAGTTTAGGAACAGGGCAATAAAGTTTTGTTGATCACTGAAGAGACATATAATAACACACAGAAATCGTATTAATACACACAGAAATAGACTTTCACATGGCCAAGTTAACTGCTATGTGGATATTGAACTGGATGAGTGGTAATAACGTTAGAGGTGAGATGGTACCGTACAAGGAATATACAGAAATATAAATGCTACATACACGTGACACGAAACAAACAGAGATGATGGAACAATTCGGTATCATAGTTCATGGCAACATGTAGGTAGCTACATTTTTATATATTTGTATTTTCCTTGTACGGCGTCGTTTCACCTCTGATCTTATTACCACTCTTCCGATTCAGTCTTCCCATTACAGTTAACGTGGCCATGTGAACGTCTATAGTTCTTACTTGTTGTTTTATGTTGTGTATCTTCAATTTTTGTCATGATAAAGGCATTATATTGAAACGTCAATATACGTTATCATTTGTGTACGTTATCATATATGTCTTCAGTAATTAGCAAAATTGTATTACCCTATTCCTGGATTCACTTATTAGATTTCAGTTGTGTGCAGTACCGTTAATTTTCGTGTATAACCCGAGAATTTTTGGACAATAAACAGAGATGTCTTCATACTCTTCGTCTTATAATCGAGTAACATCAAATTTAAAAAAAAAATTACGTCCAAATCACAGTAAAAATGGAGAAAAACACTTTAAAAAAAATTACAGTCACATGTCCCGATATATTAAGGCAGGATAAAATGACTAGGGCTCTCCAACAATCTAGAGCGTACTACCATAATGCTAGGCCTCTAATTACATTAATTTCTATATATCATACAATATTTCCTTCAAAATCTCCAATATTTCTTGATAAAAACTCACTTACTAGGTCTATATCGTTATTTCAGAGACGCCGCCATTTTTTTAGCAAAATTTCCCGGAAACGCTATTTTTAGCAATGGGTATTGCCGGTTTTATTTACCGTTTATAGTACATATATTTATATCATAAAGGTTTCATTTGATCATCGAAATTGGTCAGAAAAGTATACCAGTATCTGATGTTATTTATTGACCAAAATACGGTAATGGTCTGTGGAAAAAACAAATGAAATACCATAGCCTAAGCTGATTGGTAGCTTAGGCCTAGTCTTGTTTGTGTAGGGAAACACTAACTACCAGTAATCTAAAAACACTGTCACACACTTTCTTGTTGCGGTAAAGCAAATGTTACAACAGTTACTGACCGTCTACTAGGCTATAAGACCTGTGTACAGAAAATGTAAAAACACATCAAAGGCAGATTTTGAGTATTTCCGTGCATGTGCTGGTCGGCCTTGCCAATTTTTAACATGCGACTCCAAGTATATAAATAGGGACCAAGACAATAATCAGAAACATAAAGAATGAAGTCCTAATTAATTCTGTACAGAGGTCTTACTCTACATACTACGGTCTTGCACAAACACTCACATTTTTGACATCCAAAACTTTGCCGTTTAGGCAGTGTTGGAGGGAGTGGAATGGAGGAAATAAATCAATATTGAAACTGTCTGAGCTGTGCCTCAGTTTATATTACCGTATAAGGTAAACATACAGGTCAGACAAAGTTCAAACTCTTCTGTATCTTTTAAAAACAAACGTGATCTGGCATGTTTTTGTCTGGCCATTCATCTTTCCCGTTTACACGTACAGGAATAAAATCACAATGACAATAAAAATGTATTAACTGGAAGCTAAACTACTTGTGCAGTATTCTTGGCTAGCTAAGTCAGCCGTATATTCTGTTAATTAGTCCAGCCCACTGAGGCCACAGTCCCAAATCACAACACATCATAGGCATTTTGTAGTAAAATTGCGCCGTAATTGATTCCCTCCCCCAACCACTGTACATTTAGTGGAAGTTGAGATCAATTTCAGAATCCTCTGTTATGTTTATTTTACTACCGTATTCTCCCCACACCGTAAACATAACCAGTTACAAAGTTCAAACTCTTCTGTATCTTATAAAAACAAACGTGATCTTGCTGTCTTGCCTTTCATCCTTTCATCGTTTCCCACTTAAACGTTTCCCACTTAAATGTCACTGTCAGAAGCCAGCTGGTGACATAATAGTTACATAGTAATTACTATTCACTAGCGCTGTTCCCGTCATAAGGCCCAGACACCCAACACAGACAATTCATTCAGGAAAAACTTCGTTCCCCAAAGTCTCGCCACCTCATAAACCATCTATAGTCATGGATAGGGAAGTCAGCCTACCGGGTATTCATTATTTTCGGATATATTGATCCAGAATACAGTAGCCACCGGGGTTTCATTCCTTGATTCATTCAAGTTACGTGAGTGAAGCAAATGAAAGGAATGCTATTTTCTTAGAGTTGCAAAAGTTTGTGTTAATTTCCATTTAGCATGTCGGTTCTTTCTTATGATGATGAAGTTCATTATTGCCGGCTTTGTTAAGTTGGGGATGTCGGTCTATAGTCGGACTTTCGACTTTCTCCACTTTTGGGAAGGGATAGTTAGGTTGTCGGCCTACAATCGGATGGGTTTATATTCGGAAATTAACGGTAAGTACATATTATCGATATTAAGACCACATGAACGTGATACAAACAGAAACAGGAAGACTGGCTCAAGATCGACAGAAGTTTTGAAAAACTGCTACATCCTGTTCAGGATAAGCTACATGATGATGATTATTGATAGAAAAATTCATTGATTTGTTCTGCAATTTTATATCAGCAAGAGAAACACAGTGGAACAAACCGTTGCAGACATGTATAGTTTGCGTCATAGCTGTGTCCGTTAGTTATAGTTTGATCTATAGCTGAATTTAATTTATTTTATAGCTGTATAGACTATTTATAGTTTTGTTCAATATATATATAAGCTATATATAGTGTGTTCTATAGAAATCAGGTATTTATTGTTTGTTCTATAGACGCATCAGCCAGTTATAGTTTGTGCTATAGCTGTATCAGCCAGCTATAGTTTATGCTACAGCTCTATCAGCTAGTTATAGTTTGTGCTATATATGTATCAGCCAGCTATAATTTGTGCTATATATGTATCAGCCAGCTATAATTTGTGCTATATATATGTATCAGCCAGTTATAGTTTGTGCTATATATGTATCAGCCAGTTATAGTTTGTGCTATAGCTGTATCAGTCAGTTATAGTTTGTGCTATATCTGTATCAGCCAGCTATAATTTGTGCTATATATATATGTATCAGCCAGCTATAGTTTGTGCTATATCTGTATCATCCAGCTATAGTTTATGCTACAGCTCTATCAGCTAGCTATAGTTTATGTTATATATGTATCAGCCAGCTATAATTTGTGCTATATATATGTATCAGCCAGTTATAGTTTGTGCTATATATGTATCAGCCAGTTATAGTTTGTGCTATAGCTGTATCAGCCAGCTATAGTTTATGCTACAGCTCTATCAGCTAGTTATAGTTTGTGCTATATATGTATCAGCCAGTTATAGTTTGTGCTATAGCTGTATCAGCCAGGTATAGTTTATGCTACAGCTCTATCAGCTAGTTATAGTTTGTGCTATATATGTATCAGCCAGCTATAATTTGTGCTATATATATGTATCAGCCAGTTATAGTTTGTGCTATATATGTATCAGCCAGTTATAGTTTGTGCTATATATGTATCAGCCAGTTATAGTTTGTGCTATAGCTGTATCAGTCAGTTATAGTTTGTGCTATATCTGTATCAGCCAGCTATAGTTTATGCTACAGCTCTATCAGCTAGTTATAGTTTGTGCTATATATGTATCAGCCAGCTATAATTTGTGCTATATATATGTATCAGCCAGTTATAGTTTGTGCTATATATGTATCAGCCAGTTATAGTTTGTGCTATAGCTGTATCAGCCAGCTATAGTTTATGCTACAGCTCTATCAGCTAGCTATAGTTTGTGCTATATATGTATCAGCCAGCTATAATTTGTGCTATATATATGTATCAGCCAGTTATAGTTTGTGTTATATCTGTATCAGCCAGTTATAGCTTGTGATATAGCTGTATCAGCCAGCTATAGTTTGTGCTATAGCTGTAACATCTAGTTGTAGTTCATCGTATAGTTTTCAAAAGTCAGTTGTGTTCTTTTTTTCTTCAGGCCCGTTTTCTCTACCGTCGTGACTCTCAAAATGTATACGGCCTGGTACAAACATGGTTGTTTTTTTTTAATATGACCAGGAACTGGTCAAAAAAAATTCTACACACTCATAAATAACTGATTAATTCAAGTAGTTGTTCTCGCGACCTGGCAGTTATGGTACCGAGGTCTTGCTGTTGAGAAACTCTGGTATACTGCAACTACAGGGATGTTATACAGGGATATACAGCTGATTCTTCCATTTTTGCTGTAATGTATTTTTCCCGCGCTCTATGTTCATCAAACGTGCCAAATTTTTTGTTGACGTACATTCTATTAAAAAATAACAGAAACATAAATAACACACATGTTAAAATAACTGAACCCAATAAACAATAACAAAACCAGAAATTTGATTGATGTTCCATGAGGTAACCGATAAGAAACGGAATTACTGCCGCACCAAAAGAATTGGCAACTACAATAACACCGGAAATTATTCCAGTTACCTTCATGACTTCAGCTTCTATATACGAAAACCCTGTAGGATAAACAGATGATATTGCAAAACCTGCTAAAGCCGAGAAGCCTGTCATTGCATCTATATTAGCATAGATTGCGCTCACCAAAAACCCTACAAACGAAATAACCATAAGCGATAATTGTATGTACAAAACTCTTTCCGGAGTTAACCACTTTGCCGTGATAATTGAAGAAAATCTGCCCACTGCGAAAGCGACCCAGTAATAAGTTGTAATATAAGCTGCATCCTGTTTTGTTACACCATCTTTTTTATATTCATCTACTAAAAATGTTGCGAGAAATGAGCTAAATGAGTTCTCTATGCTTGAATACATAATATAATACACGGCTATAGTAGCACTCAGAAATACAATAATAGATTTAGGCAGTTTTCTTTGGGTACACTCGTCAGATTGCTCTGTGCCATCATTTTCCTGTTTTTTATACACTATAATCATTACGATATATGGAATCGATGAAAGAGCTATGATAATGCCAGCAATTAAATAGGCGTAATGAACATCTGTGGTAGTTGGAAGAGTTGAAGTCTGGTTTCCTGTTAGATTAAACCCAGGGTATATGGTTGTGTTCATGTAAGGAGTGGCAGTTGCCTCATCTTCGTCGTTGTCTTCAGCAAGAAATGGCGCTGAAATCAAGGGACCAATAACTCCTCCAATCGCGTAAGAAAAGTGAACAAACATAAGCAGTGCTTGGCCGTGGATGCCCCAGATTCTCATGTGCTCTGCACTTAAACCTGAAATCAAATCAGCGTATACACTTACAAAACATATGGCAGACAAGATAAATATGAACAGTTTCATTTGAAACCACCTCAGTACAATTCACTATCATCACATTACTTTTTCTCTTAGCGAATGTGTAAGAATCTATACAAATATTTATCCAGGGTCAGGTTAGCAATATGGATGTCGATATTTCTGTTGGGCAATCAGTCTTGTAGATAACAATATGCTGGGGAATGTAAACACGGATTTACAACATTTTCTGTGGTACCCCTGTTCCATTTATTCCTTAACACATTTGCTGTGGTACCCCTGTTCCATTTATTCCTTACAACATTTGCTGTGGTACCCCTGTTCCATTTATTCCTTACAACATTTGCTGTGGTACCCCTGTTCCATTTATTCCTTACAACATTTGCTGTGGTACCCCTGTTCCATTTATTCCTTACAACATTTGCTGTGGTACCCCTGTTCCATTTATTCCTTACAACATTTGCTGTGGTACCCCTGTTCGATTTATTCCTTACAACATTTGCTGTGGTACCCCTGTTCCATTTATTCCTTAACACATTTGCTGTGGTACCCCTGTTCCATTTATTCCTTACAACATTTGCAGTGGTACCCCTGTTCCATTTATTCCTTAACACATTTGCTGTGGTACCCCTGTTCCATTTATTCCTTACAACATTTGCTGTGGTACCCCTGTTCCATTTATTCCTTAACACATTTGCTGTGGTACCCCTGTTCCATTTATTCCTTACAACATTTGCTGTGGTACCCCTGTTCCATTTATTCCTTACAACATTTGCTGTGGTACCCCTGTTCCATTTATTCCTTACAACATTTGCTGTGGTATCACTGTTCCATTTATTCCTTACAACATTTGCTGTGGTACCCCTGTTCCATTTATTCCTTACAACATTTGCTGTGGTACCCCTGTTCCATTTATTCCTTACAACATTTGCTGTGGTACCCCTGTTCCATTTATTCCTTACAACATTTGCTGTGGTACCCCTGTTCCATTTATTCCTTACAACATTTGCTGTGGGACCCCTGTTCCATTTATTCCTTACAACATTTGCTGTGGTACCCCTGTTCCATTTATTCCTTACAACATTTGCTGTGGGACCCCTGTTCCATTTATTCCTTACAACATTTGCTGTGGTACCCCTGTTCCATTTATTCCTTACAACATTTGCTGTGGGACCCCTGTTCCATTTATTCCTTACATTTTCTGTGGTGTCCCTTTTTCATTGATGTCTATACAAGTGCTTTTTTGCCTAATAGTAATGGTTAATAAGAACATGATTTTGAGTACTAAGCTATTAGCCAGAAGGCGACTAAAAACACCCCCCCCCCCCCCAAGCCTTCTATAACACCACTTTCATGGTAAAAATATGATTTCTGAATATTTCAAGTGTATTAGATTCAGATATGTATAATACTGTATGATCAGAATTCCAAAACATGAGAACCATTTTGTGCAATGGAAGACTATCAATGCAGACCAGAATTCGAATCCTGAGATGTTATATCGAATCAATTCTTTTTTATGGATGTGAAACATGGATTGTAAAAAAAAATGCAAAACGAACTGGAGGCTACAGAGATATGAAAGCAGGCGAATAAAGCAGGCGAATGAAAGCTGGAGAATGACTTATAGTTAGGTTAAACATAATCCTTTACTGAAGATGCATCAAACAAACTGGAGGCTACATAGATGTGTTTTATGAATAATGAAAATACCATGGACAGCTAAGAAAACTAATTTAGATGTTCTCATTGATATTGGCATAAAAAGATCAATCATATCAAACATTAGGGGCAGACATATATGATAAGGAATAATTTTCCTACTTAAACTGTACGTTACACAAATAACATTCTGTTATCATAGCAGCGCCCATTACTCACTCAGTCAGTTCCTCTTTTGCCAAGTTTGGCCCATAGGGCGGATGTCATAGTGATTCCATGCCTGTCGGTTAGTTGCTAAGGATTGCAGGTATTGTGCATTTATGCCTGTTGATTTTAATTCATTCATAAATGTTCTTCTGATCGTTGTTTTTGGTCTTCCCTGTTTTCTTTGCCCGTCTGGTGTCCACATGAAGACTTGTCGTGGAATTCTGTCTTTATTCATTCTAAGTATGTGGCCGGTGTATGTCCAGCCGCTTTTTCTGATGATGTTCGTCACATATTCTTGTTTTGTCTCCTCTCTTAATATATATTTTGATTTGAAGTTTTTCCAACTAGTATTTGTGATCTTTCTGAGGCATCTATTTTCGAAGGCAACTAACTTCTTATCCATTATTGCGGTAGATTTCCAACTTCTACATCCATATGTCAATGATGGAATCACACTTGCGCTGAAAAGTCGCAGTTTGATGTGTTTACTTGCCATCTTCGATCTCCAGATGATTGAAAGTTTGTTAAAGGCGTTGGAGGCGAAAGCGATTCGAATCTTGATTTCTGAGTTAGTATCACCGACTGCTGTTATCGTGCTTTCCAAATATTCCCAAAAACTTCAAAATTTCATGATTTTCATTTTCAGTGTGTTTAATTGAAGGACTATCTGTTGCGCAAAACTATTTGAGTCTTTCTGTTTTTTTCTTGGAGATCTTGGTGTGTTGAACTCAGTAGAGCAATATCTTTTGTGAAGGTGAGATCTTCCATGGTCTTGTTCTTTACCCATTTGATTCTTAGTTGATGTATTACTAGACCCAACGATATGTATAGTATATAGTATATTGACTCAAGTATGGACATACAAGTTTATTAAATGGTACATTTGTATAAATCAAGGCAACTCACTGCAGTCAATTGTTCCAAGGAACGCCCCAACGAGGAGTCGAATGAAAAACATCAGTATAAAGTCCGGGCAGTAGGGTGTAGCAACAGTTGTAACACCACCCAGTATAGTTGCAACAGCTATCACGAAGTTGTTGCTGATCTGAGGACACAAATATTTAAAAACTTTGATAAATGAATCTTTGACGTGAACAGAGAAAGTGTCAACATGTACAGAGAAAGTGTCAACATGTACAGAGAAAGTGTCAACATGTACAGAGAAAGTGTCAACATGTACAGAGAAAGTGTCAACATGTACAGAGAAAGTGTCAACATGTACAATGAAATTGTGAACATTTACAGAGAAAGTGTCAACGTGTACAGAGAAAGTGTTAATATGTACAGAAAAAGTGTTAACATGGACAGTGAACATGTCAAAATGAACAGAGACAGTGTCAATATAGACAGAGAAAGTGTCAAGATCAACAGACAAAAAAGGTAACATGAACAGAGACAGTGTCAATATCAACAGACAAAAAAGTCAATATGAATAGAGAAAGTATCAACATCGACAGACACAAAATATAATGTAACATGTAAAATTAAAGTATCAATATCAATAGACAAAAAAATGCAACATGTAAAAATAAGGTATCAACATGAACAGAGAAAGTACCAGCAGGAACAGAGAAAGTATCAACATGAACAGAGAAAGTATCAACATGAACATAGAAAGTATCAACATGAACAGAGAAAGTATCAACATGAACAGAGAAAGTATCAACATGAACAGAGAAAGTATCAAAATGAACAGAGAAAATATCAACATGAACAGATAAAGTATCAACATGAATAGAGAAAGTATCAACATGAACAGAGAAAGTATCAACATGAACAGAGAAAGTATAAACTTGAAAAAGAAAGTATCAACATGAACAAGCAAAGTATCAACATGAGCAGAGAAAGTATCAACATGAACAGAGAAAGTATCAACATGAACAGAGAATCAACATGAACAGAGAAAGTATCAACATGAACAGAGAAAGTATCAACATGAACAGAGAATCAACATGAACAGAGAAAGTATCAACATGAACAGAGAAAGTATCAACATGAACAGAGAATCAACATGAACAGAGAAAGTATCAACATGAACAGAGAAAGTATCAACATGAACAGAGAATCAACATGAACAGAGAAAATATCAACATGAACAGAGAAAGTATAAACTTGAAAAGAGAAATTATCAACATGAACAGAGAAAGTATCAACATGAACAGAGAATCAACATGAACAGAGAAAGTATCAACATGAGCAGAGAAAGTACCAACATGAACAGAGAAAGTATCAACATGAGCAGAGAAAGTATCAACATGAACAGAGAAAGTATCAACATGAACAGAGAAAGTATCAACATGAATAGAGAAAGTATCAACATGAACATAGAAAGTATCAACATGAACAGAGACAGTATCAACATGAACAGAGAAAGTATCAACATGAATAGAGAAAGTATCAACATGAACAGAGAAAGTATCAACATGAACAGAGAAAGTATAAACTTGAAAAAGAAAGTATCAACATGAACAAGCAAAGTATCAACATGAGCAGAGAAAGTATCAACATGAACAGAGAAAGTATCAACATGAACAGAGAAAGTATCAACATGAGCAGAGAAAGTATCAACATGAACAGAGAAAGTATCAACATGAGCAGAGAAAGTATCAACATGAACAGAGAAAGTACCAACATGAGCAGAGAAAGTATCAACATGAACAGAGAAAGTATCAACATGAACAGAGAAAGTATCAACATGAACAGAGAAAGTATCAACATGAACAGAGAAAGTATCAACATGAACAGAGAAAGTATAAACTTGAAAAAGAAAGTATCAACATGAACAAGCAAAGTATCAACATGAACAGAGAAAGTATCAACATGAACAAGCAAAGTATCAACATGAACAGAGAAAATATCAACATGAACAGAGAAAATATCAACATGAACATAGAAAGCATCAACATGAACAGAGAAAGTGTCAGATTTTTCCAACTCGGACTACGCGTTGACTCAAGTAGAAAGGTGAATTTTATCACATGTAGGACCTTGTTTAAAATCGCTTCTGTGCAACATGTTGATGTTTCTTTAATAATAAATCTTTGATATCTTGATATTATATTATTTATTTGAATTGACAATTACCACTGAACACGAATGTGTCGGGTCTTTAAGCGCAAAAAATACCTGCGACAAAGCGCATTTCCATTCCCTGGTCTACATTTTGCCGGAAATCTAGTATGGCTATCGTCCTGCTACGAGAGGGACCAGTGAGAGTTTGAGAATAAACGCTGAAGAAGAAGAAGTGAGGATTGTTTGTAAACGATAAATGAACATATTTGGTAAACATCTCAAACCTTTCTATGCACGGCTCCAGCTATGAATGAGCCAATCATGTTTGTAAACGATAAATGAACATATTTGGTAAACATCTCAAACCTTTCTATGCACGGCTCCAGCTATGAATGAGCCAATCATGTTTGTAAACGATAAATGAACATATTTGGTAAACATCTCAAACCTTTCTATGCACGGCTCCAGCTATGAATGAGCCAATCATGTTTGTAAACGATAAATGAACATATTTGGTAAACATCTCAAACCTTTCTATGCACGGCTCCAGCTATGAATGAGCCAATCATGTAACCTGCGAAGAACGATGTAAAGAAAAACGAGGCCTTCTCTTTATTCGTGTCTGTGATGATTCTTAGATCTAGGAGAGTTGGCCCTCCCTGGGATATCACGATGCCCTGATAATAAAGATGAATATTGTGTTATCATGATATACTATCAGAAAATGATGTTATCAGCGTAGATGTGTAAACAGGTGTCTGTTCTGCAGTGTTACAACAAGGTATCAAGGGACTAGAGTAGATGTGTAAAGAGGTGTCAGTTCTGTAGTGTTACAGCAAGGTATTTCTATAGTAGATAACAGTTTTATAGTGCTACATCAAGATGATTATATTATACAGGGTGTTCTATAAAATCGCTGTGAACGGACTTCATACATATTCGCACAAAATACAATTCAAATTATGTATTGTCATCACCACTGTAACTGAGTAGAAAGTGACTTTGATGACGCCTGATAGATGTCAGTTATGTAGTTTGCCAACAATACGGTTCTATTACATATGTAAGTCTTTCAATTACTATTAACGATAGTTTGACTTAAGATATCAATTATTAATATCACTAAGACTTTCAATCTGATACGGGTGATAAATCTGCGGTGCAGAGGGATTTGCATTGCTCTTGTATGGAGGAAAATGGTGCCTTTGCGGTCACTACGAGTAGTATGACCATGGAGACTATGGCGGTGACCAAGGCATTTGAGTGGCTACGCACACAGAAGGTAACGCAGGTCTGCATCTTGAGTGACTCTATGAGTATGATTAAGAAGGTACAAGTGGGTCTCGTTCGCGAACAGTGGATTGAGGCCTTGAGAAAGGCGAGCTTGAAAGTGGTTACATTTATTTTCGTGCCGGATCATGTGGGCGTTCGAGGCAATGAAAGAGCTGATCAACTGGCATCGTGCGCGATTGTGGCACAGGGCGATGGGACAATGGATTGCGCTGACGTTTTGAACTCCTTAAGAGATATAACACGCAAGAGTGAGACTAATGTGGATGTTTGTTTGTTTTGTGTTCGCTCCATTGTAACCATCACGGATATCCGTGCGATTTCCGCTGGGAGCGTGATTACGTTGTGCCACCGGTATGCGCCTTGTAGGCCTAGTACATCCGATTTCGGCATGCCTTGACAATTCTGGTGGGCTACCCTTAGCCTGTGATAGCCTCTATATCTTCTCCAGGCACGTGTAGTGGCCACTCTTCGCCCAGACGATTTTTAATGTGGATGATGATTCCTTTGCAATGGCTAGGATTAAAGATCAGGGATTGAAATGCGATGTTGCTAGAGGTGAACATTTTGGAGGGCGCAGAAGAATGATGGTCAACCAGCATAGGATCGGTACTGTCAGCAGATGTGTGATGGCGGATACACTGAAGGAGAGATCGGAGCAACTATGGGTGTGTCCAGTTTGCAGTGATGATGATCCGACGACTAACTAACTAACTGTATGGACCCAGGGTTAGCAGATAACCAATATTCTACAAGTTCTTCCTCGTGGTGCATACTGGAAACAGAAATACAGCGGCTCATTCTGTGTCCCTGGCCAACACTTGTGGGATCGTGTCCCTGGCCAACACTTGTGGGATCTTGTCCCTAGCCAACACTTGTGGGATCGTGTCCCTGGCCAACACTTGTGTGATTGTGTCCCTGGCCAACACTTGTAGGATCACGTCCCTGGTCAACACTTGTGGGATCGTGTCCCTGGCCAACACTTGTGGGATCGCGTCCCTGACCATCACTTGTGGGATCGTGTCCCTGACCAATACTTGTGGGATCGTGTCCGTGGATATGGAGACTGCAGATGAAAAAAGCATGGACTGCAAAAAAGACAAGCAATATCTTGGACACTTCTGCCCCAATACATAAAGTGGCGCCATGACGCACGGCATTTCGGTTAGTCAGCCGAAATGTAGATGCATTGAGGGGCGGCCAATGTCGATGTCCTTATACGGGTAGATATCACGAACATCGAGAATAGTCCGCACGTCTTCGAAGACCTAGTGCTAACTAATAAAATGAGGGGACAGCGTCACGTGCAATTAGAATTGTGAAAACGCTGTATGAAAATCGTAACCAAAGCAATGTCCAGATCTATAACACGCTGCTAGATAGATCCAAGAAGCACTGTTCAGATCTATAACACGCTGCTAGATAGATCCAAGAAGCAATGTTCAGGTCTAGAACACGCTGCTAAATAGATCCAAGAAGCAATGTTCAGGTCTAGAACACGCTGCTAAATAGGTCCAAGAAGCAATGTTAGTTCAGATCTAGAACACGCTGCTAGATAGATCTAAGAAGCAATGTTAGTTCAGATCTAGAATACGCTGCTAGATAAATCAAGAAGAATGGAAAAGAACCATAAAATGTCTACCGACTCTCCTAGATATGTAAAAATACTTTGATGATGTTTTCAGGATGTCAGTCAATGAAGCCAAAACTAAGGTCGCGTACGAACCCGAGCCTAACTTTACTGTAGGGTGTTTCCTATACCGGAACCATGCTCAAAGATGAGAAAAATGGTCAGTATCCGGCGGTCAAAGGAGTCAATGCGTCTTATTACTCAAGACTAGTTCACTTGCAGTGGAACACCTTGTACGAGATAGACGTAGTCGACTCAAGCCTAAATTCATGATTATCGTCTCCCCTGGGTTGCCACATAGTGGCATATTTTCTATCTGTAAAGACCAAGGGTACAGAGTGATATGATATGTGATATGTGTTGGATTCTAGTGATACTTCATGTTATATGTATTAGATTCTAGTGATATGCCATGTTATATGTAACAAAATCTAGTGATATGAGTGAAAGTTGATTAGTATTTTTAAAAATTGATTACTTTAAAATTAGAGTAAGTCGGACTACCGTACTTACCAGAGTAAACATAGTGAAAGGCAACCATAGCCACCGTAAAAATCGTCTTCGATAAGCAGGTTCCTTGAACATATATAAAAAGTTGGAATTCGAATTGATGTCATCCTTATCGACTGTAACTCCATAATTCCGTGTCTGTTTTTCTTCCAATGCCATCTTGTCTTCCTTGACTTTAGCAGACGACTGACTCACAAATCTTGTAGAGGATGGATGGTAGTTCCAAACTCAGCGAATTTCATCAATATTTTACTTCACATCTGATATAAACAATGTTCTTTTGACAGCTTATCTAATCATGTCAGTGAAATATCGACCGTACGCACACGACAGCTTATCTGAAATTTGACGATTAACTGAACCAGATTATACAATGTCACACCCTTCTTTTACATATTTACATTTGATAATCCTGTATTGGGAATAATTGAGTACAGCATGAAATACACTTTACAATCTTCGATTGGATGTCGTCTTTAAACTCCAGTAATAAAACACCAAGTTACCAACTAATACACTCGACCATGTCACGTCACAACTGTGTGACTTTCAAGCGGGATATCAAAGTCACTCTTTATCTCTTAATGTCCTATATTTTGAACATGTCCATTATATCAGTCAAACAAGCAAGTAAGAGAAGCCCCAAAAAAAGCAAGTAAGAGAAGACACAAAACAAGCAAGTAAAATAAGGCACAAAACAAGCAAGTAAAAGAAGGCACAAAACAAGCAAGTAAAAAAAGACAAAACAAGCAAGTAAAAAAAGACACAAAACAAGCAAGTAAAAGAAGGCACAAAACAAAAAAGTAAAAGAAGCTCCCTATTCTACCGATCAGTCACGACTGGGGACACTACATTACATGAATTGTGGGTATTTAGTGTAGATCTAGGTTACGCCATTGGTTCAATAATAATTTATTGAAACACAACTATGATGATTCATGATAATAGTCAGTAAAGTGTCTGGTAGCACAACATAAGTATTTCTTGGTCAGCGAATAAATATTCATTATGTAGCTAACAACAATCTGCTGAGATAACCTGTACATTCCTGTTTGTTTTAGTTGACTCTTTTATTTCTGTAATCCATTGTTTGCAAGGTCTGCCCCTGGCTTTGTATCCATCGTGACTTTATAGTAATGTTTTCTGAGGAGCACTGTCTGAGAGTAGCCTGGAAGCATGCGAAAACCACTTAATCTGTTGCCTTCTGATACAATCCAGGATTGGCATTGTGTTTGTTAGTTTTATAATGTCTTCGTTCCTGCAGTTGTCTCTTGTTGCTACTCCGAGGATTCTACGTAGACAGGCCATTTCTGTTGTAATAAGTTTTCTTTTGGATTCTGCTGTTTTGTCCATGTTTGACGTTGGTAGCATAGTGACGGTATGATGATAATTTTATATAGTGTAGTTTTAATGTTCATGCTCAGATATTTGTTTTTGAAAATAGGAGACATCTGCTGCAAGATGTGGTATGCTATGTTACATCTATGTTGGATTTATGTGGTGTTTTTCCCATTTACTCCATGTTTCTTACGAGCGTTTTAACACTGTAGATTGGACCATGAAAATGAAAATGACGTCATATTGAGCACATATATTTCATTTCACATTCTGTGCACAGCGACTGTATGGACACCCATGTATATGTAGGGCTAGCTGTTTCGCTGGATTTGTTAAAACGTCATCAATTTTCAGGTAACCAATAATTCAAACTATATTTTCCTGGCTGCAGAATATATATATTGTCAATGGCTGTAGAATATATATTGTCAATGGCTGTAGAATATATATTGTCAATGGCTGTAGGATATATATTGTCAATGGCTGTAGGATATATATTGTCAATGGCTGTAGAATATATATTGTCAATGGCTGTAGAATATATATTGTCAATGGCTGTAGAATATATATTGTCAATGGCTGTAGAATATATATTGTCAATGGCTGTAGAATATATATTGTCAATGGCTGTAGGATATATATTTTCAATGGCTGTAGAATACATATTTTCAATGGCTGTAGAATATATATTTGTTTATAAAGGAACAACGTAGAGGAATTGTAACAGTAACATAGCTCTGCACTTGGTGTGACAGAAACAACTTGTTACCGAAAACATATAGTTGACTGTCTGCCCTGGATAGACTAGTGTGTCAGAAAGAAGATCTGCAGCGTCACAATAATTTGCGACGGAAGTAAATGCCTTTCAGAACTTACTGGAATACTGGTGCTGTGACCAGGTCTAAATCTGTGTAATACTGCTCGACATCAATCAGTTAACCAAAGCACTCCTTCACAAGAATATGAGGTTTATTTACACAAGTTGATATACATCAATTAATAGCATCAGACTCATAAGAGAGGCAAATAAACACTAGTCACAAGTTCCAATCTAGCCTTATTCGAGTCCGTCCTCAACTCTGCAGACTAATCCTAAATTGTCTGCAACTGGGCAATAATATAATAATCGACGATTACAAATTACGCTAGCATATCCAGGAATTGTTTCACTCGGGTTATAAGCTAAGTCTTAGAGATTATACACCGACTGACTATCTGGCTCTGACTCTTCGTCTCTCCTGGAAGACCGAAGACTCTGTCTCAGCTGCGAGACTAAACTAGGACTTGTCTCTCCTGGGAGACAAGCACTGACTGTCCGAGACAAGCCTGATGGAGACTGACCTCTAACACGGGGACTGACTCCGGGGACTACTGACTCCGGGGACTACTGACAACATCCTGGTCATACAACAACACGCGTTGTCCATTCTCTGCGTAGGCAATACGCACCTAATTCTGTCGTATACAAGCTCCGCCTTCCTACTTATCCCTTGCGCCTCTATGCTAAACATATTTCGTTCCCACGGAAAAACAGAGTGTCAACAAATCTTTTCATCACTTAGTTCCTTCTGACCATTGGGTACTGCGTAATCGACGTGTCAATAACACATGCTGGCCTGGATGTATTCATCGGTGGCGACCAATTATTCTTTTGACTGCTTCGTCAATGTAGACTTTGTGTCGTCTTTCTTTTTATTTGAGCGAGTGAGATGAAGACTTGTGATACTAATATTTGCCTTACCTAAAGCGTACTAGCTTGTGTCAGCCTCGTCTCTGTGCAAACTATACTTCTTTGCTTGTAGCCATATCGTCTGGTGTTATTACAAACAATCCGTCTGCCACGCTAGTATTAGTACAAACAAAACGTCAGCCCCCGATACTATTACAGAATTACTTCATTGTACTCGGGATACCCCACTTTTTGTTTTGCGTTCGTTCTCAAACTCCCACCAGATCTCTCTTATAGGACAATGGCACTACAAGATTTCCAGCAGGGTGTAGTCCAGAGAACGGAATTGCGTTGTGTCGCGGTTTCACCTGCGCCAGTGGCACGACACATCCGACTTCTGCGTTTATAACTGATAAATTTAGTGTTTTTACTACTTTCAATTGACGGTCGTCATGTGATAAGCATATCGATAGTATAGTCGGCCAGCCGTACAAGATAATTGGTTCTCATATAGATAATATAGTCGGTCAGGCGTACAAGATAATTGGTTCTCATATAGATAATATAGTCGGCCAGCCGTACAAGATAATTGGTTCTCATATAGATAATATAGTCGGCCAGCCGTACAAGATAATTGGTTCTCATATAGATAGTATAGTCGGCCAGCCGTACAAGATAATTGGTTTCTGTACCTAACCTTATGGTCACCACGCTCAAAGATAACCACGATCACGAATGCATGACCTTTTAACGCTGTCTTGGCTCTCTATCGCCATATACGGACTACTTCATTACGGACTACTTCGGTTCCCTCTCAACAAAGCGTCACATCGTTATTCGAGAATTGTTGTTTGTCCATCACAAGTGATGATGACCATTTGTTACATCCACTTTTAAAACTAAGTGAGAGCTGACTGTGTGTTTGTTGATGGCTAATAAGACACTTTGTGACCGCGAATATCCTTGAACAGTTTGGGCACAGGTTAACCAGTTACTGGTTTGTGGTATATCCATGACTTTTTAGCTACTCTCCGCTGTTGAGTTGGTGTTTTTATTCTTCACAGGATGCTGCACCTTTTTTAATGTACGTCGCTATTTAGTTCTATTGTGTTTAAGTTCTTCCCATGTATTATGGTCTATCTCAAAGGTTTTGAGTGAGGTCTTTAACGAGTCATGTAGTGCTTCTTTTGGCCATCTTGAGAGCGTATACCCTTCTGAAACTCACCATAGAGAGGCATCTTTGACAGACGGTGATGTGGTATAGGTACCAAATGACCTGCTCAACGAATCTGGGTCTGCATCAGAATAGTTTCAATGCTAGGAATACCAGATCTGTCAAAGACAGTGACATCTTGAATCCTGTCTTGCCATCTAATGTTCATAACTTTTCTGAGACAAGTTGTGTGAAAGTGATTGAGTTTCCTCACATGACGTCTATACACAGTCCATGTTTCACTAGCGTATAACAACACTGGAAGTACCGCTGCTCTGTAAACATTCAGCTGAATCTGTAGATTAATTTCTATGCCAAACATTTGCGTACAATCTGCTGAGAATACCACGCAACTCCATAGATTGAAACGATAATTCTCAGGGATCTTCGAAAAGAAATAACTTTATAAACACGACTTCGCGAGTAGAATTCGATCTCACTACCTCTTGGGCACAAAGCGAACGGCTTAACCATTACGCTTAGGGAGACCCTAATGCGATATTTGTAGGTCTATAAGGGTCTATACTTTTTAGCACGAATATCTAGTTCAATTTTTGTAAAATAGAAACACTGATTTTATGTCAGACTGATAACAAAGGTACAAGCAACATAGCCAAACTATGTATGATCAGAACATGCGTATTTCCAGTGGCAATATAAGGTTGTGAGGCATGGTCATTATATAAAACAGTAACAATAAAAATAGCTGCTTTCAAAATTAGACGCTACAGAAGAGACATTAAGGCACAGTGGTCATCTACTGCACCCCGACACACGCTCAGTCGTCTCGACTTGTCTTCCCACTGAGACCATATGTGTAGCGGCGAGAGAGTGAGGCTGGCGACATTGCGCAACACTCCTTCACTTTAATCCAATTCTCATCGCGCAAGTCATGGCTTTCATCTCATCAATCATCACAAAAACGTCATGTGGCGATGGGCGAGTGGCAAAATGATATGTGTGTTGATAGACTGGCAGCCATAGTCACAAACCTGCACGTAGGCGGCTCAGGCCATGTGGTCGTTCTCCAGTGGTATTGAGGCACCTCTGGATATATTCAGGAAAGCACTGCTCACCTCCTTAGGTAGGGGCTAGAAAAGGTGCTCTAAAGATTGCCTGCCTCATCATGACCCAGGCTAGCATACCGCGACTGACGGAGATCCCTATTCAGCGGTAAAAAATACAAGCATACACAAAAAATAATGTGAGTCCACTCACAATTGGCGCATGGAATGTGCGCACCCTACTGGATCGCCTGGATGTAGCACGGCCAGAAAGACGTACAACACTTATACCGAAAGAGCTAGCAAGGTACAAAATTGACAGCGCTGCCCTCGGCGAGATACGACTGTCAGAGGAAGGTGAATTTGTGGAACAATGCGCTGGATATTCCTTCTTCCTGATTGGCAGGGGAAAAAAGAAGCGAAACGCGAAGCTGGAGTTGGCTTTGCAATTAAATCTAGCCAAGCCAGAAGGTTGGCTGGACCTCCAAAGGGCATTAGTGACCGGCTGATGACTGCTCGCCTTCCACTTTCCAAAGAGCGGCGTGCAACCTTCGTTAGAGTATATGCCCCGACTATGACGAACCCCGACTATGACGAACCTCGATGAACAGATAGAAAAATTATATGATGACTTGGAAATAAAAATCATACAGGAAACCCCCAAATCCGATAAACTCATCATCCTTGGCGACTTTAACGTACGAGTGGGTTCGGACTGGGTGTACTGGGCAAATGCAATAGCAATGGACAGTTATTACTCGAAAAATGCGCATCATTTAACCTACTCATCTCCAACAGTCTTTCAACTACCTCACCGTAATTAGACTACATGGATGCACCCATGATCAAAACAGTGGCATCAAATCGATTATATCATCGTGAGATAACGCGATAAGCAGGATGTAAGAGTCACTAAATCCATGTGTGGCGCCGACTGCTGGACGGACCACAGATTGCTTGTTTCCAAATGAATCTCCATACTTTGCATCTTGGCGACCTCAAAATAACAAACAGTAAAAAATCTCGACGTCTCCAAATTGAAAGATCCACTTTATAAACAGCTTCTGCGCAGTTCAATTGGTACCAAAATTGCATCATTGACAGTCGACTCAATAGACATTCGAAAAAGCTGGGAAAACCTCTGTGACACAATTTACAGAACTACAGAAGAAGCGATGGGCTTTTTTGTTCGCAGGCATCAAGACTGGTTTGACGAAAATGATGTACAGATCAAATTCCCTTGGACAACAAGCATAAACAGTACAAAGCTTATCTAAACGACACCACATCAACCAGCAAAAAGACTCTGTACGAAAATTACAAAAAGAACTAAGGAGGATGCAAGACTCATGGTTTAGTAGCAAAGCCAAAGAGATACAGCATTAAGCTGACAGCAATAATATACAGAAATATGCAATTCTGTCTCACCATCAGCACCTCGAAGACTTTAGTAGTGTATCAACCAGCGCCAGGTGTCCCCTACACAGAACCAGTGATCACAGTAAAGGGACAAAAACTTAATACTGACAACAAGTTTGTATATCTTGGCAGCACTATATCACAATCGCACAATTGACGAGGGCGTTGCCCTGCGTATTGCTCGCGTCAGTGCGGCATTTGGTAGTCTTTGTTCCAACGCCTAGATCAGGAGTGGTCTCAGTTTGACAACCACGTTGGACGTGTACCGCGCAGTGGTTCTACCAACACTGCTTTATGCTGCGTCATTCTGGACTGTCTATGCGAAACACGCTCGACAGCTTAACTCTTTTCATCTTCGGTGCATAAGAAACCTCATGGGAGTACGTTGGCAGGATCGTGTACTAGACACGGAAATCCTTAAAAAGTCCTGTATGCAAAGCATCTATGCCATGCTGTTTAGGTCCCAACTCCACATCGCCCGTATGCTAGACAAGCGTCTTCCAAAGAGATTATTCTACGGGGAGCTGTACGATGGTACACATTCAAGCGGCGGGTAGAAAAAGTGCTTGAAGGATCACATAAGAAACTCTCGCAAGCACTGCAGCATCGATCCTAGCTCTTGGGAGACTACAGCTCTTGATTGCTCAGCTTGGCACACCAGATCACTGCTGGCACAACTAAATTTGAAAAGGAGAGAACACTGCGAGCAAATTACAAGCGACGAAAGCGGAAGGACAAATCCGAAAATTCTCCTGCCCCAATTCCTTTACATTCCTGCATGCACTGCAATATAATTTTCCCGGCACGAATAGGACTCATCGGGCATCTACGAAATCACAAACAAATTAGACAATCATAAATGTTTTGTTCTTTTTCTAATTGTTCATAACATTTATTGTTTTTCATACCATGCTCATCTTCGCTTGCGAAGGAGGAACATCATCATACCATGGACAGCTAAAACGACAAATCAAGAAGTGTTCAGATGAATAAACATCGAAGAGTGATGGCTACTTAACAACATCTTAACCTAGATCTGTGTTTTGTTGTTGTTTTTCGGCCATACAAAGAGACATAACAGCAAGGGAAGATTAACTGCTGGAGGCAACAGGGGCCCAAGACGACGATGGTGCAGTGATATTTCAGATTGTTTAAACATGTCTCTAGTTGCTGCAGGTCAACTCACCCAGAATCGCGAACTGTTTAGAGAATCCATAAGGAAGACCAGGTACAATCACAAACTTGCTACCAACATTACAAATATGTGTACACCTGTCCGAGTTTATCATTTGTTATAGTTTGTCTATCATTTGTTTGTAAACCCTTATCTGTACATATTCATGGTTTGACATATACATCATCTTACTGACATACCTATGCAGACGTCATCAAATATCGAACTATGGTTCGATATACAAAAACAAATCGACCTGTCACATAGAGATCGGAACCTAAGCCTAAACTTGATAAATAGTATTCAATTATTGATAAGATCAACATTCCGACCCGATTATTTTTTGAAATGTCTAATACATAAAAGCTTCGTATAAAAAAAAAAGAACTATTAAAGAAAATAAAGATCAAACAAATACCGTATTTTGGACTTATTAAAAGACATGGCACCTTGGAGACTTTTCTTGAGGGTAAAGCTGTGGGGAGGTGAGCATAGAGGTAGGCAGAGGGTAGTGGAGAGAAACATCAGGAGATGGATACGTTACAATCTAGCAGAGCGCACCACCAGAGCAAGAGACAGGGAATATTGCAGGTTTGTTGCAGGCAACATTAGTTGCGGAGATGGCAATTGACTTGTGTTACTGCATGCTTTCCTGTGAAGGAGTGCAGGGGAGCTTTCTATTGGTTCCCTGCACTTATGGATACTCTCAACACTCTACGATTCTGGACAATTGACCAATGGAAATAAATACCAAATATCATAGAATGCAGCGGGAGAAATTTTAAAAGTGTAGCCAGGTCTCACAGACTTGTGTAGCTAAATGGAGCATATGTGTAGCCAATTAATAGCTAATCTCATAGACACCAAAAAAAAACATTTATCTTTGTGTATTTTTTACTCATAGATTACCATTTGGATCAGAGATCGGCAATCTTCTATAGTGTGATGGTCGGATGCACAAATACACTGGTGGTCGCCGGTCGGACGAGAAAAAAGCTAACCTGACAATTGAATGACACATGTTATGTTATGTTTGTGTGAAGGTGATACTAAGTTCAGAATGTGAACTGGATTACGAAATGGACCAGTAATACAAAATGTCAACCTTAACCGCACCTGGATTATCATGAAACTATGTGGGTCAGCAGTCACGAATTTTGTTTACACGCTTTTGTATAAGGACTCGTGTATCATGTAATTTGGCAGAAGGGCCGGGCTCGGCCCTCGTGCTGTAGGTTGAAGTTTACTGAATTAGATGTTGGTGGTTGTGGATATGGAAGCCATGCAGTCATGTGGACTGTGCGGTTATGTGGCCAACACTGATACAATAAAATGGTCGTAGGATCCATGTGATCGAATGTCTGCATATAAGATGGTGGAACATGCCATCTATACATAAACATACATTTCACTGAACAGAAGACTTCTGAGATGGAGAATAGCCTATGTCATATAGCTATCTATCTATAAACATGTCGGCGCCGTAGGTGTACCACATTGTATTCTTCAACGCACAAGAGTTCTCCAGCGATTTTATATCTTCAACGATGCGGACGACTCGGGAAAAAAAATGTGTTCCTGTCCGGTCTTTGATGCTGTCTGTCCATGCTTGTATTTGTTATCCTCTGCTTCTTCTATCTTCGACTGTTTCCTGCAGTATTGTTTTTGATTATATAACATTTATATTCGAGAAATAAGATATACAGACAACACACTCATCAGGATGCACATCCTGAGGGACTGAAACAGCTTATAACAACAACAAAGAAATGCAGCGAGATCCACAATGTATATCTAAACGTGTGCCCAGGACAGAGAGAAGTTCAGAGTATCCGTGATGATAACAATATTCTAGAAAGAATATGTCACTTGAAATATATATATATTTATAACAATTGGGATGAGATCATGAATTCTTATAAGCTATATAGAACCAATTCTGATGTATAGAAATGAATCTTGGACACTCAGTAGAATATTCAAAAATTATACTGAAGCAGCAGTGATGTTTTATAGAAGAATGTTAAAATCATCATAGCAGTTAAAAGTGTAATGAAGATATATTGAGAGTAGTTAATTTCAACATATAACTGTTGGCTTCCATAAGAAATTCAGACCATTTTTTATAGACACATCATGAGAGGGGGAAAGATAGAACACATTGTAATAACAGGCAAGTTGAAGAGCAAGAGAAGAAGGGGAAGACATGCTTGACAACCGAGCATTGTGGCATGGGAGAATATCGGTATAGAAAATGATTGACAGCACACGAAACAGAACTTTGCTGTGAACTTAACTTGAAGGCTGTGGAAGGACATGATAATCAACACCACACGGCATGGAACATAAGAAAGGCAAGCTTTCTTCTCAAAACATAGCATGCAATTGAGAATTAGAGTCTTCTGGTTATGAAAGAAAGCACAAGGAACCCCGCCCTCATCATCATCAGGTATCATATCCTGAACAGGATGTAGCAGTCACCACAGCCTTTTGAAACTCAAGAACAACTATGGATCTTGAGTTAAACTTCCTGCTTCTGTTACTATCATGTTCAGCTGGTCTTTGATGTCTCATGTCCATCTTCTTCTTGATCTGCCTCTTGTTCATCTCCCTGGCATCATTCCCTCCATTATGGTCTTCTTTAGGCTGTCATGGCATTTTATATGTCCAAAATATTGTAGTTTTCTGGAAAGAACCATTCTGTTTAGCCAGTTTTATGTTACATTCATTTCTCTCAGGATGGCTACATTGGTGATCTTATTTAGTCCATGTTATTCTGAGGATTTTTATGTAATTTTTGTTTCTTCTTCTTCAGCGTTCATTCTCAAACTCCCACTAGATCTCTCTTGTAGCAGGACAATGGTACTGCTAGATTTCCAGCAGGATGTAGTCCAAAAAATGGAATTGCGTTGTGTCGTCGTTTTATTTGCGCCAAGGGCCCAACATATCCGTCTTCGGTGGAAATTTTCTTTCAAATGCTGCTATTTTCTTTTTTACTTTACTGGTGATTGTCCGGGATTCACACCCATATATTGTCACTGGGAATATGCAAGCTCTCGGGAATGATAGTTTTGTTGTTTTTCAGCAGCTCAGCCATATGTTTTTCATTTGTATCAGCTTCTTTGACGTGAGAGCCAACCTCCTGACTTCTTCATAGCAATCACGGTTACTGTTGATGGTGACACTTTCTAATTCTGTTGTTGATACTGATTGAGAACTTGCTAGTTTTATCGCTTGTCATAATCTTGGTCTTGTTTCCATTCATTAGAAACACATAGCCAACAAGAGCTTTATCAGTCGTAATTAGTGAGGATAGAAAGTGACAAGAAACATGGTGTGCATATTTGGTATAAAGTGATCGGGGATTTTTTCAAGACAAATTAAGTATTTTGTAAGTGGAGGAGTCAGGGTCGGATAATAATTTCGGGTGCCCGTAGCAGTTTAACGATTTTAGTGCCCCCTCAACAAGCATATATGTATATACATACATACATACATAAACATATATGTATATATCTCTGTGTGTGTGTGTGTAATATATAACATACATTGTGATTTCAATAAAAAATACAAGTATCGTGTTTTCTTACAAAAATGCCCAGGCTATAAATTTAGTGTTCACACCTGAAATAACTATACACGCACATCGACATAATTTATATACACGCACATCGACATAATTCAGGTACATGCCCATAGACATAATTTATATACATGCACATCGACATAATTCAGGTACATGCCCATAGACATAATTTATACTGATTCCCTTTCCTAAACTATCATGCAGGGAACTGTTGAGGGTAGTAGAAGAAGATGAGGGGAAAAGAAAGTATAGATGGATAATATTAAAGACTGGACAGGATTAGTTTCTCCACACTTAAACTAGGAACTGAGAGGCACGGCGGGACTTTTTTTTATTGTTGTTTCCATATTGGCAACCCTCCTGCTCTAGCGATTATGGGTTTCATCATAATGATGACAATGAAACGATTATAGAAATGTTCAAAGATTATATTTGAGTCATACCTTTCAATAAAAAACATTAACTGTTTCCGTAGCAATCATTGTTTTCACCATAGGTCAACCGTGTGGACGCAAAGTTCACAATTATATCATCTCACTTCTATAAAGTTTAATCCAAGTCACAGTACAGCTAGCGCCACAATAAAATTAATTTATATTTTAGCAATCAAGAAAGTCCAGAATATATGCCCTGAAGAAGGCTTGTTCTTTTAAACAATAGACCTTCTCGTCGATAACACATCGTCACTTATCTTGGCTGATCAGACTGATAATTAGTCAAATATAGGCGTAGGCCTATAGTTTGATTCGCCAGCCAAAGAAAATCACGGGAAAACTCAAATGTGACACTTTAGAAAAACAAAACGACATAACTGAGGAAGAACACTGTTTAATTCTCCAATTCTGTCTTAAGGTGATATCAGATATTTCTAAACGGGAGCATTTTTTATGAATGGTACTACCAGGGCAAAAGTTGGAAAGATCGGCTACAAATCAAGAGCTTGATAGTTTGGCATGAGATACCGTGGGTCAATGTTCTTGATCACTTGCAATTCTCATCAGAGACTGACCAAAGTAGACCTTTGATGTGTTTCATGGTAGCATTTTGTTTTCATGGACATACATAGACCTAAGTCACTAAACAAATACCTAAACTTGATAATACAACTATTAATGAAAGGAAACTCCTACTGCACAATAAGGTGCTTTCCATACATCACGTCAACAATTTACCCATTGTTGCGTTCATCGTTTCTTGTCAACAGTAATCATGAATTTTGGAATCCCAATCCCGATTCACAATACATGATAACTGGATGGACGTTTTGTGCAGATTGAGGAGACAAAATCTATTTTGAAGACTATTATTTCGCCAGTGTATTTCCGGGTCTGGAATGGGAAAAATAGAATAACAATATTGAAACTAGCAATAACAATATTGAAACTAGCAATGCACATCATTAGGATCGACTATGGAGTTTGATGTTCCAGAAGCCATACAAAAATCAGGTATGTCTGACTGAAAAGATTGGATGTGGTATCCGGAATCTTGTCTTGCCATCTGATGTTTGTAACTTTTCTGAGACAAATCATGTAAAAGTTATTGAGTTTTCTCACATGTCCTCTATACACTGTCCATGTTTCACTAGCATATAACAGCACTGGAAGTACCACTGCTCAGTAAACTTTCAGCTTAGTCTGTAGGTTAATGACATTTCTATGCCACACATTTGCGTACAATCTGCCAAAAGTGCCGCTTGTCATGGAGATCCTGGTATACACTTCGTCATCAATGCTGACATTTTGTGATAGTGTACTGCCTGGGTATGTGGATCTATTCACAAGTTTCAGTGCTACTCCATTTACCTTTAGGCAGGGCTCGAGGTAGATTTGGCCAGGTGCTGGTTGTAACATGACTTCCTAGGACAACGTCCTGCTGGAAATATAGGAGGACTATTGTCCTACTATATAAGATATTCAGTGAGGGTGTAGAGAGATAACAGAGATCCAGAGAGGGCGTGGAGTGATAAAAGTTATCCAGTGAGAGTGTGGAGAGATAAAAAATATCCAATGGAGTGTGGATAGTTTGAAAAGTAACACACACACATGATGATGAACACAATTCGAGTAGGTCACACAACTGATAATAAAAGTTATCAGCAAACACCATCAAGTTCTCAATGTGCTTCAAACAAGCAGCATGTTTAATTGATACATTTCATAACAACAAGATGTTCATGTAGTAAACACTGTCTGCAATAATTGTCATATCAAATCACCGGAATTCATCACATTTGTCGAAATATATCAATGTAAATGTTGTAAGTATGCTGATAGTATTGTCCAAGTCATCAGTCATCGCAGATGATTTAATCATTTTTCAAAGTCATCAGTCATGGCACAAAGTATTATCATGTTCCAAGTCATCAGTAGAGTCTCACAAATTAATAGCATTGCAAAATTCATCAGTCTATTGTCTATCCCCAGGTGGAAGCATCCACACTTGTCATTAAGCGTAGGGGTGGGAACTATAAGTTTCTGTTCAAGGCGAGATGTGGTGCCTGAGTCGTACTGAGCTCGTGTTTGTGTAGGGTGGCCATGATGTTATCGATCCGTCTCTTTCTCTGCCTTCCCATTGCTCTTTATCCAGATGATCATGTTATAAGCTCTCAGTGGTAATTGGCTTGGGTACATTCTCATAAATACCCACAATATTTATGGATAACATCATGCAGTGAGAAGTTGAAATAAATCTAGATCAAACATTATGTCCTGAATAGCATATGCTAGCACAAGATCTGGAGGGTCTCGATTTAATGTATTCATTAAGATAATAGTTCATTCTCAAACTCCTGCAGATTAGCAGGTTGTAATCCAGAGAATGGATTCTCATAAAGTGACCAAACCACTTTGTCTACCGACGTTCTATATATTCGATACATGGCATTATTCCTACTCTTTTTCTTCTTCTTCTTCTGCGATCAGTTTCCTATGCTCATAAGTCTATACAGGAAGGTGGGCCGCCTCCATGAATTCAGTCGTCAGCAGGAGGTCCTCACGGTTGCCCCACAGCTTCACCTTCAGATCTGTCTCTTGAGGCCATATTTTGGTTCTCACGTCATCAAAGAGTGGGCATGTCTGCAGAATATGTTCTGGAGTCTGGGGACCCTTTTGACATGGGCATTGGTCAGTTTGGGCAGCCTTAATTTTGTGGAGATGTGCTTGTAGTCTGCAGTGTCCTGTGCGAAGTCTAAAAATTGTGGTTTGTTGTGACCTGTTTAGCTTTAGAATAGGGTCCTGTGGAAAGTTACTGCCTGTTCTCTGACTCCATGTATGTTTGTATATTCCTTTGATGAGGGTTTTTGCTTCAGTCAGTGATATTCTGTGGTGGAATTACTCTTTTTCTGATATCCTTGTTTCTTACTCTGTCTAGTTTTGTGACCATATCTGCTTTTCTCAAACATTTATTTTTCTCTGCTGCGATGTTGTTAAAGACTATGTTTGACACTGGTAATAAAGTGTTGGTATGAAAATTGCAAATATTATGTCTCTTTATGTCCATATTGATATTTGGATGCAAGAGCAATGGTGAAAGTTGATATGTCACTGCATTTGCCTTCTGACATCTTGATTCTATCGGTCATGGCACAGAATATTAATACTGCACAAGTATTCAATCACACTCTGTGGTGGTATGGTACAGAGCACATCTATTACAACTAAGGCACTGGGTTTTAATCCCGCCACAGATAATTGTGCATCCAAACCATTCAGAAAGCAATGGCAAACTACTGAATGTATTTATATTGTCTATAAAATCACTACATCCAAAAATTCTGGAGTGATGACTAAGTCCTGAATAGGATATGCTAATAATTGATTCAGTCATGGCACGAAATAATACAACTGCGAAAGTCATCAGTCATGGCATGAAATAATAGAACTGCGAAAGTCATCAGTCAAGTTACAAGATAAAATCATAGCTATACCTTCAGTCATGGCACAAAATATACATAATGTGATTTATAAATTAAATATGAATATTGTCGTGGTAAGTGAATGACATAAATTCTAAGCATATGATTGGACAGTTCAGTGTTCTTCGATAATCAAACATTTGCCCAAGTTGCTTGTCATGCATCAGATTTCAATATGTCTGTTTAACTGATAGAATCTTGTTATGAATGAGATTTCTCGGTAGAAATTGTAATTGTTTCTAGACTTGTAATGTAATCAAGCATGTTTTAAGTGAAGAAAAAGCCTCTCTGGTCAGAGTATACAATTTTGAGGCAAAGGATAGGGTGTGTGGGAGTAACATAGGGGGTGTGTGAGTAAAATAGGGCACGTGGGAGTAAAATAGTGTGTATAGCTTATCCATCCATCTTACAAAAATGAGGGTATTGATAACATAAGATTTACGTGTGTATATCAAGTGATAAATTATTTTCAGAACGTTGTCGTCATCGTGAATACTCTGAATGCCTCTCTGTCCAGGACAAGCAGGTCTGCATTGGCCAGAGACATGCTCATACATACTTCGATGTCTCTGGTCCATCGTCTTCTAGGTCCTCCTCTACTTCTCTTTCCTGGCACTCTGCACTTCAGAGTCAGCCTTTCGATGTCATCATATCCCTTTAAGTGACCAAAATACTGTAGCTTTCTTCTTATGATGGTAATTAGAAGCCACCCTTCATTTAGTTTCAGTAATTTCAAAACTTCAATGTTATTCTTTTTCTCTGTCCATGATATTCGTAGGATCTTTCTGTAGCACTTCATTTCAAATGAATTTATTGTCTTGTTATCTGGATATTGTCTTGTTTAAAGTTCAAGTCTCACATCCGTATGTTACCACTGAGAAAACACGTGATAGTAAAAGGGTTATTTTAGTTAATTTGTGTGTTGCAATTCTTCTTTTAATCTCAACTGAACAACCTCTTTAATTGTTTAAATTTGCTCCCAGATATTCAAATTTGTTTACACATTATAATTCTATATTGTCTATGTTTGATCTTTGATTTACATGTGGATGATAGAATGAGAGTTTATGAAGTTGTGTAAATATGGATCTGTGTCCCATTCAATGGGGCAAAGATCCGCAGGCAAAATAGGTGATACAAAATGTCTATAAAATCAAAGGAAAATTGACAAAAACTGCCAAATAATTGATTAACTGCTTGTCTTTACATAGCTACATTATGTAAACATTATAAAACATTAACTAAAAATATGTAACTGTAATCTGAAAAAACAACATTAGAGCAACGAATATTTCATACATTCCATTTTAAAGCTAATTATGTCTTTCTAGCAGTGAATGATCCTTATAATCATATATATATCCATCTCTCCCAGCTTTAGATCAGCATCTGCGATTTCCTCATGACATCTGTCTTACTGAAGAATGATTTCTCATACATTTTTAATGTGAACTTTTGCTACAACGTGCGGATCTTTACCCCAAATCACATTGTTAGCAACTATCATAAATTCCAATGAAAAAAACAAAGTAGTCAAAAAAGATAATATGCTTAAAAACTTAACAACACAACATATATCTCAGTGTAAAGATTTTACAAATCACAATATTTATGGATAACATCAGGCAGAGTGAGAAGTTGAAAGAACACTAGATCAAACATTATGTCCTGAATAGGATATGCTAGCACAAGATCTGGAGGGTCACATCTCGACTTAATGTATTCATTAAGATAATAGTTAATTCTCAAACTCCTGCAGATTAGCAGGTTGTAATCCAGAGAATTGGCTTTATTGTGTCTTGTTTTACAGCACAAGTGCGATATGAGTGGCCTGACACATCCAACTTTAGCATGGCTTCAGAAAACTATGACCCTCTGTGATATGGGACAGCCAATTCCACCCCCCCCCCCCCACAACCTACTAATTCTCCTCCTATGACATACATGGCGGATCATAATGTTGCTATTCCTTACTCCCCAACAACACATGGGTGAACCAGTAACACATGGGTGGATGATAGTCTTGATTAAGCTTCACAACAACACAAGGGTGGATGGTAGTCTTTGTTAAGCTTCACATAAAAATGTTCATTGAACTTGATAACAACCAAGCTACAAAATGAACATAAATAAAGTCATTAAATTTGATTAAGTAACAGAAGACATTCATTAACATGTAGGGTAATATTACAACCAGCTAGATTATGTCACTAAGACAAAATTAACAGTCAAATTATAGCAAGAAAAAAATCACTTTATAGATTTGATTTAAAAAGTTATATAAATATTTGAGATCTAAAACACATGATTACAATTCTAATACAATTCTAAAACATTCACATTGGTATATACAGTAGAACTTCTACAAGTTGACAACTCAAAAAACTGCAGAAAACTGCTGTGGTCAAAATATGGAATGAGGCTTACTGTAGTTCATGTCCAGTCTAAGAAAATGTGATAAAACTTTTGGAGGTAGTTAATATTACAAGCTGCTACTGTATTTGAACATATCCTTGTAATATTTGCCAATTTTTTTTTTAGAAATCATCCCAATTCTGACTCATTCTAACAAGCTCACAGTTTGATGTGCAGTGAAGTCATACAATCCATGTTGCACAGGCAATGTGAGAATATAAATTGTGGCCTAAATAATCAGAAATGGTCTAGAAAGATGAATAAAGCCATAAACATGCTGGAGTGATGGTTACATTCGGAATAGCATATGTTGCTACCCAGAAATTTATTCTGCATTATTTCCTAGACCCTGCTGAAGATGATTGTATCCAGCCTACTGAAGATGATTGTATCCAGCCTGCTGAAGATGATTGTATCCAGCAATTGGAGCAAATAAAACAGTGACATACACACTTCCATCCTGCTGGAAATCTAGTAGGACCACAGTCCTGCAACAAGAGAGATCCAACGAGAGTTTGAGAATGAACGCTAGAAAATAAAATGTCGTAGACACAGTTATGCTCTAGTTGTATTTGCTGAATACCGTACCATTATGTTGTTGGTGATATGAACAAATATCACATCTCAAGTTATAGATTTCTGTATCATCTACTTTACCCTTACAAAAAATGTTGAGTCACCCTATGTCACAGTTTGTAGTGAGGATATATTTGATAGATTCAGTATGCATATCTGTTTTAAAAAATTTATCTTTGAGGATAGTGTTTCCCTTTAATCTTAGCTCCCTGTTCACTAAATAAGACTACAACTTGTTTCTGCTTGTTTCCAGGGCCATGACTCGGACATGTAGTTTTGTTTTTATCAGCTTTGGTTAGCTGATGCTGGTGTTTCTTAAGCTGTGTTTCTCAAAAGTAATTATGTTATTTTTAATTTTAAAACATTCAGAGCATGAGAAACAGCTACCACAGAAGATAGGAGAAGAAGAGGCAAAAGAAAATTGCAATAAAAAGATGTATACAAAACATCAATTAATATTTTGCCATCACTTCTGACAACTGAGAAAAAACACATGGTGAGAATCATATGTAGTCATGCTAAGGTATATGAGAACCAGTGTTCAGCACATTGGAAGAATGAGGGTTTAAACACTAGTGACAATAATTCAGCAATATAATACTTTGATGAGAACCACTGTAACAGATCAAACATGGATTGGCAGATTTAGCCATTGGAAGATATGTTTATCTCATGTTCTCTCAACTCCAACTGATATATTTATCTCATGTTCTCTCAACTCCAACTGATATATTTATCTCATGTCCTCTCAACTCCAACTGATATATTTATCTCATGTCCTCTCAACTCCAACTGATATATTTATCTCATGTCCTCTCAACTCCAATATGTTTATCTCATGTCCTATCAACTCTAGCTGATATGAGTTTATTTCGGAGAATCTATACCTAATTTCATTACCACTATCCCTCAGTCTATTCTCAGTGTTGACATATAGGGTATTGGGGGCAAAAATATATGAAGTTCAAAATTACCCAGCATGTTTTTTTTTTCAGATAGATCTATGGGCTTTTCCCACAAACCAAATGACTGTATAGGATGCTAACATTCCACTTTGTCACACAAACAAGTTTGACAGTTCAGGACAGGTCGTGTTTGAACCATGATGTAAATTCATTTTTTAACGTTCTCGATCTAACCTTTTTTAAACTTCAAACTACTTGCCTGCTGTTATCATTATTGTCATGTTTGTTTACATGTTTACACTGTAATATATATTATATAATTAAGTTATTAAGCACGTTACCTTGTCCAGCTAATGTGTTTTTTTTCATGATATTTTATTAAAGTTGTGAAGTATGTGGTTTGGGGCAAACTTACACATTGTTAGTGGGGCAAAAATGCGTGCGGACTCATTGCTCATATTTGCCCCACTCAACTGCCCCTCATGTTGCAAAATATTTAAATAAATATATAAATATTATTTAAATAAATATATAAATATTATTTAAATAAATATATAAATATTATTTAAATAAATATATAAATATTATTTAAATATATTAAATAAATATATAAATATTATTTAAATATATTAAATAAATATTTTACTGTAAAATTTTGTTTCTTTTTAGGATTTGCAAATGTAAGAATGAGAAAATGAAGTCACAACAGGGGTCATAGATGCACAATCTCCGCCGATCATATATGCACAATATCCACATAGATGCACTGTCTCCACCAGTCATAGATGCACTGTCTCCACCAGTCATAGATGCACTGTCTCCACCAGTCATAGATGCACTGTCTCCACCAGTCATAGATGCACTGTCTCCACCAGTCATAGATGCACTGTCTCCACCAGTCATAGATGCACTGTCTCCACCAGTCATAGATGCACTGTCTCCACCAGTCATAGATGCACTGTCTCCACCAGTCATAGATGCACTGTCTCCACCAGTCATAGATGCACTGTCTCCACCAGTCATAGATGCACTGTCTCCGCCAGTCATAGATGCACTGTCTCCGCCAGTCATAGATGCACAATCTATGCTAATCATAGATGCATAAAAGTCGAAATTATGGACGAGCATTTTATAAAGCACACCAATACGTTGTTATAGTTTCAAAATGGATCTAAGAAATCATTTGTTATATTAATTTTTTTCATCTTTTCTTATTAAAGTTAAATAAAGATACAGGCGTAGTCTTTGTGTTCTATAATTTCCACACAATGTGACTGACAATGTGAATACAAGCTATTGCTCAGATATTTTGCTGTTTCTGTCAATTCTCCCATTATTTCCCAATTGTTTTTACTTGCATATTTTTGCCCCCAAAAAATGAGGCAAAGATATTTTACAGATATCCATCAATTTCTTATGTTACTGTCTCCAAGTAATCGTATGTTTTCAATACAATCACTCATCTAAGATGGTATCTAAGAAGCTGATAGCAGTTTGAAATCTCATGTTAAGTCTAGTTGCTAGAAATCTCTCAAATGTGAAAATGTATAGTTTTGCTCCAAGCTACCCAAGACCTAATTTCATTACCCGTATCCCTTTCTAATCTTAGTGTTGGCATATAGATCTAGCTCAATTACCATTATGCCTATACTTTAGTCTAATCTCAGTGTTGGCATAGGGTAGCTGGGGGCAAAGTGTTGCACTTTTCACGTTTTAGCATATTCTGGCAACTAAACTTAACTATGTGAGACCAAACTGTCATCAGTGTACGGCACAGAGTATCCATCTATCTAACACTAGTGAGATTATCCATCTAACACTAGTGAGATTATTTATTGAAAACAAACAGCTACAAGTAGACTGTAAAATGAGATTTTTTCAACATAAATTTTTACAAAATCACTTCACCCCACTTTTTGGGGCAAAGTGTCGCAGACAAAAAGGTGATAAAAACTATTATAAAATTGAGGGAGATCGCCTCTGCAACAGGTCAAGCACACAAGCAGTGCGTAAATGTGTGCTAAGAATATATAGAATAAATAGATAGACCTAGTTTCGTCACTTTAATCTGAAGAAAAAAGGTTGGATAACAAAAAAAATAGTTCACAAGTTCCGTAACTTTAATCTGAAGAAAAAAGGTTGGATAAAAAAATAGTTCACAAGTTCCGTTTTAAAGCTAATAATGTCTTTGTAAGGTTGGATGATCATTATAACAACATATATCAGCCTCTCCCAGCTTTAGATCGGCATCGGTAACTTCCTCATGACATCTACATTTTTAATGTGACACTTTGCCCAAATAAATGTGCACCGCTTTACCCCATATCGCATTGTTAGCAACTATCATAAATTCCAATGAAAAAAACAAAGTATCTGACAAGATAATGTGCTTAATCACTTAACAACACAACATATATTTCAGTTAAAACAATTTTTTTAAATCATGATATTAATGATAACAGCGGGCAGAGTGCCAGAAGTTGCAAAAACAATAGATCAAACATATTATTTTGTGTTGCTTAAAATTGACTTGTCTTTGAACTATCAAACTTCACTGTGTTAAAGGTTGGAATGTTAGCCTCTGACCTAGTCACATGCGGTATTGGAAGAACCCATAGATTAAGAAAAAACCTGCTGCAGCATTTTACCCCAAGCACCTCTTTACCTTGAGCTACCCTATAGACCTATCTCCAATACCATTATCCCTCAGTCTAATCTTAGTGTTGGCATATAGACCTAGCTCCATTACTATTATCCCTTAGTCTAATCTCCTGATTGACATATAGACCTAATTTAATTACTATTATAACTCATTGTTAACCTGATCAATGTGGACCTCTGCGGTTCGATATGATTTAACAGACCCATATTTCTTGTTAACATAACACCTGTTAAAAATAAGCAGAAACATGAATACACCACACAAAAGAAAGGTCTCAATCAACAGGATATAGCAGAACCACATGTTGGACACCTGCTGCATGAGGTATCCTATGATCATAGGGTTTACCATCATCCCAAGAGAGCCACCAATGAGAATAAATGAAGAGACCCACCCAGTAACTTTAAAGAGTTCTGCTTCAGTCCAGGAAAATCCAGCAGGGAAGACGGCAGACATTGAAATACCTGCCATGCAAGAAAAAGCAATCAAAGCATCAATATTAGCATAAATCGCACTGACTGTAAATCCAACGTATGAAATAACCATCAAAGAAGAGTACAGATAAATCAGTCGCACAGCTGTAATGTACTTTGACACAAAAATGCTAACAAACCTGCCCGTAGCAAAAGATGACCAATAAAACATGGTGATATATGCTCCTTTTGATTTTGAGACCTGCTCATACTCAGTAACTACAAATGTCATGAGAAAGGAAGCAAATGTGTCCTCTACACAACAGTAGACTACATAGAAAAAACATAGAACTATCAGCATGAAGACGTACACAGGTTGAGGAAGTTTTCTTGAGTTTAATTCTTCCGGAGCATACTTTTCCTTTGAGGAAGATTTGGAAGCCCTGTCCAAAAATGCAAGGATAAGAAAAGGAATAGCAGTCACAATTGCAATATTCCCCGCAATAAGGAAAGCAATTCGTACATTTGTTGTCCGAGGAGGAAGCTGCCCTACTGTTGCATTAAATAAATCTGTTAAATTGTTCAATGAATCTGTCACAGTTCCTGGCTCTACTGTAGTATTAAATAAATCTGTAAAATTTTTGAATGTATCTGTCACAGTTCCTGGCTCTACTGTAACCTCTGACGTCACATGTTCTTGTGTTGTCCAATTTCCTGTCACTTTTGCAGCTAGAAACGGTTCTGTCAATAATGGAGTCACAACTCCTCCTACAGCAAAGATGAAATGTATCATCTGCATCAAAGCCCGTCCATCCTTTCCCCAAATACGCATATGCTCTGCATTGACCACTGGAATAGAGAAAATCAATTCATGAATACAACAGTACATATTCAGTATGATACCACTCAAACATATCCCATACAGAATATTGTTTTTCAACTTTTACAGAATTTTTTAGGCATTACTTTTACACTTACTATTATTGTCATAGATAAGTTTTGTGGCTCTTACATGTGTTTATTGTACAGCTAATCATGTCTCAAGATCTTATATCGTTCCCACCCATGTGTTGTCGGGGCCCGAACGGAGAACAAAGAATAGCAACACTGTTTACCTTCCACGCATGTCGTACAAGGCGACTAAGGAGGTTATGGGATGGAGTTGGCTGCCCCATCCCATATAGAATCAGTGACCCAAAGCCATGCTGAAGTCGGATGTGTCAGGCCAAAAGGCGCAGATATTGCAGCAATGATGTAAACTATGACACAACACATTCCGTTCTCTGGACTACATCCTGCTAATCTGCAGGAGTTTGAGAACGAACGCAGAAGAAGAATATATCTTTCCGTGCAAAGAAAGGTGCCCCAGAGCTTTCTTCTTCTGTATTTGTTTTTCAAACTCTTGCGAATTAGCAGGCCATGGTTTACATCTTAGCTGTGATACCTGCACCTTTTGGCATGACACATGTGACTTCAGCTTGGTTTCTGGGTCACTTGGACCACATATGGGATGGGACAGTCAAGTTAACCCATGACCTCCATAGTCATCTCTTACGACATGCATGGAAGGTAAACAGAGTTGCTATTCTTTGCTTGTGGGCCGGCAACACTGCATGATGTTTTATTTTATTATTACAATTTTTTTTATAACTCTACTGCAAGAATAAAAAATATTTTATAAAGAAACAGTTGAAGAAATAAGGAGAAGATGTGACCAGAGAAAATCTTATATTGACAATATCAAAGAACTATCTTGAGCATGATTTTTCTACACTTGCCCAAATAGCTGAGGATAGAGATGTTTGGAGGGGTATTTTTGTGCTAATGTCTTCAATATCGCACCCTTACGTCCTGATGGGCTATGCATATTATTATTATTTCCCACCTGCCTGATATCTACCACCAACTTCTACACATCACCAAGGGTCACCATTACCACCATTATTATTATTGTTTTAAGGTATAGTTTTATAAGGGGTTCTATTGATGCATTTCTGATCCCCGAAGAGAGGCGTTCGAGTGTCATATCCTGCCAGGGGCGAACCATTTACTTCTGGGCCCCCAAGCTCATCACTCTTATGTCAGATTTGTTGGTCCATCGGCAGTGGTGGCACCTCTGACATTCCCTGTCACTTGGAGGATGGTTACAGGAGGGCAAGGTGCAATGTCCACTGACTCTTCATCCTCCACAGAGCCATTTTACAGGAGACGAAAGCAAGGCACTGAGACAAGTCATACGGTACGTATAACTCATGAGCTATAAATCTAAGAAAAGTGCTGCCCCCCCCCTCTCAGTTTTCCCCAAATATCTCTCTACAAACATAGAAACGACTACAAACAAGAATGGCTACAACAGTGGGCCAGATAAAAGCTCACTATATGAACACCAACAGAAACCCAACCCAATGGTACCTCTAAGACAACTCGAGAGAGTAAACCAGAATCTCACATTCCACCTAAGAACAGGCCATGCCCCTGTTAATAAACACCTGTACAGAATAAACCCATTACACGAACAAAATTACAGACACTGTAACGTACAAGAAGAGAATGTTAAACACCTACTACTGCTGTGCCCAAAACTAACAGACATCCGACAAGAACTATTACCACCACTTCCAACTATACACAACACGCTCTACACAACTGCACCACAGCTTAGGAGAACCTGTGCATTTGTCAGAAGGGCTATGAGCTGTCTGCACACACTGACAGGGATTGAATCATCATCATCATTATTATTGTTATACAGCAAGAAAACATTACAAGGAAAACAATACTTTCATAAAATCATTTATTTTCAGAAAGACATCAAAAACATACTGTATAAATTTCACGTGTAAATATACTGTACAGTATATTTTTCTTTACATGCACATAGTTGGCTTTTACAATAGAAATGCTGATAGTTGGCTTTTACAATAGAAATCTGAGCTCCTATTTGATAGTCTGCAATATTTCTGATGTGATAACAAAGTACTTGCAATATTTCTGATGTGATAACAAAGTACTTGCAATATTTCTGATGTGATAACAAAGTACTTGCAATATTTCTGATGTGATAACAAAGTACTTGCAATATTTCTGATGTGATAACAAAGTACTTGCAATATTTCTGATGTGATAACAAAGTACTTGCAATATTTCTGATGTGATAACATACTTGCAATATTTCTGATGTGATAACAACGTACTTGCAACGTTTCTGATGTGATAACAACGTACTTGCAACGTTTCTGATGTGATAACAACGTACTTGCAATGTTTCTGATGTGATAACAACGTACTTACAAGTGTCTATGCCTCCACAGAACATGTTTGTAGTAAATCTGATAATGATCATCATCGCGTATGGGGAACAGTAAGGAGTGATGATGGCAGCCACGCCAGCTCCAGCATTGATTATACACATTAGTACATTATTGTTGACCTGTAGATATTAAGATATGTTATGTCAGGACACATACACTGTTAACAGACTTGCAAGACACAGAATAGATCTTACATCCATCCATCCAGAAACTGCCAGGGTCATAGGAATACAACATTTGGATACGTCGACACAGAAAGTTCTCCAGCGATATCTGTCTTTAGTGATTCAGATGAGTGTGAAAACATCGTGACATTCTAGTCTCTTATGGCTCCTGCCCATGATTTTGTTTGGCTTCCTCTGCTTCTAACACCTTCAACTGTATTCTGCAAGATCATTTTTGACAGAGAATTATGGTATACATGTCCCAAGTATGCACATTTCTGACAGAGAATTATGGCATACATGTCCCAAGTATGCACATTTTTGACAAGGAATTATGGTATACATTAGATGTATTCCTCTCCATAAACATCAAATCCTCTTAATTGGTATATTACCCCATAAATGAGTCAGCAAATTACAAAACTTATATTTAAACACACAAAAGAAACCAGAAAATCAGGTCAACAGATATAACAAAACAACAACTGTCTGTCAATACTGCATTTTTTCTGTTAAGGAGTTACAGGGAGGGGATTGAATAGCTGTGTGCAAAAAGGCCGAATGCTCTTGCTATCGCCACGTCATGTACAGGGTGAGTTTTTTAATTTACCCTCAGACAGAAAAAACCCAGATGATCCTTACCGGGGTTCAAACTCTAGACCTCACTAGTGTGAGAACAACGCTCTAGCTTCTCTGCCACGTACCACACTTCATGCCATGCACACAAAACAATAATAGTCAGAATAGACAATACTGAGATTGAGTGTGTGGATAAATTTGAATACTTAGGAATAAACATAAACCGTGCAGAAGACTGAATGGCAGAGATAAAGAGATTGGCAATGGCATATTGTAAAATAACGCAATTAAAACACATATAGAAAAACAACAACATATATGGGCCCTAAGTAAAATAGTGGCAAAGAAGATCAATACATTTAAGATAAAATGCTACAGAAAGATACTTAGAATAGCATGAAAGGAAAAAAAGAGAAACTCTGATATTATAAACACATTGAAGATGCCAGAGTGTTGGTTACTAAACACAATAACAAAAAGAAAACTACACCTGTTTGGTTATATACAAAGAGACACAACTGTTTAGAAAGATAAATACTGGGGGTCAGAATACCTTGGTGGAAGAAAAAAGGGCAGACAAAGAAGATGATGGACTGATGACATTAAAGATAACATGAATATCTCATTGGAAAATTCAAGCCGCATGGCCCAAGACAGAGAAGGATTCAGAGAGCTCATTGGGAAGACAACGTTCTGGAGAGAATGCATCACATGACACACACACGTCTTATTATTCTTCATAGCATGAAGATTTTTTTGTCCTGTATTGTCTGTTTCCAATCACATATTTTGTGATATATTAAAAAGCATGACACATTGATAAGGTATTACTATACGGTAGAGTAGTATTGAGGGGCAGAGAGCAAGAGGTAGGCAGAGATACAGGTGGGAGGAAAACATGAAATGGACTGGATACCGCTTAGCAGAGTGCATTACCAAGAAAAGAGATAGAAGATGGAGGTTCGCTGCAGCCAACCTTTAATGCGAGGACAGTAACTTACGATGATGATATATTTCCAGTACAGTATTTTTGGAATCAGTTGTCTTTTCTCTTAAATCTCTGCATGCTTAATAAGTTTGCTATAAACAGCTTGTTACAAGGATCGCTATTGGAAAGTGGAATGAATTTTCTGTTTCTTTGATGCTAACTCTTGAGACCACTGTGCTCTTCTGATTCTTCTTTGTTCAGCATCTGCAGTCATGTTATATTGTAAGGGCAATGTCCACTGTCTTCTCCAGGCTAGAGCAGATGCCCATAACTTTTGCCTCAAATCTGTATCCTCTGGTTAGGTCTGCTGTCGCCGCTCTGTGTGTGTTGGGCAATCTTGAAGTATGTGTTCAGGAGTTTGGGTTCCAAATCAACATGAACATACATCTGTGTATGAGATCCTCAGTCCGTAAAGGTGACCCAACAGTCTGCAGTAGCCTGTTCTAAGGAGAAATAGTGTGGTCTGTTGGTATCTTTGGAGGTAATGCATTGCATCAGATTTGTCTTCCACTTTCATTTGTTTCTTCCACTTTGACATGTATGTGTTATGGAGATAATGAATCATTTAATTTACAAGCACATCCAATGAAAATTGTATCAATTAAATAATTAGGAAAAACAGACTAACCCCATTGTGCTCACCTTACCATGAACAAACCCGCTCACAAACGAGCCCACCATGTAACCAAAGGATGCTGCAGTGAAGAAGAAAGATGCTGACTCCACATCAGTATTGGTAATGATCTGCAGATCCAGAAAAGTTGGTCCTTGCTGCCCATAGACGATACCCTAGAGGTCACAATAAAAATTAATTACATGGGCACTGCAGCATCTTCGACATTTCAATAACAAGCCTATCTCAAATACATGGTTCTATCCATCTGTGAGTTGATCCATCCATACAATCTATCTATCTACAAATTCTATCTATTCATATAGTTTATCAATCTTCCATCTAAAGTACCCACTAACATAGCTTTACTTACAAAAAGGATCCTGACATAGTGGATACGCTATTTGCCTTGTGTTCAAGAAGTTTTTGGTTTAAATCTGAATTATGACATCTTGTTTACAAAGAGGGAAGAAGAGATACAAGTGGGAGAGAGTAACATCATGAGACAGACAGGTTACAATATAGCAGAGTGCACCACCAAAATAAGAGATTGGGGATATTTGGTGGTCTGTTGCAGTCAACTTTGTTGCGGAGATGGCACTTCATGATGATGATGATTACAAAGTAAATTTCTCAGAGATCTGGGAATTATCACTTGAAGCTATGGAGATACATGCTATGAGTGATACTCTTGCAGCTAATGTGCTGCTTCGGTGAGATGGGCGGAATACACCAGCAACGGTGCTCACATCGCTGAGAAGTCTCACAGATAAAACCCACTGCCAGAAACATAAAAACAAACAGCAAGGTGTATCTGTCCCAAATATGGCAGCTGATTCTGTATCAAAATTGTCTTTTCATTCATCTCCGCACATAACAGAAATATGCAAGTCTGAAACTGTTATCATCATCACCTGTGATGGCAACTATTACTATAAAAGATAACATATTTGCTCTAGTTTTGATTCCGCTATCTTTGACCACTTGGTAAAAACTGATACAGATTCTTATCTAGATATGAACTATATTTCAAACTATACTTAAAACCATACTTTATCGTAGCACATTTATTCTTCAACGAAATGAACTTGGACAATTTACCAGTGTAAAGCTTGAGAGTGACAGCCAGAATGAATGGATAACACGTTTTCTATATGGTTCATTTTTCAACTTCTGAATCAATGACTCCTCCTTCATCTTCTAGATCCAGATGTCACTAAATTTTTGTGGCCGATGTTCCTTGTTATTTTTATCTGCGAGAAGACACATTTTCAGATTAGTTTCTTATTTGTTTTATGAAAAAACAAAACCATAAACTTGACAGTGAAACTAGTTGTCCCCACCTTGTTTTATGAAAAAACAAAACCATAAACTAAACACTGAAACTAGTTGTCCCCACCTTGTTTTATGAAAAAACAAAACCATAAACTTGACACTGAAACTAGTTGTCCCCACCTTGTTTTATGAAAAAACAAAACCATAAACTTGACACTGAAACTAGTCCCCACCTTGTTTTATGAAAAAACAAAACCATAAACTTGACACTGAAACTAGTTGTCCCCACCTTGTTTTATGAAAAAACAAAACCATAAACTTGACACTGAAACTAGTTGTCCCCACCTTGTTTTATGAAAAAACAAAACCATAAACTTGACACTGAAACTAGTTGTCCCCACCTTGTTTTATGAAAAAACAAAACCATAAACTTGACACTGAAACTAGTTGTCCCCACCTTGTTTTATGAAAAAACAAAACCATAAACTTGACACTGAAACTAGTTGTCCCCACCTTGTTTTATGAAAAAACAAAACCATAAACTTGACACTGAAACTAGTTGTCCCCACCTTGATGTGAAGAATTCTTCTTCTTCATCATTCATAAACTCCCGCTGGTTCTCTCTTGTAGCAGGACAATGATCCTACTAGATTTCCAGCAGGATGTAATCCAGAAAATGTTAATGCAATGTGTTGCCATTTTATTTGTGCCAATGGCTCAACACATCCATCTTTGGCAGAAATAGGAGATTGATTTCATTGTTCTCAGGTTACCCCATTTGTACTCTACCCGTCTCAATGAAACAGCATTATGGGCATCTCTTATAGAGAGCATAAGACAAATATGTACATAAGAAGTCAAGTAGAAGAGTGCCACATGTGAGAACAAGAATCACCACTTACAGTAGTAAAACAACAAAAACTCGCATGCTTTGGACATATTATATGCAGTGGTTCTCAGGCAAAAGAAAATCTTGGACAGAAGGGCTGTGGACATGATTACCTTGGGGGGGGCAGGTGGGGTGGAGTAGGGCTTTACTAATATTTTTTTTAATGATATTCATCCATCTTCATGTGTACATTTCACTAATTGACGATAACCTTGGCAAATTGTACCAACCCTGATTCAAGAAAATGTGGTTTGAACTCCCTACAACCCCGCCCACACACGCTAACATAAGCAAACTATTGTCAAGTGGCCTTCACTATTAGCATTATTTAATTATACTAATAAACTGTAATCCAACAGGATCCAACCTTGGTTGAAACGTCAAATAGTGTGTCTATTATTTTTTATTTGTTTATTAATTCTGTAAAGTAAAGAAGTCAAGTGTGTTTTTTTTTAAAATAAATTACTTTGTTTGTAATATCAGTAATTTGAAAATGTCATTGATTTTGAAGCATTCAATCAATAGCATAGCATAGGCATTAGCAAGTAAGATAATTTTAGTAATTTAGTGATAAAATGGGTTATGTCCCTTGATATTTATCCCATTAGCGGCCATTTTGAAACCCAAAATTGTGGTCACGCGAGATATGACCACTTTCTATTGTCATTTCGATAGCGTCCGTGACTAGAAGTACAAAGACATTATACTTTTCATTTGTGGGACAAGTCAGAGGTCAGTTTGATCTGTTCTTCGAGTGGATTAACATCGTAGTTTTTATAACAAGTTCTTGGACACGCTGAAGTAAGTGAATTTCATTAAAATTAGCTGATATTTTTGAATATTAATGCCTTAGATGTTGCCATTTGAAAACCAGATGCTTATTTTAATGTTCATAAGCCATTTGTTTACACATGTATGAATTTTGAATGCATCGTCTTCTTGTATAGTCTATCAGTTCAATTTTTCTAAACCTATGTCTATCCACTTTTTTATGGGTGTACTTATCCGCCATTTTTAATTTTTTACCGGCTGTTGTTTCTTGCTATGCTGATAGCAGGTAACAATTGTGTATTTAAATAAATATTCTTGTTTAAATATTGTAATTCTTATGTCTCTAATTTACATATGGCTTTTCTAAAAATCATATGTGCATCTGCTGTATAAATATCTAGATCATGTAGTTACAATGTGAAATGTAAATCAACATTTACGAGTCTGTACTGCCATGCAATTGCCATGACAACGGAAGTGTTTTTTTAAAATGTAGGCTTCATGAAAGTAGATTTATTGAAAAGTCCGTAATATGATAATGTTGGGTTTAGACATATACCTATTATTATATAAATATTATAAGGCTTAATGATGTTACATTTAAATTAGGCCTACAATAAGCCTTGAGTTTCTAGGCTTAGCCTTGTACTTTTATAATTATCATTGGCTCATAAAACTTTTAAGAAACTTCACATTAATGATTGAGAGCTCATATTTTCACACTAAAATCCTGTATTACAAGGCAGCAAAAGGGATGAGCTGAGGGTGAGCACTTAATTTATATCTCTGCCTAGAGTTAGTGAGGCTTCAATTTTATTTTGTACTTTATAATAAATAATGTAATGTATTTATTTTAATTATCAAATGAAATTTTTAATATTGTGTTCTTTTAGACCCTGAAACTCTTACTTATATTATTGTTTTTATAGAAGACATGATGGCAAGCAAGAAGAATATACATGATCTGAAGGCGTACGTAGCTCAGTTTGCACCTGAGTACCCAGTAAAGAAAGGCTATGCTGCACAGCTGTTACTGGACCGCACCAATACCCCAGTAGATGTAATGAGGAAGATCCAGTCTCTTGTGCTTGTTGCAGAACCAGATAAGTGTATCAATGAATCTTGTCTTCTTTCAGCTTTGAAGCGTTTTAATGTAAAACTGACGAAACATTTAAAGAGTATGGCCAACAAAGACTGGTCCATACTTATGAATTTTTTACCTGAGCAATTCCCTATATCATTTATTAGTAAATTGACCAGTGATGATTTGCAACATCATTCTACTCAAATTGATTCATCATCTCTTTCATGTACTTTTAATATGCAACCTTGTTTCTCAGGTACACTAAATAGATCACCATCCCCTAAGAAGATGAGATATGACTGTGATGCCTGTGCAAAAAAGAAACGCACAGTTGCAAATATGACGAAGAAGTGTGAGTCTTTGTCAAGGAAGCTGAAGGCACTAGGGAAGGTGAATCAGGATATCAAGGCCACATATTCTGTTAAGAGGACAAATCAGACCAAGAAGAGGAATGCAATCAGAATATGTGCTTTGAGGAAAAGATGCAAGGATCTAGCAATTAGCCAGAGTGTTTTCCAAGATTCAGTTGCCAAATGCAAGTACTTGGAGAACATGCTGACAGATGCAGAGGCCTTAATTCGACAAAAGGACAAACTTCTTGAAAAGGCAATGAAGCATGCTCAAGGACTGGAAAAGAAACTGATGGAAGCTGAAGAATTGAGCAAGGAACTGGCACAGTACATTAGAAAGCTTGATATTGAGAAGGAAGAAGTGGAAATACTTAGCAGAAAGGAGATTCTTAAGACCAAGAAGGAATGTCGGAGTGATATCGCCCATATGGAGAACGATATGGCAATTCTCCAGGAGGAAATTGCAGATGAGGACAGCAGCACTGTGGAAGTGAGGAAGAACACGCGCCAGTATAGTGTGCCCTTGCGCATGTGCATGTACAAGTGCCTTCAGAGTCATGTAGGTGTTAAGCATTGTGCACCACTTGTTAATTACATTGGTAAAGTGTTGTTTGGCAAAGTATTGTCTAATGCACCTCATCACACTACAGTTTCACGAATGTCCTATGACATGGGTATGCAGTCTGATGTTAAGGCTGGAGACCTAATGCATAAGGCAACCGTGATCAATTTGGCATGGGACTCTACGACATTAAAAGGGGTCCATGTGAATGAGGTGCATGTCACAGTTGATGTTGCTAACAATGTGTATCAGTCTTTAATTTTAGATATTGATGCACTGCCTGGATCAACAACAGATGACTATTTCACGCACATAGCGAGCTCTCTCTTTGATGCCATCACTGAATACTGTAATTTCTTTGGCTTGTCAGTTAAGGATGTTACACCCAATATTTTAAAGAAAATAAAAAGTACCATGACTGACAGAGCAAAAGTAAATCACTGCGTTACGGAAAGGCTGAAGAGGGAGTTCAACATGGAACTCACAGAGCTGAATTGTCATCTGCACCCCATAGATGGACTTGCACAATGTGCACGGAAAACCTTGGACACATTGGACAGAGAGTGGGAGTTGTCAAGTGGAAGTGGGCCTATTGGATGTGTTGCTGCACAACTTATCCACCACATTGCCAAAATGAGGTAAGCATTTACTGTCTGTATTGTTCACTAGAGGTTATTCATATTAATATCACATGTCTGTGATGTAAGGTTGAGGTAATCTACTGTCTGTATTGTTCACTAGAAGTTATTCATATTAATATCACATGTCTATGACATAAGATTGAGGTAATCTACTGTCTGTATTGTTCACTAGAAGTTATTCATATTAATATCACATGTCTGTGATGTAAGGTTGAGGTAATCTACTGTCTGTATTGTTCACTAGAAGTTATTCATATTAATATCACATGTCTATGACATAACAGTGTCTCAGTGTGTGATTTAAATAGCACAGATTGCCAATGTATTGTTGGGCCCAAAATAGTAAAAGTAATATGTGTAGAAGAAAACCAACAATATTAAACATTTTCAATAACCAATAAATGTAATGGTTTACACAAATTAATAATTTCAGATACAAGGATGGCACAGGGAGTCCAGCAGCATTAAAACTATTTTTGAAAAAATCTGGCCTGAAGCAAGGGATCATTCTAAGATATGTGGGCAACAGGTTTAACGTCCTCTTCCACATGGCGGCTGTCATTTATGAAGTGAAAGATAAACTTCTGGAATACCTGAATTCCAAGTGCTGTCACAAAGGCGTTCTTAAACCACTTATCATTGCCAGATTGAATGAACCCCTTGTTTTAGTTCAGCTTAAAGCACTTGGGCTTTTCTCAAAAATCCTGACGGGACCATGGATGAAAATCTTCTACAGCAACACAAAGAAGCTTTCTCATCTTGACCCAGTGAGTATAACTTTGCATTTCTTCTCAAATTTCTTACTTGTGTAGAAATGAACTATTTAATATTATCATGTCTTGGTTATTGTTATGTCTTTACTTCACATCTGTTCTATTCCTATTGGTTACCTAACCAGTGATTCATGGGATCATACCATTATGTGATATCTGCTAATATATTTTGTTTTGTTCCAGATGAGGATTTTCATTTGCAATGTCTTGTAGATAGAAACATTGACTAATATATAACAATATGATGATGTTCCTCCTTCGCTAGCAAAGATGAGCATGGCATGAAAAACATTAAATGCGATGGAAAATAAAATTAATAAAAAAAATAAATAATTAAAATTGGTAATTAACTAATGTGGTTTGTGAGTTCGTAGTATATACAATAAATTATATTTAGCAGGATAGATGTTAACAAATTTCACAATGTTTCCAACATTCTTTGCTGCAATTATGTCACATTTATTTACACAGGTAACGGATGGATCATTCCAGAGGTGCGTGGACTTCCTGAAAACAGTGCAGACTGATCCGATGCTTCTGATGTCCTGTGAGACGACTGTGTTTGGTGATACCATGGACATTGATGCTGCATTTATTAGATTACATGCAATAGATACTTTAGATTTAGATAAATTTAAAGAAGCTGTTTCATGTCTGGCAAAAGCTTTCACCAAGAAGCTTGAGCTCCAACTAGCACGATATCTGTCTGGAGATCTTTCTGCGCCAAATGCTAAGATGTTAGCTGATACTGCTGCAGCTCCACTGCACAACATGCAGGCAGAAAGAACTCTAGGAATGATGGATGCTATGTGGCGCAGAGCTCCTAATGCTAAACTGGGCTTCATCGAAGGAAAAATTAAAGGGATACTTAATGATACACTTGGGTATCTCGAGTCACTACCTGAACCTTTGAGGGAGAGACTCGTAAAAGAATCTGCCACTAGAGGGCGCCAAATTCAGACATTAAGAGCTCAGATGGAAACAGCAAGAGATGAAGCTTTTGCCAGGAGACAGGATGATGCTAGTAATAGGGAAGATAAGAGAAAGAGAAAGGAGATAGAAGCAGAGGTTGTTAGTCATATTGCAGGGAAGGAATCATTAGGTAAGTTAGACAGGTTTAGTAGGGTATGTCAGGCAGATTTAGAGGTGTTAGACATGTTGGTGAAGAAGGATCCACAACTGAAAGGTAGGAGACTTCGTCATGTCTGGCGTGATCAGGTTACTGGTGAGAATGTTGAGTATGATGAAAGAATATTGTCCTTTAAGAGTAAGCGTAAGAAAGATAATGTAAGTCTAGAATGGTGTAAAGCTGGTGCGAGTAGAGTAGAAGATGTGTACGATATGCCTGTGTCACAGTTGTTAGTTGATTATATTGTTGGTGATGTATACTTTATTTAGTTCTATCTCCTTACCTGTTTGTAGTTTGGATGTCTCATGTAGCTGAACTGTAAGTTATTGCTGCTTAATTATTAATTATATTACATAGTTTTCATCAATGTTCCTTGGTATCACAAACACACAAGCAAGGTAAATATATTTATATTTTCTTCTTATTTAACATATTATTTTTATGCATGTGTTTGCGTCTGTGGGCCTCACCAATGGTCCACTAGACAAACCAGCCATGCAACAGAAAACATTAGTAGATGACATGCTGTTATATTGAGCTTATCTTCTTATAGAAGCTTCATGGCATGCCCTCTATACAGTTATGCTTCTCATAATTTTATTTTGTTGTTGCAATGTGTTTCATGTTTTATTTGAACAAATGTATTTCTTTTTATTTGAACTCTCTGTGGTTGGAAGAGTGCCAGAGGGAAGCATTATTACAGCATTATAAACACAACAGCTAGATAGCCCTTGAAATTTGTATTTCAATGATACCTCAACCAAGTCTGTAGGTCAATTCTGTGAAAAGTTATGAATTTTTTGGGGCCAAAATATAACAAAAATAATTACATGAGAACGCATAAGCAAATATAAATGTACTTGTGAAGTAAGTTGTGACGAAGAATTACAGCCGAGTTAACAATTTATGCAATATCTTAGTTGTTTACGATAAAACTCTTAGGAAGTTATGAGTATTTTAACATAAATAACTAAATATTTAATAATTAGACTTAAATTGAAAGTAAATTATGCAAATTAGCCACCATTTTGAATAGTAATTAGCCCCAATTACATCAGAAATTTTTTACAGTGTATTCAATAAGTGCGCCTGGCATTTCCGAACACGAAAATGTATAGTTTGTAGGGTATTTTATCATAAATAATTGAAATATTAAATGAAAAGACTATTAAATTGAAATTAAATTATGTAAATTAGCCACCATTTTGAATATTAATTAGCCCCAATTATGTCTGAAAATGTGTGCAGTATATTCAAAAGATGCGTCTTGCCTTCCCGGACACAAAAATGTATAGTTTTATGCATATTTTATCGTAAATAACTAAAATATTACATAAATTGTTAATTCGGCTTCAATTCTTGGTCACAACTTTCTTCATCAGTCCGTTCATATTTTATTATATGTTCTCATGTAATTATCTTTTCGTTAAATTTTGACCAAAAAATTCATAACTTTTCACAGAATTGACCTACAGACTTGGTTGAGGTGTCGTTGAAATACAAATTTCAAGGGCTATCTAGCTGTGGTGTTTATAATACTATAAACCCAATTTGAAAATTTAGTGCTAATACCTAGCATAGCATATGCATATGACCTATTCTAAATTTTATTCTAAAAAGTTAGCACTTCAATTTTCATATGGTACACAGCAATGAACAAGCACAATATTGACAATTGCTACCTACATTTTGCAATGAATGTCACAGTTCACCGTCCACTTTCAAGTTTGTCCGCTTTGTAACCAAATTCCAGAAGTTTACGTACACTCACACGTATGGTTACCACTGCTATTTTAGAAATAATCCCAGATTGTCTTAAGAAAAAAAGATAAAACCCCAGCTGAATTTTTATTAAATACATGGTGTAAATAATTGTTTATTTTATTTCTAATGCAATGAGATGGAATTGTGAGACAATTTCTTTGCATTGATCGTATGTCTGTTTTTTCTGGTATGTTTTAGTTTCTCGATCATCATCATCAGGTGCCATGTCGGCTGGCGTAGGCGGTCATGGCTCTCCACAGCTCTTTGTCCACAGTATTATGTATCAAAGTCGTTGTTGCTTCATTTCCATGCCAGGTCGTCAAACTGTCAAATATTTTCTCACGGTGTCGCCCTCTGTCTCTGTTGCCTTCAATTTTGTCTGTTGTGACTATGTTCTCTAAACCTGCCTGTCTCATGAAGTGGCCAAAAAAAAAGAAGATTGCCTTTTCCTTATATTGTTGATTAAGGTCCGTTTCGTGTTTGACTCTTTCAACACCTCTACATTAGTTTTTCTGGCAGTATATGGTATTCTCAGCATTCTTCTGTAGAACCATATCTCTATAAAGGTTCTCGATAAAGGTCTCTATTGAACCGTAACGTTGAAAAGTCATTATTCCTTTTATTGTGTTATTTCTTGTTGACATTAGTTTTGCTATTTTAGTTGTATTTGTTACCAGTGACAATAGTACATTATGATTGTTGCTATCATTTCATCATCATCAGGTGCCATGCCGGCTCGCGTAGCGATCATGGCTCTCCACAACTCTCTGTCTTTAGTATTATGTTTCAAGATCGCTATTGCTTCACTGCCGTGCCAGGTTGTCAAACTGTCTAATATTTTCTCAAGTTGTCGCCTAATTGCTGATGTTACAAAAGGTCGTTGTCATCAACGTTGTATGGAAAGAGTGAAGGATTTACAAAGACAGGCAACTTTAGTCACGCTACTCAAAGATGACTATATGGATGATGACTTTGATTCAGTTGTTGAAGTTTAAAGTGTTGTAACTTTTGTTCTCACGATATTCGGTACTCGTTACGCAAACTTGGCCTCACCACGTGATAAAGTCGATATTTTTAATAGTAAGTTTGATTTCGTTGAGCTTTCGTGACGAAAAAAACGCGAAGCGTCTTGTAGCGTTAATTCGATCTTCACGTAACACTCTGAGACCTCCCCCACTTCCCCCAAAAAATGGAGGTGCAGGGAAGGGGGAGGAGGGGCTCTTACTGCGTTACGCGAAGATCAGTGGATTCTGCGCTGTATGTGCCTTTTGCGAAAGCTCGTTTCGTTAAATAATGTATGACATTTGTTCCGTAAACAATACGCCACATCTGCTTAACATCAACCAGATATTCTGTCTACAAACAAGCTTTATACATGTGCAGTGGTTATTTGAGTGTATCAATTGTTCATATTTCATTTGAAACATTTAAACTATATTAGTGTGCGTATATACATATATTAGGCTTTTGTCTTCGGAACTAGGTTTTTTTTTTTAAAGTTAAAAAGTGTTGAGTGGTAACTATGGTTGGTAGGTCTTCTTGCGGCCAACCTTCGTTGCGCAGATGGTACTCAATGATGATGAAAAGATCTTATATTGACGAAAGTCACGTGTGAACACATATCACGTAAGAGTAATGTCGTGTAAGTGTGTAAAGTATGTGTATTCGTCGTACTAAAGATGTTTCGTTGCTGATCATTAAATTATATATATATAGGCCCCATATATATATATATATATATATATATATATATATATATATATATATATATATATATATATATATATATATATATATATATATATATATATATATATATATATATATATATATGTAGATTTAAACACCAAAATAACACTATTCATAGCAATTATTATACCAACGCTCTGTTACCGAACATGGACATGGACAACGACATCACAAGATAAACGTAAACTTGTGACAGCTGTAATGGCATGCTTGTGCAGAATTCTATGAATATCGCTAAGAGACTGAGTGAGAAATAAGGACATTAGACAAAGAACCGGTACTATTTCAATCTTGAAATATATTAAGAGATAACAAATGGTTTGCACACATCAGCAGACTACCATAAGACAGCTTACCACAGCAAGCTATGCTATACAGATACAGTGAAGGCAGTAACTAAAGCTTTCCAATGGGTGTGCTCGCAGACTATCTGCGATCATTCCCGCATACTCAGTGACTCGATGAGCATGATTGTGAAAATTCAGGCGGGGCACATTCGGAAACAGTGGCTGGATGCAGTGAAGAATTCCTGTATGCTTAAAGTGACTTTCATTTGTGTGCCGGGGCATACGGGAGTCGGGGTAATGAGAGAGCAGATAAGTTGGCCGCACACGCTGCTACTACGGCTGTTGGTGAAGCGATGGATCGAGCAGACATTTTGAACGCCCTACGGGAAAACGCACGAACAAATGACTGTATACGTGACGATGACTCTTGTACCATGACTAGAATAAAAGAATTAGGTTTGAAATTTGGTGTTGCTAGAAAGGAGCGGTTTTGTGGGCAAGAAAGAATGATGGTTAATCAACTGCGTTTTGGGACCGTCAGACAATGTGTAATGGCGGCTACACTCAAGGAAATATCTGAGCACTTATGGACTTGTCCGGAGTGCAGTGACGATGATCCAACAACTAACTAAGTGAAGGCAGACCTAGAGGCCGACCACGAAAACAATGGACCACCGGAAAAAAGAGGCGACAAATTCCATACAATATACTCAGCACACACTAGGTCCATCCCCAGAGAACTCTTCCACCCCTGACGCTGAAAGGCAACAAAGGGGTTAGTGAATAAATAGATAGATAGATAGATAGATAGATGGATGGATGGATGGAAGTCATGTACTAGGCCTATGTTGTGGGAGGTGCTTGAACAACAGAAACCCCACCCCTATGTACGGGCCTGGCTGTAAGCAATGACACAATAATTTATTTTTTACATTTTATTACACAGCAGAAGTTGGAGAATGAGCGCAAAACAAGAATTCTCTGTGACTGTACAGAGAATCATATATACTTGGTGAGATGGGAGACTGTACAGAGAATCATATATACTTGGTGAGATGGGAGACTGTTACAGAGAATCATATATACTTGGTGAGATGGGAGACTGTTACAGAGAATCATATATACTTGGTGAGATGGGAGACTGTACAGAGAATCATATATACTTGGTGAGATGGGAGACTGTACAGAGAATCATATATACTTGGTGAGATGAGAGACTGTACAGAGAATCATATATACTTGGTGAGATGGGAGACTGTACAGAGAATCATATATTGACTATTGGTTGTGCCGAACTTCTCTATTGCTCCGCGCATGCAACAAAATGTTCAAGTCAAAAGGATCGTCACTTCCTGAGTCACTGTGCCTCTATGATGGGCCTCAGCTATAAGAAAAAAAAACTGTACTGTCAGTTTCCTCCTCCCCAGTGCTCTGCTCCCTCTGCTCCCACCCAACCACAGAGGGTGCATACATTTACAAAATGAAAAGGTACAAAATACAGTGCATGAGAAATGAAAAATGCATGAGAAGCATAATGGTATAGATGACATGCGATGAAGCTTCTATAAGAAGATAACCTCAATATAACGGCATGTCATATACTAAGGTTTTCTGTTGCGTGGTTGGTTTGTCTAGTGGGCCATTGGTGAGACCCACATACGCAACCACATGCGTCTATAATCATATAAATAGAGAAATTTGGTGAGATGGGAGACGGTATAGTGAAATATAAATGGAGAGTCTTGGTGAGATGGGAGACGGTATAGTGAAATATAAATGAAGAGTCTTGGTGAGATGGGAGACGGTATAGTGAAATATAAATGGAGAGTCTTAGTGAGATGGGAGGCGGTATAGTGAAATATAAATGAAGAGTCTTGGTGAGATGGGAGACGGTATAGTGAAATATAAATGGAGAGTCTTGGTGAGATGGGAGACGGTATAGTGAAATATAAATGGAGAGTCTTAGTGAGATGGGAGACGGTATAGTGAAATATAAATGAAGAGTCTTGGTGAGATGGGAGACGGTATAGTGAAATATAAATGGAGAGTCTTGGTGAGATGGGAGACGGTATAGTGAAATATAAATGGAGAGTCTTGGTGAGATGGGAGACGGTATAGTGAAATATAAATGAAGAGTCTTGGTGAGATGGGAGACGGTATAGTGAAATATAAATGGAGAGTCTTGGTGAGATGGGAGACGGTATAGTGAAATATAAATGGAGAGTCTTGGTGAGATGGGAGACGGTATAGTGAAATATAAATGAAGAGTCTTGGTGAGATCGGCGCAAGCACATCGTCTCTGTAAAGAAGCAAATAACACATAACCAACAATTCATCATTAGGTGCCGTGCTGACCGGCGTAGGTGATCTCCATCAGCTCTCTATTTCCAGTATCTTTTATCTGGATTTTTTAAATCAGAAATCAACATTTGGTTGAGGAGTGCCTACTCTTATATGGCTAAAGATGTGCCCAATGGACTGGCCAATGGAACACTTATATGGCTAATGGACTGGCGAATTGAACACATATGGCTAATGGACTGGCCAATTGAACACTTATGTGGCTAATGGACTAGCCAAATGAACACTTATGTGGCTAATGATGTGGATAATGGACTAGCGAATTGAACACATATGGCTAATGGACTAGCCAAATGAACACTTATGTGGCTAATGATGTGGATAATGGACTAGCGAATTTAACACTTATGTCGCTAATGGATTGGCGAATTGAACACATATGAGGATGTCTTCAGTTCTTTAAATAATGGCGCATAATGTTGTTTTTTTAAATAAATTTAGATCAATGGTGGGAAACGATTTTTTAACATGAGATTGTTCGACCGGCCACGTGTCATTTCTTCCATGTAAGGACTTTTATTTAAAATACTAGGTACGCGCGTATGAAAGAGCGAGGATGTGTTGTGTTGTATATGTTGTTCTTTTACGATTCTCTGAATATATCACGTTAGTCTTTAGATTAACAAAAATATTTGTCGATCATATATAAAACTGTTGTCACATCATAGTCTCGTCGGTGGTATGAGCTCCCCAAGTCTCAGTTGATTCTGAACATGTTTTCAACTTGTATAGTCAAATATATGACGCAATAATTTCATATTTAACATAGTTCAACAACTCTTATTACTTTCCATATGTCAGTGTGATTTTTAACAATTTGTGCTTTGTTGCTAGTGCATTGGGTTTGTTTGTGCCTGTTTCTCGAGAGTAAGGTGGCTTCTAGGTGCTGTTCGACATATTAGCCCATAACAAAAAGTTTACGACTAGGTCGACCACAGGGATTCACACTCTCACTCGTCTTATTCAATGTGTACACATTGAACAGTACACAGCAGCAACTTGACGGCAGAGGTAGGGCACTCTCCTTTGCGGGCGATATCCTGATAATCAAAGCTACGATGACTTGATTCTATCTTAACAATCACATCATAAAATCTGCGACACCAACTGTAGAGATTAAAGCCCACAATGAAGTCAGGATTTCATCACTACACTATCTTGTTGGTGGAGCGCATGGCTATGTAGTTAGAACACCGTTCTCAGACCTTCGATGTATGGGCTCAATCCACGGTTGGGACGTGATTTTTTCTTTCGGAGGTACAATCAAAATCCTTCCTGTACATGTCGCGGCGTCTGCTATGGCAAAGCGGCCTTTATTTCCACAGCCCACAGACAGCCTCTCTGCACTCCTTCACAGGAAAACATGCTGTAACGAAATTTTAATACCTTGGTGTACGATATGATTTTAGTGTGTATTTTCGGGTACACATCGATTATGGTATCACAGACACTAGAAAATGACACTCAGCTTTCAGAATTGTGCCAGCGGCTGACACTAAACAATCGCAGCTCGTAATCCTATATGAAGCTCTTGTTCGTCCTTTCCTTCCTTCAGTCAAACGCAGAGACTGGAGATAATTCAGATCGAAGCGATGCGCATCATGATGGGTTGCCCAAGGATACACCACGTGTAGCTATGAGGTTTCTCGTTGGCAACCAAGGATATCAAACGTAATTGATATGTGGCGTGCGCGTGCCTACCTCAGTGGGAGTTCCGATACAAAACATCCACTACACATCGTGCTCCCTCGTGTGAAGGGAGCAGGCTCAAGAAAGACTAATCATGGATGGCGCAATCTGAGGATTCTGTTAAACAGATTTTTCACCTGTTCTCCCTGTCTTTCAGGATACATTTACGACAGTCATTATACTCAATAGAGAGTACAGCTGCCCCGACACTGCTAGGCATAAAGATGTATAAAGAGAAAATTTAAAAAAACTAAAGATAGTGCAGGCAACGAGACCATGTGGATGATGAAGTCAAGGCACTCATTGCGAACATGCTGATGATATAGATATTGTGATTTACATTGATGTGTCTGTAATCCATCAACAGCGTTGCACATAGGTCTTTACTGCAAGATCACGGAAAAAAACGGTTTACGGAGCCAGTGGGACATTCACATCAACAATAAGCATTCTGAAGATGAATGTGTTTGCCGTTGCTCTATAATGGATGTGTGAGTGCTGGGAAAACACAGGACAAATATCAAGGTAAACGGAAATGGGTACAGTACATGTTTAGGTTACTAATATGCCTATTTATAAACAAAACATAGGCCCCCTACTAGTTGTTCAGCTTTGATCTTTTTCTTTACGATGATAGCTTTCATGCCACGCTTAAATCTTGCCCTGCTACTATCGTCACACCATATGTGCTTTCTTATTATATGTGGGCCTATATTGTTAGTTTTACGGTTGTCTTTAGTCCTGATTAAGGTTTTTTTATTTGAAACGTCGTTTATCGCAGTATCTCGTTGCTAGTATATTTTATTTATAAATATTGGTAAAACTTGAAACATATTTCTTATATATATATATATATTTGCCTTATATTAACACGGCCATCGCATGTCCGGAGCACTAGACTTTTATCTCTTGATTACCTCTCCAGTAGTATGCACTGTTATCAGTTATCTGTCCCAACTTAACCGGAATTTAACAAAACATGAACAATGGTTCACTTCGATAGTAAATACTTGCTGACTAATGTGTTGTACACTTGTTCGTCAGTTGCAGTCGACGATAACCATTTAGCTCAACTGGGATGATGATGATGTCTGCGGTGTGCCCGACTGTGACTAATGAGTCCACTGTATACTTGGAATTGTCTGCCACACTTTGTGCATGTGTGGGAGGAGTCTGTGCGATAATTAGCAGCCCATGTCTTTTACAACAATATATATCACAATAAACGATTCAGCAGTGAAGCAAACAAAAGAATTCAAATATTTAGGAATTGTTTTTCAGAAAATGGGAAACTGGAGGCAGAAATAGAATCAAGATGTCAGAAAGCAAAAGCAGTGACATATCAACTTTCATCATTATTCCTGCATCCAAAGATCAATATGGATATAAAGAGACATATAATATCTACAATTTTCATACCAACACTGTGGGTGTGTCAAACAATCTTGTAACAGAGAAAAATCATTACATGTGATATGAAGTGTTTGAGAAAAACAGATATGGTCACCATACTGGACAGAGTAAGAAACGAAGATATCAGAAAAAAAGAGTAGAAATAATGCCTTGTATCGAATATATAGAACGTCATCAGATAAAGTGGTGCGGTCACTTTGTGAGAATGCACCCAAACTAAATACCACTGAAAACATATAACAAACGTTCATCTAGATACTGAGCCAAGGGAAGACCGAGAAAGAGATGGATCGATAACATTACGACCATCCTCCACAAACACGGACTCAGTACGACTCATGCGTCACATCTGACCTTGAACTTAAACTACAGCTCCCACCCCTACGTTTAACTGCAAGTGTGGATGCTAGCAACCAGCTTCCACCTGGGGATAAACAATAGTGAATTTATGTTATTACACAGGCCTACATATTTTGTCAGTCCGGACCAAGTTGTTATAAAATGTTTCCACTGTATTAGGATTCCAACATTATAGTCTTCGAAAACTGAGCATACAAAATACTGTGGTAATGATGCCGGAGCCGTAATGGGGAGTAGTCTGCGCGTTCATTGTAAAACTGATTGATCGACCTAGTGTTCGAAATACGTACACGTAAACGTCAGAAGTTTCCATCTGAAACAGAACGTGTTCTGCCAGTGTCGTAATGCAGTTTCAGAGCTAAAAGAACCACTACCGACATAATCTTTACCCTCGTCAACTACAGGAAAAATGTCGTGAACGGGGGAAGCCACTCTTTATGGCTTTTGTGGATCTAAGGCTTTTGACACTGTTAGTAGACCAGCTATATATCAATCAAGTGCCATTGCGTAGGCGATCATGTTTCTCAACGACTCTCTGTCTCTTGTGTTATCAATAAGCTCGGTTGGTGAACTTCTACCGTGCCACAATACTAGTCCATCTAGCGATTTTTCTCTTTGCCGTCCCCTATATCTTCTCCCCTTGATCTTTCCAGTGGTTATTAAGTAATCAAGCTGTGTTCTTCTCAGTACATGCTCTAGAAATCTTGACTTTCTGCACCTAATGTTTGATACGATTGATATTTTTACGCCAGCATCAATGATAACCTCCAATATAAGATTCTAAAATGTACTGGTTGCCCACCAAAACTGCTGGACTTTGTTATTTCCTTTCATGAGAACATGCGCGCAAATGTATCATTCGAGGTCAATATGTATGATAGCTTTACAGCAAAGACTGGAGTAAAGCAGGGGTGAGTTCTAGCCCCCAACCCTCTTTGGAATCTTCTTTGAAGCGCTTCTAAAACATGCTCTTGCAGATGCAGCAGGTGACATATTCATCCTCACCCGTTACGATGGATGACTCTTGAATTTAGCGCGTCTCAGAGCAAAGACGAAAACATCAGAAATACTCATCAGAGAACTTGTCTTCACCGATGACGCTGCCAGAGTTGCACACAGTGATATTGTGACACAGTGATATAACTGCACATATTGATATGGTGTCACGTAGGTATAACTGCGCATATTGATATGGTGTCACGGACGTATAACTGCACGTGTTAATATGGTATCACGGAGGTATAACTGCACATACTGATATGTTGTTACGGCGGTATAACAGCACATATTGATTTGGTGTCACGGAGGTATAACTGTACGTATTGATTTGGTGTCATAGGGAGCATGTTAACATGTTAGCGCAGTGGTTAGCGCACTGGCTTCGCATATGAGTGGTCCTGGGTTCATTCCCCAGTTGAGGCGGAAATGTTTTCAGATCGCAACGGCTCCCAGGTCGACCCAGCCTTAAATGGGTACCGGATTAATCCGGGAAGTAAAGACTGCGAGGGAGAGGAGATGGCTACCGCCCTCATTTGCAGAGCCTGTGAAATGTGAGATCGCTAACATCTCACACCCCTACGGCATTAATAAATGCTATGGGTTACTTTACTTTTTTTTTGGTACCATAACTGCACACATTGAGATGGTATGACGACGGTATCACTACACACATTGATATGGTATGACGGGAACAGGGGTGCGGATTGATCGAATTATGATAACGTGATGACGCAAGCTGCGAGGCGAATATGTGCTTGCTGTTCCAACCTGGTTCAAATCCCGTCAGCTGACTTCTGATGTTTGCGTATAGTGGAAGGATCACGAATACAATAAAGATAAAAGGGAAGGTGATATTAGACAGTTCGAGAGCTGCATGTTGGACAAGACCTATAACATAACACTAAGATTGAGATACATTGTACATGTAGATACCATGACTGGTTCCAGCAGCTCATGCTAGTGCTCGCCACATCAACTAACCCTTCTTAAAGTATAATGGTAAGCTCATTCACCCACTGACAAGGAACCCCAGGGGTTTCGAATATACTCATTATTGGTGGTTCACCCAGCCACATGGTAGTATGAAACCAAGACTTATGCTATGGGAAGATCGAAGAATTGCGCCATCGTTACTGAGCAAATACGTTAAACGAAGCTAGTCATGCGGTTTCTGGTAAACTACTTACTAGTCATGGGAAACTGTGTGGCGCTATGACGCTGGTTCAGGTCCGAATATAAGGGGGAAGGGTTCAACCCTCTACCATAGAAAATCCAAACATGACTTTTAATACTAGGAACACGTTTTTACCGGTCTTTTTTTTTGGCGGTAAAAAAACCCGCTCCATTAGCTATTTTTTCACACAAAGGTCTTCAATTTCCATTTAAAAAATTGAAATTTACACACGAAAACTGACATATGACTACTAAAAAAATATTGTTTTAGGTAAAATCCCCCCCTTAAGACAATGCTATCTAGCGCTCTGCGATGGTTTAACCCATCTTACCGTAACCATGCATTTTTCAGGAAAATACTATCCATCACCGGAACAAGCTTCAAACAGCAGGTAAGAACTTCCTGGTCCAGTATGTCTTTTTTACTTATCAATGTCATGACCGTAGCTACGTCTTCGGCAAGGTGTGTTTTTTTAATCTAGAAGAAAAAAGGTATTCGCTCATTATAAACGGATACTCTCACTATATCGTTATATTGTTCATGACGTGGTTGTAGAGTATCGTTAGGGTTGTTTTTACTCGACTTTTGTCCAAGTTCCTAATACTAAGTCATGTTCAAGCCCGCAGATAAGGCGCGGGGGGGGGGGGGGGGGGGTTTGAAACTCCATACCCCACCTAGTTAATCTGAACATGACTTTTAGAACTAGGAACTTAATCAAAAGGTCGGTAAGTACACACCCCCCCCCCCCCACTAGTGATTTTTTGCAACATTTTTTTAGGTAACCCCCTCTCCTTTAAGGTAATCATATCTATGGCCATAGTCATGTTCTAATTTCCTGGGGGGGGGGGGGTGATTTCATCCCCTCCCTACCGCTATTTAAGTGCTGATCATATAATGTGTGTAACACTTTATTTTAGACCGTCCACTATTCCAAGTGAATTCTACTGTTGCCTTTTACTGTCTAAAATACATTTTTTCCACCTAACCACTAAACTTCGACTACCCGACTTGGAAGCCATTACGTTAACAACAGCACACGAGCTATGGAGTCCCCCTAGACTTAAAAGGCATATGCCTATATCTTAAAATTGCATAATTTAATCAAGGACTCAACTTACCAACAGCACACGGAATATGAAGTCTGGGAAAATGATGGATTAAACCAGTCCACAACGTGGTTATAGCGGCAAAGTGAATTCGGCGCTTCTGCTGTATATGTCTATGACAAGAAGACAGAAAACTGACGTTTTCAACCAGACAGATAAAAGATTGCTTAACCCAGATCTCAACGACCTACATATACTGCATACTTCACGTCGCGGGAGATAATTGAAACCATATTGACATAGAGCAATTATTATAACAACATAATTGGTCCAGACTTTTGTTTATAAGTCTCATTGACAACTCAGGAACACTAGCCCAGTGTATGACAACCACACTCACTATGGATGAGCCGTAAGTTCAGTGTCAGAAATCAGTCAGTGAATACGCCCGTGTGTTGCCGGGGTCCGAAAGGGGAGCAAAGAATAGCAACACTATTTACCTTCCACGAATGTCGTAAAAGGCGACTAAGGAGGTTATTGGATGTCCCATCCCATATAGGGTCAGTGACCCAAAGCCATGCTGAAGTCGGATGTGTCAGGCCGAAAGGCGCAGATATCGCAGCAATGATGTAAACCATGACACAACGCATTCTGTTCTCCGGACTACATCCTGCTAATCTGCAGGAGTTTGAGAACAAACGAAGAAGAGGAAGACAATGAATAATTTAGGCCTAATATGGAGGCGTCGAGGATTTATTACTAAAGAAAATCATATTGCGGCAAACGGGATTTGAACTAGGACCCACAACCGAATGTGTAGGGTCATTGGCGTAAATAAAACGGAGACACATTCTCTCGACTATATCGTGCTGGAAATCTAATGGGACCATCGCCCTGCTAGAAGACAGATCCAGCGGGAGTTTGAGAATGAACGTTGATGAAGAACCAGATCCGCTCAGATGGCACCCATTCGCCTAGCAACTTGAGTCAACGCGTTTTCCATCTTCGACCACACAGCATCCCATAAAAAGATACGATTTTAGTACAGACTTTGAACGTGTACATATTCTCAAGGTACTGTGAATATGTACCGGTCGGTTAATACACAGTGAATACATACACAGGTATGCTAATTCCCCGAGAACCACAAACATTTAACATTAATGCAGGTCTAATCGATCTTGAGAAGAAATTAAATTCATTTCTTCAGCCTTCATTCTCAAACTCCCAATGGATATCTCTTGTAGCAGGACGATGTTCTTACTAAATTTCCAGCATGGTGTAGTACAGAGAATTGAAATGCGTTGTGTCTCTGTTTTATTTGTGCCGACACACCCATCTCCATCTCCCGCAGGAGATTCATTTTACAATAAATGTCTTGGAAAACTTAAATATTATTTGGGAAGAATTCAAATCAAACATGCAAGTAAGAGAAGACATCAAACAGTAAGATGTTTCTATAACAATAAGAAGAAAAGGATAGATTTATATCAGACACGAACTTAGAATGAATGAAAACAGACTGCCACTACTAGCATTAAAATGGGTACCAGATAGCAAAAGAAAATGGCATAGAAAGACTCTTTGCAGAAAAACTGTCAAAGAGGGTATGACTATGTGTCTCAAGAACATACAAGAATTACATACATTCGTATCATCAATATAGCTCGTCACTATATGTAATTCTTGCATGTTGTTGAGACCCATCGTCAATAAATACCCTTTTGGTGGGTTTTTTGTGTGTCCGTGGATGCTACAGATGAAACAAGTATTGACTGAAAAAGGACAAGCAACACATACAACGGCACTGAGAACACACAGTGAGGCAAGACATCCTGGCTCGGGAAGCAAAAGCGCAGATGAATCAGATGGGCTGCCAATGCAAATGTAACAATATGGGTAGATGTCATCAAGAATATCGAGAGTCGTATGCTCATCTCCATAACGAAAACATATTGAGTAATGAGTAAACATAATACAGCACAGTGCCACGTGAAAAATACAACGAGAAAGCGCTGCATGGAAAGATGGCTGATGAATACAATTTTACATAGAAAACTGAAATATTTCGGACATATAAAAAGACATAATGGCATGGAAAGACGGATATTAGAGGGCAGAGTTCCAGGAAGTAGAAGAAGTACCTACAAGATGGACAGATGACATCAAAGACTGTATGAAGATATTGAGGAGGCAGGCAGATTGGCACAAGAAGTAGTCGGGTTCAGGACATCTATTGTAAAGACAACGTTCTGGAAAGAATATGTCACGTGATGATGGACTGCATCTTGTTGGAAATATAGTAGTATCATTGTCCTGCTATAAGAGAGAACCAGGGAGATTATGAGAATGAACGCTGGAGAAAAATCTGGGTATCATCAGTCAAACTGTTTATTGAATAAAATTATTAAGAACGTATTCGATCATTAGAAATAATCGGGAAAAACATAAGTGGGCTGCATTCATAAACAGTGGCTTGTGGAAATAATCAGTGAGCTGCATTCATGAACAGTGGCTTGTGAAAATAATAAGTGGGCTGCATTCATGAGCAGTGGCTTGTGAAAATAATCAGTGGGCTGCATTCAAGAGCAGTGGCTTGTGAAAATAATCAGTGGGCTGCATTCATGAGCAGTGGCTTGTGAAAATAATCAGTGGGCTGCATTCATGAGCAGTGGCTTGTGAAAATAATCAGTGGGCTGCATTCATGAGCAGTGGCTTGTGGAGAGGTCGAAGTTGGAATACTTCACATTCATTTTTGTGCCTCGTCATGTGGGTTGTTCAAGGGAATGAAAGAACTGACAGGCTGGCTTTCACTGCTATTGTGTCTGGCGATAAAGCTATGGATCATGCAAACATTTTTAACTCCTTACGAAAAACAATACAGACAAGAGAGATTACTGAGGATGAAGATTACTTTTCATGCCCAGAATAAAGGAACGAGGATTGAAATCTGGTGCTGTCAGAAATGAGGTGTTGTCAGAATTGAGCAATGTTTGTCAACTAACAAGGTACTGAAACTGTCAATCATCATATAATGGAGAACACACTCAAGTGGAGATCAAAAGATCAAAGCACCTATGGACATATCCAGAGAGCAATGCAATGATTACACTGGTCAACAAATATTTACATAAGTTATGTTACTGAAATGATACTAGTCATTTATTATCAATTTTGAAGTGCTGAGCATGAATATGACTAAAATTTCAAAATTGGCTCTAGGTTTTTTTTTGTAATCTTCAAAACTGAATGTTTACATCACGAAATGGACGTCGTGCCAAAAGTAATAATGCAATGATTAATACCTGTAAAAAATCAAGTTATAGACTACTTACTTTTACTTTGGCTCTCTCTTGTTCTGAGCTCTTGTAATAGCTGTTTGGGACCATCTCTGGAGAGCGTCCAGCAATAGTCAGCTAGCATTGTAGTTGTCCATTTTCCTGGTAACCATTGTTGCAATATTTTGATGAAAATTTTCGCCAGGATCACCACTAACCATGCCACAGTTGTCAAGAAAGAAATCCAGATGGGAATGAAGGAAGTGGATATTGCAGTTAAATATCTGATACTTCATCAGCATGTCTTCTACTAGTTACTTGTAGTTTTCTGCCCTAACATTTACTGAGCAAGTTTATGGACACTAGGCAAATAGTATTCCATGCTTGTTTTGCATCACCCTGCAGCAAGTTATTGAACCGGTCATTTTTTAAGAGCTCTCGAATCTGAGAACCCGCAAAAACTTCCTCTTTAATCTTTGCTTCACCGAGTCGAGGGAATTTTTCATGCAGGTATCGGAAAGCTGGCGAAGTCCGGTCTATGGCTTTTATGAAATTCTTCATCAAACCTAGTTTAATGTGAAGGAATGGTAGCAGGATTTTGTGAGACTCGACCAGAGCTGAATATTCTTCTTTCCAACTACCACATTTTGTCTGCAAATCCATTCCTACCACAAGTAGTGCAATTCCCTTTCTCAGCTATCCCACTCACATAAAAAACACATGCATTTTGTATATCCCTGCTGCAGTCCCTTTAAAATAGCAACTACCTTCAAACCACTATGTAGGTGCCAGCTGTAATTGTTATACTTGAGTGTTTCTGATATTGCTTTCACCTCTGCATGATAGTTGCTGTAGAACTCTCCAGAAAGAGCAGATAACTCTATTGGTGTTATGTCAAGGAAGACTATGAGAGAGCAGTATCCTGCATTGATGGCTGCTTTGAAGGTTGACCCATCTGTGTATGCTTGGATCCAGTCTTTGGAGTAGGAGTTGATAGTGTTTAGGGCAATGGACAATGGTGTTTTGTTTTTTTTCCTTGATTACTGCCTTGTCGATTAGTGTAGTGTTTCTTTGGGGCAGTATCATGGATGCATTTGGTGGGATGTTTCATACTCTTTCAGATTCCTCTCTATCTTCAGGAAGGTGATGTTTCTTGTTTAGATCTTTTGTACAACAGACCCATTTGAAATAAAAAATGGTCGTTAAACAAGGCTATGTACTATCACCAGTTTTGTTCGTAACATACATAGACTAAAGAAGCAGACACAAGAAACAAATTCAGCCCTGCAGAAACATCAAATGGAGATCACAGCTCAACTCAACGAACTGATATTTGCAGATGATCAATGTTTAATATTCAAATTTGAAAATGATTACAGCAGCATGCACACTTGCTCCATACAACTTGTGAACAGCACAACATAAAACTAAACACATCTAAAACAGAGACTATAAAGATAAGCAGAACACCAGTCCAATTAAATGTATCTGTCAATGGTACAAAACTAAAGCAAGTCCCAGAGTTTAAATACCCACGAAGCAAAGTTACGGAAGATGACAAACTCAACAGAGATTGAAACAATGTGCTAAAAAGCCACTGATGTGACTTACCAGTTGTCATCAATACGTAAACACCCATAAATCTGCATGGCTACAAAATGACAATTCATGAACAGTATTTTTATACCAACTCTTTGTTACCAATGTCAAACATGACCCTTGACAAAGACACTAGTGAGAACGATCACAGTTTGAGAAATGAGATGTTTGACGAAAGCTATAAATGCCACGAGAAGAGACCGCCGGAGAATTGAAGATATCAGGAAAGAAGTAAAGACTATCTCAAGTTAAGACTACATCGAGAGGCAGCAAGCCAGATGGTTTGATTATGTCATGATAATGGAGCCTGCGCAAAACAACCCTTCCTGCATACATCAGCAGAAGACCAGGCTACAAGGCACGAGGATGACCAAGAACTAGATAGGCATATACAAAACAAAGTAACATTAAATAGACACGGATTTATAATGGCCAATGACAAAAAACTCTGACCACACTTTTAAAATAATAATTTATCATATTTGATTAAATTCTAAACCAAACACTTAAAATGTTAAGTTCATAATTTTGTTCAGGATACATAGAACATTGTATTCTGAACAAAATGACATATTGTACATTGCTGAATCATTTGATTTGCAATTTTTTCCAAATTAAAAAAATAATTGCATATATTTTTTTTACAAGGCAAAATTGACACTGTAAAGTGTTAATAAACAGGAAGTGTGCCAGATAAAGTGTCAGGTCTACAATCAAGTCTACAAATATTGGTCAGGTCTACAAATATTAGTCAGTGTCAGGTCTACAATCACAAGTCTACAAATATTAGTCAGTGTCAGGTCTGCAATCAAGTCTACAAATATTAGTACCAGGTCTGCAATCAAGTCTACAAATATTAGTCAGTGCCAGGTCTACAATCAAGTCTACAAATATTAGTCAGTGTCAGGTCAACAATCAAGTCTACAAATATTAGTCAGTGTCAGGTCTACAATCACAAGTCTACAAATATTAGTCAGTGTCAGGTCTACAATCAAGTCTACAAATATTAGTCAGTGACAGGTCTACAATCAAGTCTACAAATATTAGTCAGTGTCAGGTCTACAATCACAAGTCTACAAATATTAGTCAGTGGCAGGTCTACAATTACAAGTCTACAAATATTAGTCAGTGTCAGGTCTACAATCAAGTCTACAAATATTAGTCTGTGTCAGGTCTACAATCAAGTCTACAAATATTAGTCAGTGTCAGGTCTACAAATATTAGTGTCAGGTCTACAATCACAAGTCTACAAATATTAGTCAGTGTCAGGTCTACAAATATTAGTCAGTGCCAGGTCTAAATCACAAGTCTACAAATATTAGTCAGTGTCAGGTCTACAATCAAGTCTACAAATATTTGTCAGTGTCAGGTCTACAAGTCAGGTCTACAAATATTAGTGTCAGGTCTACAATCACAAGTCTACAAATATTAGTCAGTGTCAGGTCTACAAATATTAGTCAGTGTCAGGTCTACAATCACAAGTCTACAAATATTAGTCAGTGTCAGGTCTACAAATATTAGTCAATTTCAGGTCTACAAATATTAGTCAGTGTCAGGTCTACAAATATTAGTCTGTGTCAGGTCTACAATCACAAGTCTACAAATATTAGTCAGTGTCAGGTCTACAAATATTAGTCAATTTCAGGTCTACAAATATTAGTCAGTGTCAGGTCTACAAATATTAGTCAATTTCAGGTCTACAAATATTAGTCAGTGTCAGGTCTACAATCACAAGTCTACAAATATTAGTCAGTGTCAGGTCTACAATCATAAGTCTACAAATATTAGTCAGTGTCAGGTCTACAAATATTAGTCAATTTCAGGTCTACAAATATTAGTCAGTGTCAGGTCTACAAATATTAGTCAATTTCAGGTCTACAAATATTAGTCAGTGTCAGGTCTACAAATATTAGTCAATTTCAGGTCTACAAATATTAGTCAGTGTCAGGTCTACAAATATTAGTCAATTTCAGGTCTACAAATATTAGTCAGTGTCAGGTCTAAAAATATTAGCCAGTGTTAGGTCTATAATCAAGTCTACAAATATTAGTCAGTGTCAGGTCTACAAATATTAGTGTCAGATCTACAATCACAAGTCTACAAATATTAGTCAGTGTCAGGTCTACAAATATTAGTCAGTGTCAGGTCTACAATCACAAGTCTACAAATATTAGTCAGTGTCAGGTCTACAATCAAGTCTACAAATATTAGTCTGTGTCAGGTCTACAATCACAAGTCTACAAATATTAGTCAGTGTCAGGTCTACAAATATTAGTCAGTGTCAGGTCTACAATTACAAGTCTACAAATATTAGTCAGTGTCAGGTCTACAATCAAATCTACAAATATTTGTCAGTGTCAGGTCTACAATCAAGTCTACAAATATTAGTCAGTATCAGGTCTACAATCAAGTCTACAAATATTAGTGTCAGGTCTACAATCACAAGTCTACAAATATTAGTCAGTGTCAGGTCTACAATCACAAGTCTACAAATATTAGTCAGTGTCAGGTCTACAAATATTAGTCAGTGTCAGGTCTACAAATATTAGCCAGTGTCAGGTCTACAAATATTAGTCAGTGTCAGGTCTACAATCACAAGTCTACAAATATTAGTCAGTGTCAGGTCTACAAATATTAGTCAGTGTCAGGTCTACAAATATTAGCCAGTGTCAGTTCTACAATCAAGTCTACAAATATTAGCCAGTGTCAGTTCTACAATCAAGTCTACAAATATTAGCCAGTGTCAGTTCTATAATCAAGTCTACAAATATTAGTCAGTGTCAGGTCTACAATCACAAGTCTACAAATATTAGTCAGTGTCAGGTCTACAAATATTAGCCAGTGTCAGTTCTATAATCAAGTCTACAAATATTAGTCAGTGTCAGTTCTACAATCAAGTCTAGAAATATTAGCCAGTGTCAGGTCTACAATCACAAGTCCACAAATATTAGTCAGTGTCAGGTCTACAAATATTAGTCAGTGTCAGGTCTACAAATATTAGCCAGTGTCAGTTCTACAATCAAGTCTACAAATATTAGCCAGTGTCAGTTCTACAATCAAGTCTACAAATATTAGTCAGTGTCAGTTCTACAATCAAGTCTACAAATATTAGTCAGTCTCAGGTCTACAAAATTCCTCATGAAAAAGTTGTACTGACAGACAACTAAAGTAAAAGAGAATTTGTTCTTCTACAACATTTGTTGTTGATGGTACTGAAAGTACTAAGTTAAGCATCCATCGTCTTCTTCTTTTCCTTCACCGTTTAATATATCTACTCAGCAAGTCCTGGTTTCTTGATAAGTGTTGCTGTATTTGAAAGCACTTCAACAAAAGCACTGTAAGGCTCCGCTCCCATACAGCTTAACATGTCTATACAGCAAGTCTTGTTTTCTTGATAAATCTGCCGTATTTGAAAGCTCCCCATACAGCTTTCTGTGAATGACACTTTGTAGACCATTGCTCCTCCCTCAACTGGTTTTGTGTAAATGCATATGTTAAGCAGTCTGTGCTGCCTGCCCACATGGACACAGATGAACCAGTCATGGAACCAGTCTTATATTTTAAGTAACTGTTTAGTCTGTTGTTTTAAGCATCTATACTGTGTTTGTAGACATCAATTATTTTAAGTAACTGTTTAGTCTGTTGTGTTAAGCATCTATACTGTGTTTGTAGACATCAATTATTTTCAGTGCTAGTCCCTTCCTCCCTTCTAACATTCTCTGAGAACTCATAAAACCAAAAGTTGCATATAATAGAAAAAAATAGACAAATATGGCATTGGATCAACCCGATATAAAGACTATATCAGACGCAAGTACACAATGGTTATATAGAAAACTGTATATCTAATCATGAAATCACTCCTGAAATCATGAAACCTAATCACTTCTAACAGAGTATCATCAGTTATATCATCCATTTTGAAGTAATTGTTAAAAAAGACAATAATGTATTTATGTGAGTAACAGAAACAACAAGTTAAATGGTACGGCCACATAACCAGACAGAAAGAGCAAAAGTATTGTCCAAAAAACATTTAACAAACAATACGAAAACAGGTGACCTATTTGACGCTCTCGTAAAAGGTGGATAGATAGTGTATTAGAGACACTCAGAAATATAACAGCAGAAGAGGCAAATAGAAGGTCAAAAGACCGTACAATCACTCTCCCCTCAACACTGAAAGGTACACGAGGACAGAAAGAAGAAGATGTAAGTAATTATAAAATTGAACACATTGCCGAATAGTTAGAACTCCTGTCTCACAATTGTGAAGTCTTGGATTCAAAGTTCTTACAGAAGCAAAATTATAAATCCTACCTGTACGTTTCAGTGTGATTTGATATGGCAAAGCGACCTTATTTCTAGACTAAAAAATCTGGTAAAAATACAGTACTTAAATAAGACATTTTAGAAAACTAATAAAATGTACACTTTTCTTCATTTTAGCTTCACTGTATAATTGTTTAGCTTTTGCTGTAAACAAATTGCATAAACGTTATCATTCATGCACACCAGCTCCGGTAGACACTGGAATTGTCAAGTTTGTCTCAAAGAAAAGTTGGTCTATTCACATATTCAACACTATGCTTCTCTATCTCCCATAATAGCTTGAAACAACAAACTCACAACACTCAGACAACATCTTGACCAGGAACTAGCATCGCAGCACAAGGGGCACTACTAAAAATGATGTTGCCATTTTGTCAGACATCTAAAAGTATATGCTCAATGTCCCGTCCCTGTCAGTTGTTGATTGTGGGGTTAAGTATGTGGATTATCATCTTCGCACACCAGACATATCCATAAGTGTTCAGATCCCCACTTCAGTACATCTCTCAGGGTGTAGTGACTGATAGTCACATCCCCACTTCAGTACATCTCTCAGAGTGTAGTGACTGATGATCAGATCCCCACTTCAGTACATCTATCTGAGTGTAGTGACTGATGGTCAGATCCCCACTTCAGTACATCTCTCAGAGTGTAGTGACTGATGGTCAGATCCCCACTTCAGTACATTTCTCAGAGTGTAGTGACTGATGGTCAGATCCCCACTTCAGTACATCTCTCAGAGAGTAGTGAATGATGGTCAGATCCCCACTTCAGTACATCTCTCAGAGTGTAGTGACTGATGGTCAGATCCCCACTTCAGTACATCTCTCAGAGTGTACACTGACCTACAGATATGGATATCCACATAAAGCTGTATGGGAGATCCGAGGAGCTTTCAAATATAGCACCATTTATTAAGAAAAGCGGACTTGCTGTGTTGCAAACTGCGAATGAGAAGAAGTATCCACCTATTGATGGATAAATATATAAAAGTTCAAAAAAGTATCTATATTTGCTTCATAGACTAAAGCAACACATGAAAAATTAATTGAATGTCTTCAAGAAATAGACATAGATGGAAAAGACATCAGACTAATTAGAAATATATATTGGGAACAGACTGCATCAATAAAGTGTGAAAACAGCTACTCACCATACATAGAAATAACAAGAGGGGTAAGATAAGGATACATTTTATCATCCAGCCTATTCAATATCTGCGCCCATGTGTTGCCGGGCCTGAAAGGGGAGCAAAGAATAGCAACGCTGTTTACCTTCCATGCATGTCATAAAAGGCGACTAAGGAGGTTATGGGATGGAATTGGATGTTCCATCCCATATAGGGTCAGTGGTACAAAGCCATGATGATGTCGGATGTGTCAGGCCGAAAGACGCAGATATCGCAGCAATGCTGTAAACCATTGACACAATGCATTCCGTTCTCCAGACTACATCCTGCGAATCTGCAGGATTTCGAGAATGAACGCAGAAGAAATTTAATATCTACACAGAGAATATCTTTAAAAATATAGAAGAAATGCCAGGACTCAAGATCAATGGAAAATAATAAACAACCTGAGATATGCAGATGACACTGTTATTTTAGCAGAAAGTGAACATGAACTACAAAGACTAATAAATTAAGTTGATAAATTAAGTAAAAAGAATATGGACTGGATATAAATTTCCAAAAACCCATGATAATCAGCAAAGTCACATAAGAAGAGGTGCTAAATATAAACATACATGGAGAGAAACTACAACAAGTAGAATACTATCAATATCTTGGACACATAGTCACAAATGATGGCAGATGTGAAACAGAAGTTAAAAGAAGAATAGGAATGGCTAAAAGTACTTTCAATGACATGAGGAAAATAATTACATATAAACAAATTACAAACAAGTTGAAAATGATAATTATAAAATGCTACATATATTCTATATCAATGTATGGCTCAGAAACATGGACAATAAAATAATAATTAGAAGATAGAATTGATGCCTTTGATATGTGAATATATAGAAGACCATCATATGCCAGACCATCGTCTGCCAAAGATACTTCTCTATGGTGAGCTAGAGAAGGGTATACGATCTCAAGGTGGCCAAAGGAAGCGCTACAAGGACTTGTTAAAGAACTCACTGAAAGCCTTTGAAATAGACCACGATACATGGGAAGAACTTGCACAAAATAGATCTACATGGCGTTCTAAAATAAAAAAGAGCGCATCATCTTGTGAAAAGAAATGCAGCGGCTCAACAGCGGAGAGCAGCTAGACAGTCACGGATAGACCAAGATCCGTCTACAGTCGTCATTCCATGTCCAAACTGTCCAAGGACATTTACAGCTCGAATAGGGCTCATTAGCCATCTACGAACTCATAATCAAGGACATAACTAAAATTGAATTTTCAAATGTGGATGTAACAAATGGTCATCATCACTTGTGATGAACGAACAACAACATATAGAAGAATAAAGAGAACATCATGGAAAGAGAAGAAAACAAACAAAGAGGTTCTAACAACACTTAATATGAAGAATTATTAAAAGAAATAAAGATCAGGCAAATAAAATATTTTGGGCACGTTAAAAGAAATGACACCTTGTTGACGACATTACTTGAGGGTAAAATCGAAGGGAAGTGAGCAAGAGGTAGGCAGAAATACAAGTGGGAGAGTAACATCACAGATGTAAAGTTTAGCAGAGTGCACCACTAAAATAAGAGACATACAATCTTCATTGCGGAGACGACACGATGATGATGAAATCACATATTTTATATAAGTGGAAATATTTTATATGAGTGGAAATATTTTATGATTGTAATCACATTATTCACTGGTAATGAAATTCATGTAAAAGATGTCAATAATTTACAGACATAAAAAACAAGTAAAAATAACCGGCATTATGAACATTATTCATGTTTAATTTACATACATATTTTCTAAAATAACAAGCAATATGAACATTATTCATGACGAGATGTCTTCATACAGACATTACTAACATCTGAACAGAACAGGATGTCACTAATTGGACATGTTATGATTCATTTAATATACATTCAAATTAGTTGCTATGTAACAAGGTCGTAGATTTATTGAATGTTTGGGCCAGTTTTGGCTGCCTTTGGTGGGCCAAACCAAATGGTACTGCTGGCTGTTTATAGGCTGCTATACAGAAGTTCCCCACTGTTAGTCTATACAATATCATAGCATGTTCTTCACAGATGAAAAATTGGGTTTGTTACAGAAAAATTGGGTTTGTTACAAGCTAGTCTATGGGATATCATGTCCTTCACGGATGAAAAATTGGGTTTGTTACAGAAAAATTGGGTTTGTTACAAGCTAGTCTATGGGATATCATGTCCTTCACGGATGAAAAATTGGGTTTGTTACAGAAAATTGGGTTTGTTACAAGCTAGTCTATGGGATATCATGTCCTTCACGGATGAAAAATTGGGTTTGTTACAGAAAAATTGGGTTTGTTACAAGCTAGTCTATGGGATATCATGTCCTTCACTGAAGAAAAATTGGGTTTGTTACAGAAAAATTGGGTTTGTTACAAGCTAGTCTATGGGATATCATGTCCTTCACAGATGACAGACTCATGAACTAACCTATATTACATTGTACCACCATCAGATGACAGCAAGACTTAAAATCGATAAATCTACATGACACTACGCCTCGCATAGTGCTTTCCTTCTCTCAATGAATTTCTGCAGGTTCCAGGTCTTGTGCTCCAATAAATGTAGTCCATTATAAATACACAAAACTGTCATGTTGTTGTCGTACTCCAGGTCTGTTAGTAGCTGAGAAACCACAGAAATTCTTGATCAGATATTTTATGCACATCTGTAGTTAAACAATGCTTGAAGATACTATTCACAATACAATACTTACAGTTACTATTCACAAAACAATACATAAAGTTACCATTCACAAAACAATACTTAAAGTTACCATTCACAAAAACAATACTTGAAGTTACCATTCACAAAACAATACTTTAAGTTACTATTTACAAAACAATACTTAAAGTTACTATTCACAAAAAAAATCAACTTTGCAATGGAAATGTAGATCAGGGTTGGCAATCTATGGTCCGAGAGCCTGACTCAGCCCACCAGTTCTCAAACAAAAATTTTTAACTGCTGACACGTGGTGCTGCTAAAAATATTCCAAGGGCTTATTTCTAGAACCACATTTTTTTTACTTTTGAACCAAAAATTACTTGTATCAATTTGTATCCATCTAAATATACATATTTAACTGTTCATAAAATAAAGTAAATGTTAAAATGTATATTTAATAACATTAATACGGATTTAATTTTGTAAAATCACTACAGCAAAAAAATTCTGAGTTGGTGGCAGTATTCTAAATAGGATACGCTACCAATAAGGTTTTGTAAACTGACCAACCTGGCTCCTTGCAGTTAGCGTGGACATTTTTTATTACTGGTCCTTTCTGTAAGCTAATGTACAGTGATCGCTTTCACAATATTTCTGAGCTCAATACTATCTTCCATATAAATATAATGGATAATGTGTGTATGTATTTAAGCTTTCTGATGAGATATTTTTTGACATGTCCGTGACCAACAGTGTATTTCTGCATCTGACTCTCAGATCAAAAGAGTTGCTGGTCTAGGTGAGCATCTGTGTCCTACAAGAGTTTTGATTAAGTAACTGTCAATACTGCATTGTTCCATTATAGAGTTGTTGGGAGGCTTTGAGTGCATGTGATTGAGTTCACAGTTGACTTTGGTTTTGAATGCACGTGTGATAGAGGCCACATTTGACTTTCTCTGGTTTTGAGTGCACGTGTGATAGAGGCCACATTTGACTTTCTCTGGTTTTGAGTGCACGTGTGATAGAGGCCACAGTTGAGTTTCCTCTGGCTGCCAATAAACATGACAAAAATCTTAACCTTTAAGGCTGTGGATTAAATTTACGCAGCTTTTCCCCTGCACCTGGATTCTTTCTGGAAAATTTGCGCTATTTATGGTGAGTGGTAAAAGTGATAACTTTTTTGTTTGTAAAGATATCAAAATAATTTTTGCATATGTAAATAAAGGAGTGAATAATGAATATAAATGTATTTTTTGTTGTTGTATGTGTGATATGTGAGCAAGCTATGAAGTTGAAAATTGGGGCATAAATTCTCAAAACGTCATTTTAAAGAATCACAAATATAACTTCTTGACGGCTCTAATACTTGAACAATGTGTGGCAACATTGATAAAAACCTCCTAAATACCTATACCTGTTGTTTCATATCCAAACTAATATAATATGAACTGAACAAACTAATAAAACATGAAGAAATCACATACAATGTCAGTACATCCAACACTTGGTCTAGAACTATATACAATGTCAGTACATCCAACACTTGGTCTAGAACTATATACAATGTCAGTACATCCAACACTTGGTCTAGAACTATATACAATGTCAGTACATCCAACACTTGGTCTAGAACTACATACAACGTAATAATATTCTATGCAGTCACATGGCACCCCTGATACAGATTGTTTTTGTGTTTTTCAATGAATAAATGAACATTCTTATAATATAACAACAACTAAAACACAAAAACAACAATTAAAACATGTAGATATTACTTTACATGACGATCACTTACCATGCAACGCAATACTACATTTAACAGTAAAATGGTATAAAAAATGTACAAAGTCGTTCCTAAAATTAGTTGACAAAATCAGCTGGCTTTCTCCCTTCTTACAATCATAATGTGTAAAGGAATTTGACCTATAGGCTGTGACGTATTCCTAGCTTCATGTGGTGGAAACTCTATGTCATATGAGCTTAACTTTGTGTCATTCTGTATTGATGACTCGGGACATAGCAAAGGGGGTGACTGGAGACGTGTGCAATTGTGGCACAGGGCGATGGATCGAGTTGACGTTCTGAACTCCACAAGAGACATAGCACGCGAGAGTGCGACTAGTGTGCATGATTCCTTTTCAATGGCCAGAATTGAAGATCAGGAATGCAGTGTTGCTAGAAGTTAACTGAGGGATACACTCAGGGAGAGATTGGAGCAACTGTGGACGTATCCAGTTTGCAGTGATATGATCCGACAACTAACTATAGAGCCCGAAAGGTTAAAGTCAAGTCACCTTCGGGCTAATATTTCAGACCATTTTGGCACAGTTTACTGCAGACACTGATGCTGTTACACATGTCCCTATGTAGTGCAGATCCGCCTCATTTCATTTTCTAAGGCCACTTTCACTATCGATGATGCCTTTATATTTGAATCTCGTAATATCATTTACGTTATCATTTTGTAAATATTGTGACAAAAAATACATAAGATGAAACAGGAAGTAAGAGTAACCGCGTCTGCCGGCATCTTCATGCTATTAACCACAGAACACACTTCCTATCCCTTTACATTTCAATGGCGCTGATCATCATGGTGCCAGTGATATTCCGGTCACTGCCGTAAGATCTTAGACCACAGACAATAGAACTAGCCACTCCCTTGAAAATTGCTATGTATTACAATTTAGTCATTTGGACTTAATACCAATAATTGATTTAATTTGTGTGGTTGGGCCTTTGTTGTGTTGTTGTTCATGTTGTTTTAAAGTATAGTTGTTTTATTTCAATTAGGTATACAGTCATGCCTCACTACTTCGCGGTTCATTTTTTATCGCAGCCTCAGTACATCGTGGATTTCTAAAAACATATTTACAGTATGTACACTTTAGTTACATCTACATATGTTTTTTACACACACACACGCGCGCGCGCGCACACACACACACACGCGCGCGTATCATATTTATATTATTTATATATTATTTCATGTATGTTATTTATACTATTAATATTTTATTTACATGTTTAAAACTATTCTTTAATGTTCTAATGATAACATATGCACTTATATGGTTTCATATACACTTATTGATATTATACATACACAAAAAATGTACGTGTGTTAAAAATGAGAGGATAACACTACTTCGCGGTTTTTCACTTATCGTGGCAGATTCTGGCCCCTATTAACCGCAATAACTGAGGGATGACTGTAGTTGTTTTATTTCCCATATTATTTTAATGCACGTCTCTATGATAATACTTGTGGACAAGTACATCATTGTCTCTGCTGTTAACCTTTAGGACCCTATGGTCGCAACATTGCACATTGCGTGTGCGTCCCACCTTGCCTGTGGTCGCAATCATGCGCCATACGATATCGCTCCATTCCCGAGTACGGAACTTCACGAAGTTAAAGCTTATATGACGTAGAATTCCCGCCACACGAAGCTAGGAATACGTCACAGTTTAAAGGCCAAATTCCTTTACATATTACGATTGTAAGAGAGAGAAAGCCGGTTGAATTTGTCAACGCATTTCTAGAGCGGCTTTAGCCATTTTCAGCTGTATTTTACTATCAAATTGAGTACCGCGTAGCATGGGTAAGTGATCGTGACTACATGTTCTAATTGTTGTTTTTTGTGTTTAATATGTTGTTATTTGATAAGAATGTTTGTGTATTCATTAAAAAACACAAAAATAATATGTATCAGGGGTGCCATGTGTGTGCATGGACAATAATTACGTTGTGTGTCGGGCTAGACCTAGTGTTGACCGGACAGACGTTATATGCGATTTCTTCACGTTTTATTTGTTTTTTTTTAGTTCATATTATATTAGTTTTGATATAAAACAATATATATATATACAATAAGTATAGGTATTTATGAGGATTTTATCAATGTTGCCACACATTGCTCATGTATTAGGGTCGCCACAAAGATATATTTGCGATTTTGATAATGGCGTTTTGCTTTTTTCACCTGAATTTTCATCTTCACAACTTGCTCACAACTGTTATATCACACATACAACAACAACAAAAACACCATTATATTCACTCCTTTATTTAGATGTGCAAAAATTATTTTGATATCTTTTAAAACAAAAAATTTATGACATTTTCAAAACACCCACCATTAATAACGCACATTTTCCAAAAAATAAGTCATGCCACAGGGGGATGTTGCGTAATTTAAGTCAGAGCCCTAAAGGTTAAATGTCATGTCTGCCATCCAATCTTTTGTGATAGTGCCATTAATTTTACTGGTTTTTTCCCCCTGTTTGTCTCGTGTTTTCTTGAAAAAGACCTTAAGGTTGAAAATGTCTGTTATATTGTTATCTGTATTTTTGTATACCTATACCCTATGCTCTGTGAGTTTATTGTAAAGCTAATCGACTTTGTGTTTCACACAAGTAGTATTGTTATACAGTTTTACAGAAATCTCCCGTATCAAATTAATGTTGAGGTGCACAAGGCAATGGAAGAGCAGATAGGCTGGTGAGTTCTACCACTGTATCAAGAGGTACAATAGGCCGGACTGACATTGAACGCTTTATGAGAAACTGCATGCACATATGAAAGTAATGATTCCTTTTCCATGTCAGAATAAAGGTGCTGGGCTTGAAATGTGGTGTCGCCAGAAAAAAGGTGCTAGTACCACCACATTTCACTACTATTACCCAACTGCAGAGCAAAGAATACAAATGTGCAGGGAGCAGGACTACCTACAAATCACCGCTGATAAAGAGCACCCTCTACACCCTGAAATTCTCAAAGTGAAAGGCAGTCGACTTGAGAGGAAAGTAATGGATTGGGCACGCAGAAGATATACAAAGTGTGTGCAGATTGGGGGATGTGGAACTTGGCGCGGAATGGTTGTCGGGCGCCCTTAGATTGTCCGACAGCCTTCAAAGTAATAACACTCAAAAGAGAATGCAAGGAATGGTATCTGACAGTGGTGGAGTTGGAGGTGCAAGCTCTGATCTGCAAGAATTCCAGGGAAGGTGATATGATTATATTTACAGATGGGTTGATTGAGAGACACATCACATGGCTCAAAGGTGGGGAAAGACCATCAGAGATGAAAGTGTTATATTGGCTAAGACGATAAGCAGCATGACAATGGAGATTTTGGAAGTAACCAAAGCTTCGAAATGGGAGTGCTCGCAGACTGCGACACATGCCTGTAATAGTGGCTGGATATGGTGAAGAATTCCTGTATGCGCAGTGACTTCAGACATTTTGACGCCCTACGGGAAAACGTGTGAACACATGACTGTATAATTGACAATGACTCTTGTTCCATGACTAGAATAAGGGAGCTTTGTTTGAAATGTGGTGTCGCTAGAAAGGAGAGGTTTCGTAGACGAAGAAGAATGATGGTCAATCAATGGCGTACTGGGACCGTCAGTCAACATGAGATCTGAGCACCTATGGACTTGTCCGGAGTGCAGTGATGATAATCCAACGACTAACTAACTAACTAACTCACTATTATGGACTGAGAAGAATGTCAATCAACAGAGTACTAGAACTGTTAGTCACAGCGTAGTTGCGGATATACTAAGTGGGAGATCACTACGGACGATGATGAGTGTTTGCAATGATGAGTATCTGACAACTAACTCTTCAGGTGGTACTTATGGATCTTCAGTCAGAAGTTCTGAATTTTATGAGCGATTGTTAAATTTCTTGCTCTGTATTGTCTAACATTTGCTGCCATGCAGCACTGAATGAACTTAATTCATCAGTGTCAAGTTTCAAGAATAAATAACAGAAATATACAACAAAATAAATAGAATAAGTTCAAGATTTTTTGTTCCGCAGGAAACTTCCACAATATATTTCTATAATCATACCTTTGGTGTCAGCAGAAAATACTGAGATTTACTTTTCCTACACACAGTCTGTACAACCAACTGAAATATCTTTCTCTCATTTTTTGGATCCATTCCCTAACAGGAAGAAACATAACAAGAATGTATAACAGGAAGAAACATAAAGAATGTATCATTTATAATAATTATAATAAAAACCGCAACTTGTCAGGGTCGTTGGGGTGTCCACATTGAGACATTTGATGCAGAAAGACCTCCACCCATTTCTACCAGATGAGTTTGGAAATTTTACACTCTGCCCAACCTTTGATATTATCCAACCATATTTTCCTAGCCACTATCTACTAAAACTGGAATCCTTTTTATGGATGTGGTGTGGTAGAAAATATGTTGACTCTAGTTGCAAAGTAAGTGCCATCTGAGTCAACGTGGTTCAAATCCCATTTGCTGCAGTTTTATCACTACTACAAGTAGTTATATCACTACTACAAGCAGAGTTTTATCACTACAAGTAGTTTTATCACTACTACAAGCAGAGTTTTATCACTACAAGTAGTTTTATCACTACTACAAGTAGAGTTTTATCACTACAAGTAGTTTTATCACTACTACAAGTAGTTTTATCACTACTACAAGTAGAGTTTTATCACTACAAGTAGTTTTATCACTACAAGTAGTTTTATCACTACTACAAGTAGTTTTATCACTACTACAAGTAGAGTTATCACTACAAGTAGTTTTATCACTACTAAAGTAGTTTTATCACTACAAGTAGAGTTTTATCACAACTGCAAGTAGAATTTTATCATTATAAAATTTATTTAATAACGGAATCCGCAATTTTAGTATAACAATTGTATTAAATGGGAAGTCTCCATCAGAATAATACCGGTGTAGATTCTGCAAAATTCACCACGAAAACGTCTTATTCACGGACAACAAAAGTCGTGCGTGGCAGTGAAAGTGTTAAGCATACGGGTTGTAAGATTTTTCCAAGTGTCATATTTATAAGGACCTCAATATTCCACAACCATCAACATCTTGAGTGGATTCTTCCCCTTCTTTTGGGAAGCTATGTTTTCAGAATAAATCTGTCTATCTACATGACCTAAACACAATTACATATGAGACACACCAAATTACCTGATTAATTTCATCAACACATCTGAATGGACATTTCGACAGCTCTTGTAATGCCATCATATAGAGAACTGTGGCGACACTACGCTCTCCACCACTCTGTCGATGAGCAGTAAGCTCTTGAAGGATTTCATCGTCACGAAATTTGACCTTGATGCATACACCATATTTCTCATAGTCTTCCTGAATAAATAGAAAAATAAACAAATTATATCAGGAGAGATTCAACTGAGTCATTGCATTTTTGTTATCATCACCCTTTCCAGGTAGGATTTTGTTACCTTCACCTTTCAGGTAGGATATTGTTACCTTCATATTTCATGTAGGATATTGTTACCGTAATTTCACTTTTCATGTAGGATATTGTTACCTTCATTTCACTTTTCAGGTAGGATATTGTTACCTTCATCTTTCATGTAGGATATTGTTACCTTCATTTCACTTTTCAGGTAGGATATTGTTATCTTTAACATTCAGGTAGGATATTGTTATCTTTAACATTCAGGTAGGATATTATTACCTTCATTTCACCTTTCAGGTAGGATATTGTTACCTTCATATTTCAAGTAGGATATTGTTACCTTCATCTTTCAGGTAGGATATTGTTACCTTCACCTTTCAGGTAGGATATTGTTACCTTCACTTCCAGGTAGGATATTACTGTTTGTAACAGAATTGTTACTATCAATTTCAGACATTCAGAGACAAGATTCTTACAATAAATGGTTAATATGTCACGTTCAGACATTCAGAGATAAGATTCTTACAATAAATAGTTAATATGTCAAGTTCAGACATTCAGAGACAAGATTCTTACAATAAATAGTTAATATGTCAAGTTCAGACATTCAGAGATAAGATTCTTACAATAAATAGTTAAAATGTCCAAGTTCAGACATTCAGAGACTGCGAATGAGAAGAAGATATTCACAGACAAGATTTTTACAATATATGATTAATATGTCAAATTCAGACATAAGATTCTTACAATATATGATTAATATGTCAAGTTCAGACAATAAAAAAAACAAGTGGCAAAAGTAATTGTACACTTACTGGATTCCCTGGTTCGAACAAACTGACCTCCCCACAACAGTTAAGACATGAGAAAAAATAGCCAAAGTTTGTGTTAATCTCTTGCATCAACTCATTTAGAGGTTGCAGCCATTGTTTCTTGGCTTCTAAAGTATTTTCCTCATGTGTATGCCGCTCAGATTCCACTCTACGGAATCGTTCTTCCAACTTTTTAATTTCTTTTTCCCTGTCTTCAAATTCTTTAACAACCTGGCAAGATAAGAACAAAATAAAAGTCAACAAACATGTTTTCACTGTAGAAGAACAATCATGTATAAGACGTTGTAGGACAATCATGTATAGAATGTGTAGTAGGACAATCATGTATAGAACGTGTAGTAGGACAATCATGTATAGAACGTGTAGTAGGACAATCATGTATAGAACGTGTAGTAGGACAGCTGATAATAAGTGAGGCTGCTGTAAACTGTATAATAGTAGTGTTTATGTAAAACACAAGGTTGTTCAGTTTTATAATTGAAGCACAGACTACCACAGAGCACAGTTATGAAAAATTCAGATCACAGTATGTATACAAGACAATTTTAATGTTTATATCATAAGGTCTTTATCAAGAAAATACAAAACAAACAGTGAAAATAAAGGCAATATCACAAATGCATTAGCCAGCAGAGACATCCAAGGTAATAATGACGTACACAGGCCTACACACAAGTATTGTCATAGAGACCAGAATTAACAAAATATGGGGAATGAGAGAATGCAACAAAACAACTATACATGAATGACAAAACAACAAAGGCAACAACCAAATATCTAAATCAATGAATTTAGATTAGGGTTCCGCCGAAGACGGATGTGTCGGGCCATTGGCGCAAATAAAACGGCGACACAACGCATTTCCATTCTCTGGACTACATTCTGCTGGAAATCTAGTAGGACATGTCCTGCTACAAGAGAATTCAGCAGGAGTTTGAGAATGTACGCTGAAGAAGAAGATTAGGGTTATGGGGATTTTTGTTGTCATTCATGTTATTTTGTTATTCCATTTGTTTTCAGTCGTTTTATTTTGTTTTCATTCCCCAATATTTTAAAAATGTATCTTTATGACAATACTTGTGTGCGTACGTCATTGTTAACTTGGATTGTCTCTGTTGTTAATGACCTTTAGCACTCTGCATTCAAACTGAATAATTTTCGCCTGCCGCTGAATTCTTTTGTGCCGAAACGCTTTATTTATGAAAAGTATTTGGAAACTGCAATAATTTTTTGTGTGTAAAAGTTTTGTTTGCAGATGTAAAGGAATGGTTAATGAATATAACGATGTAGGTTTTGGTATAGGTTGTGTATGATACCTGAGAAATTGGTGAAGATTTTTGCTCCGTTCACTTTCTTGTGCTGGCAACACACGTGTGATGTTCTAGAGATGTGAATGATCATGTTCTAGAGATGTGAATGATCATGGTGGTTGGTTGGTGATCCAGTGGTCCATGCAGTTTAACATAAAGCCATTGTGTAGTGTGTGCGTGTGTTTGTCAGATGCTGTTTTGTTCATATAGGATGTTCCATTCCTCTGACCTTGCAGGTGAACAATCATGGATAAAAATAGAAATACTGAATATAAATCGACAAACCTGATCATCAACCAGAAACATAACTTCTGCCCGAGCTTGCATGCTATGGATTTCATTGTCAAGTTCATCAAGCCTTGATGGAGCATTCATGAATTCTTCCCATATTCCACGCTGGAAGAGGTAAAACATTCAAGAAAATTATATAGATTTACAACATTTTACAGCATATTCATTTCTAAAAACTATTTGCATAGCAGCATGTACCTAGACTAAAACAACAGTACAGATAATGTGTAATGTCTTCATAACAAAAGTTAACTGCAATGGATTTTCCAACACTTTCTGACTTCAGCTCAAAAACCACTCCAATCTTAGGTTAAAATGTACATCAGCTGAAAATGAAGACTCCAATCTTAGGTTAAAATGTACATCAGCTGAAAATGAAGACTCCAATCTTAGGTTAAAATGTACATCAGCTGAAAATGAAGACTCCAATCTTAGGTTAAAATGTACATCAGCTGAAAATGAAGACTCCAATCTTAGGTTAAAATGTACATCAGCTGAAAATGAAGACTCCAATCTCAGGTTAAAATGTACATCAGCTGAAAATGAAGACTCCAATCTCAGGTTAAAATGTACATCAGCTGAAAATGAAGACTCCAATCTTAGGTTAAAATGTACATCAGCTGAAAATGAAGACTCCAATCTTAGGTTAAAATGTACATCAGCTGAAAATGAAGACTCCAATCTCAGGTTAAAATGTACATCAGCTGAAAATGAAGACTCCAATCTTAGGTTAAAATGTACATCAGCTGAAAATGAAGACTCCAATCTCAGGTTAAAATGTACATCAGCTGAAAATGAAGACTCCAATCTCAGGTTAAAATGTACATCAGCTGAAAATGAAGACTCCAATCTTAGGTTAAAATGTACATCAGCTGAAAATGAAGACTCCAATCTTAGGTTAAAATGTACATCAGCTGAAAATGAAGACTCCAATCTTAGGTTAAAATGTACATCAGCTGAAAATGAAGACTCCAATCTTAGGTTAAAATGTACATCAGCTGAAAATGAAGACTCCAATCTCAGGTTAAAATGTACATCAGCTGAAAATGAAGACTCCAATCTCAGGTTAAAATGTACATCAGCTGAAAATGAAGACTCCAATCTCAGGTTAAAATGTACATCAGCTGAAAATGAAGACTCCAATCTCAGGTTAAAATGTACATCAGCTGAAAATGAAGACTCCAATCTCAGGTTAAAATGTACATCAGCTGAAAATGAAGACTCCAATCTTAGGTTAAAATGTTATGCATCAGTTCAAACAGACTGTAACACCCAAGTTAAAAAGCACAAAAGTTACTTAGTATAAGGACAAGGTTTATTTTTGCATCCTGTTCATGTGTTGCCAGGGCCCTAAAGGGGAGCAAAGAATAGCAACACTGTTTACCTTCCATGCATGTTGTAAGAGGCAACTAAGGAGGTTATGGAGTGGAGTTAGCTGTTCCACTCTATATAGGATCAAAGTGACCCAGAAGCTATGATGTAATCAGATATGTCAGGCACAGAGGCTTAGATACCGCAGCACAACTATAAACCATGCCACAAAGCATTCCCTCCTCCGGACTGCATCCTACTAATCTGCAGGAGTTTGAGAAAGAACAAACAAGAATTGATGCATCTCTAGGAATACAGACATGATATGATTTACCTACCGCTGTCAGTCTTTCTTCCAACTGTTCGTTGGAACCTATTCCAGCCAATCTCTTTGCCTCCGCTAACTTTTCATTAGCCTGTTGCTTCACTTCTCGAGTTTGTTCCTTTAGCTCGGCAACTTCTTTCTATCATAAGAAAATATTCATATAGTTGGCTGCTACAGCTTCAGTGAGGTTGTATGATTTACATATGTGATGGGTGTTAGTGTTACATATGTGATAGGTGTTAGTGGCAGAGAGATATTGATGGAATGTGTAAGGAAATCACAGAGATATGTTGAGGGCGTGTGTAAGGGAATTATAGTGAGATGTTAAGGGCGTGTGTAAGGGAATTATAGTGAGATGTTAAGGGCGTGTGTAAGGGAATTATAGTGAGATGTTAAGGGCGTGTGTAAGGGAGAGATATGATGATGGTATATGTAAGTCACAGAGAGATGTGGAATGGTATACTTACCTAGAACATACGGTCGATTAGTTTTACAATGAACACGCAGACAAATGGGGGATGGGTATAAAAAATACAAATAACAGTATACAAGACAGTTTCAACTTTGAGGTCTTTTTCAAGACAAACAGTCATAATAATGGCACTATCATAAAAGCATTTATTACCGATGTAATAATGACAATATAACAATAAAATGTGATGGTATATGTAAGAGTCATAGAAAGAGATGGTACACATATAAAAATACAGATGTAGTAACAAACAAGTAAACATATCATATGACGAATAATTTAATGTCCATCCATTGAAAATAATGATAACTATTTGTTTCGTCTACTTTAAAAAACTCAGTCACAAATAAATCCGTGTTAATTGATGTGTCAAAATTGACTGCCTGGCACAAGCTAATAGTGACTAACATGTACTCTGTTAGAGCTGACAACAACACTGGCTAACTTGTACTCTGTCTGAGGTGACAACAACACTGGCTAACTTGTACTCTGTCTGAGCTGACAACAACACTGGCTAACTTGTACTCTGTCTGAGCTGACAACAACACTGGCTAACTTGTACTCTGTCTGAGCTGACAACAACACTGGCTAACTTGTACTCTGTCTGAGCTGACAACAACACTGACTAACTTGTACTCTGTCTGAGCTGACAACAACACTGGCTAACTTGTACTCTGTCTGAGCTGACAACAACACTGGCTAACTTGTACTCTGTCTGAGCTGACAACAACACTGGCTAACTTGTACTCTGTCTGAGGTGACAACAACACTGACTATAAGAGCATCCTCTCTATTTCTAGTACCACATAATTACCTTGAGACCTTCAAATCTTTGATTTGCGTTGCGTAGTTGCGTTTCCAGAGCAGAAAACTCTTGGATACACTCTGCTAACAGCAAGCTCTTCTCTACTCTTTGCTTGGCCATGTTGACACATTCCTGTTAAAGTGTACATTCAAATATTGTCACCTTATTTGAAATCTAATGATAATATGTACTCACTGCAACAAAACTGCAGCCAAACTTGTAATAGAGTAATGATGTTTTGTTAATCACTGGAAACACACAATATCACACACAAATCAATGTTTTGACTTAAAGGCCTTTATCAAGTACATTCACAACATAAAATGAAGAGTAAGAATGGCACTATTGATGTTCACATGGCAGAGGTAAATATGACCGGCAGCATTAACTGTGCAATTGATTGTGTCGGTGTTCTGCTTGTTTTGTATAGAAATACATATGTTCGCTTATTACATGATGATGGCAATTTGTTACATGATGATGACAATTTGTTACATGATGATGACAATTCGTTACAACCACATGACATTCAGTTATAGCTATTTCCTTGTCTATGATAGCCTTAAATGTCGTTGGACAGTTTGGACATAGGAGGTTCACTTTTGATATTTAATCTGCCCTTAAATTTCTAGCTAGTCTCAGCTGCATATACGCGAGGGTGGTAGAAGCAGGGAAAGACAAATACAAACATTGACAGACAACATCAATGACTTGACATGGATTTCCCTCACTTGTTTGCATTATTGAAGATATAAATCACTGGAGAACTATGTGTGTTAATGCATCCAATGTGGTAACTCTATGATCTTGACAGGATATGGGTTTATGGATAGTGAATTTTTCCTGTTTTAACACAATGTTGCACGTTTTAAAATTATTACAGAGCACCATGTTTCATTTTTGCACAGCATCTTCCCATGTGTCCAGGTTTATGTCAAAGCCTTTCAGTTCTTCCACACCACATCAAAGTAGACCTTTAGTTAAATACCACATCACAGTAGAACTTTGATATTTTTTTATTTACAGTTCACTCTCAACATCTGCAGAAAAGAATTGTTTTGATATAACACATTTTGATTAAATTAGTATACACTTTGATAGTTTGCCATTCTGTAGGAGTTTGAGGATGGACACATACGATAGATAAATGATAATGATGAAGTAATCTCTTTAGTAGCTGTGAGCAAGTAGCTATTGACACATGATGATGATGTAGTAATCCCTTTAGTAGTTGTGAGCAAGTAGCTATTGACAGTCCATTGCCGTACTGACAAAAGTACAAATTCTTTTGAGTAAACGAGGTGACATCAGAATATTAAAAAGTTTTGTTGTCTCAAAGGTATGGTTGTGTTAAGAGGGTTTTATGTAGTTCCCAAAGGGAGGCATTCAAGTGTGGAAAGTATTACAGTATCATCACGTCCTGCCAGGAGCATTTAATATACTTCTCGGACTCTCAGATCTGTTGACCCATCTGCTGTCATGGTACATCTAGCATTCCTCGTTACCAAAGAGAGACTGTCACAGGAGAAATAGAGCCTGTCACAAAAGAACAAAAGTGCAATATCTACAGGCCTGCATATCTTCACGATCCATAGGGACTATTTGATAGTTGATCAAAGTCAGAACTAAGACAGTACATACAGTGATAATAGTTGTTTTTTTTCACAGGTGATAAGGTTGTCAGCTTATCCTTCAACATTCGTTAGATGGATAGATAAATAGATTGATTAATGGATGGAGGAAAGACGGATGGGCAGAGTGTCAGGACAGACGCATGAAAATCCATGATTATACTGATTCGTTAATATCATCTCACTGATATCACCATCGAGGCTGGAAACTAAAATCACCATCGAGGATGGAAACTAAGACACATACCACCATCGAGGCTGGAAACTAAAATAGATATCACCATCGAGGCTGGAAACTAAAACAGATATCACCACCGAGGCTAGAAACTAAAACAGATATCACCATCGAGGCTGGAAACTAAAACAGATATCACCATCGAGGCTGGAAACTAAGACAGATACCACCACCGAGGCTGGAAACTAAGACAGATCTCACCACCGAGGCTAACTCCTTGAATTTGAGATAGGGCTTAGTCCAGCCAACAGAGACTGGAAACTAAGATTGGTGGGGCAGTCCTGTCCAAACAAGCACAGGTTCTGAAATCGGAGATACCAGGAAGAGATGCACAGGAACATCCATGGTATCCCGCAACTTGACTAGATATCATGTCTTCACAACAAGCAAACAAAATATCTCAAATCTAACAGAGATATCAGAAAAACGTTACTCACGAAAGAAATTGTTTTCATCTTCTGTAAATTCTTGAACTTTTCTTGAATGATCTTTGTCAACAGCTGTTCCATCTTTTTCTTCTCATCATCCAAGTTAATTTGTTCTTTCATCACCTGCTGGATCCTATGAAATCCAGAAACAATTTAAGGATAGGTACGAAAGACAGTGACGGCAAGTCTATAATCTGTTTCTTCGTCCATCACATGATGATGATGACCATTTGTTACATGAACTTTATGAAATTCAATTAGAGATATGTCCTTGACTATGAATTCATAGATGGCTAATAAGCCCTATACTTGTTAGGGCCAAAGGTCCTTGGACAATTCAAGCATGGGATGACCACTATACACAGTATTTTTAAGTCTACCACCACCATCATGATAGAAACGCATGGGAATACAAGCTTGTCACTCCTGTTCCCTATGTCACAAGGTGGTAGAGGATTTACTTTCAGCTTAATACTAGTGTTTTCCTATTTACTGTATACCTTTGTATGGAAGCAGAAAATGCTTTCCTTTTCCAGCTACCCAAGTAAAGTGTCAGATTATCTATGAATTCAACAACATTTTTGCAACAAAATTAATCCAAAATAATGTGGGGGCAAATTATGGAAAAGTATTTACTGGTACCAATAAATTTCAGCAACTCCTGTATTCAAACATCGCAAAAAACATCACTCATATCCCTGGAAGTTTGAATCAGTGACTGAATTCCCAAGCAGTGCACAGAATTCATTTGTCAGGGATCATAGGACCATCATTCTCAACAACGCTTGAATCAGAGTCTGAACTCGCAATCAGTGCACAGAATTCATTTGTCAGGGATCATAGGACCATCATTCTCAACAACGCTTGAATCAGAGTCTGAACTCGCAATCAGTGCACAGAATTCATCCATTCAACCTTCCACATGGCACGTACATATATCATCCAAACTTTCACACAGGCACATACAAATACCCCACTAGAAAACTTAGCACATTTAGGCAGAGTCTTGCATTTGCAAATAATTTCAGGCTGTAAATGTGTACCATCTGCAATACAACAAAGAAAACAACAGTAAATCTTGTCTTCTTGTGTCCAGTCATTTATGAATACTATCTTCACGCTTTTCTGTCCACTGTAGGATTGAATGGCATACTGAAACATACAAGAGTCGTGTCCATATTATCAATTTCAGACAGTTCAAAGTTGTGTTGTTTCTGCAGTTAAATCACAAATCTTTGAAATTATTTAAAAAAACTGATCAACATTCCATCCTGTGAAGCCTGAAAGCAAAAGACAAGAAAATCTCACAATTAATAGATATACCTTTGTTCCTTTGTTGTGATTTGGTTTCTCAAGCTTTTCCCTTCATCTTTTTGTTTTGCCAAGTTTCTCTGTCCAGAAGAAATGGATAGTTTAATAAAATTACATTTTTCATAACGAAATTGTCAAAAATCGTCACAAGAATTGATCAATATACACGACTACATATACACATTTGTGTTTCTTCAGCACCAAATATAGTTGCATAGGCCAAAAACAGTGCTCTTCAGTTTGAGTGATGTGATTTTGCTGTGTGTAGCTCTTGTATGTTGTAGGGAAGAAATCATACCCTCTTTGACATTGCTCTGAGAATTTCTTGGGCTATATATACCTAACTCAAAGCTTATCTTTACAAAGCTTATTCCATTGTGTTGGTATTCATACAAAGCAAATACTAACAAACAAAACAAATAATAACAAACAAACTAAATACTAACGAACAAAACACAATTTAAAACACAAATTTCTCACAGTTCCGTAAACACAGACAGAAGACAACTAACCAAATGAAAGCAATTTCATATCACCTTAACACTTTACTGATCAAATTAGACGGTTGTCGAATTTTTGTTATAAATCCTTGGTGACCAACTTCGACGATCGTCAAAATCGTTGTATTTCAGAGCATACGTAATGATAGTGATATGGCAACATTGGTGATAGTGTTACAAAAAAAATATTCATTACGATAAATAGGAAATTTAAAAGCTCTCTCACGTGCGCCTGATTTTATAGATATTTAAAGACGGCAATATCAATGTCTAAAAACAATTCATGAACACCCTTGGTAATGGGAGATATGCATGGTTGCTCTGAATTGTTAGTCAGTAAACTGTTAAACAACAGATAAAAACTCAAATTTAAAAAAAAAAGAGAGATAAAGATATCCCACACCACAAAAACACTTCTAAACACCAGCAGAGTATGCTATCTCTTATTTCTTGTGCACTGATGTGGAATTATACCTATTGAACTATAGCTTAAGGAAGGTGTTTTTCCTGGCGTTCTACGTTCACTCTCAAACTCCTGCAGATTAGCAGGATGTAGTTTAGAAAATGGACAGCGTTGTATCATGGTTTACAGCATTGCTGCAATATCTGCTTCTTTCGGCTTGACACATCTAACTTTAGCACGGCTTTGGGTCACATTGACCCTATATGGGATGGACAGCCAACTACACCACACAACCTCCTTAGTCACTCTTACAATATGCATAGAAGGTTAAGTGTTGCTATCCTTTGTTCCCCTCCCAGGCCCGGTAACACACAGGGATGACTCCTTCTGATTTGGAGCTTTTTCCTGGCACTCTGATGGGGAGGTTTTCCAAATCTAGCTTTCAAATCCCAGGACTGCTAAACTCAATGAGGCTGTAGAATGCAAAGTCACAGGCTACACAGTTCTAGTTCAGATTGACTACGCAAGAATGTTAAAAATGTAAAAGTTAGCTAAATATTACACCATTGTGTTGCAGGATATCTTAAAAGGGAGCAAAGGATAGTGATACTGTTACCTGTCGAGCATGTCATAAGAGGCAACTAAGGAGATTTTGTGGTGGAATTAGCTGTACTATCCCATATAGGTTTAAAGTGACCAAGTAGCCATGCTGAAGTTGGATGTATCAGGCAGAAAGGCGCAGATATCACAACTAAGCCGTAAACCATGACACAATGCACTCTGTTCTCCGGACTACATTCTGCTAATCTGCAGGAATTTGAGAACGAACACAGAAGAAGCTAAAGATGAAAGCATTATCTGCTCCTAGTATAGGTTGCTAGTTAGAGTCTTACTAGTGCAAGATCAGGTTTATATTTGCTTCATCAGCTATACTAGTGCAAGATCAGGTTTATATTTGCTTCATCAGCTATACTAGTGCAAGATCAGGTTTATATTTGCTTCATCAGCTATACTAGTCCATTGTTAAGGTTTCACCCCCAAAAATATGAAGCAATGTTTTGTCTTTCATAATCATGGCACATGACGCACAAGCTACCACACAGTGTGACAATTCAGACAAAACATAATCATGGCACATGACGCACAAGCTACCACACAGTGTGACAATTCAGAAAAAACATAATCATGGCACATGACGCACAAGCTACCACAGAGTGTGACAATTCAGACAAAACATAATCATGGCACATGACGCACAAGCTACCACACAGTGTGACAATTCAGACAAAACATAATCATGGCACATGACGCACAAGCTACCACACAGTGTGACAATTCAGACAAAACATAATCATGGCACATGACGCACAAGCTACCACACAGTGTGACAATTCAGACAAAACATAATCATGGCACATGACGCACAAGCTACCACACAGTGTGAAAATTCAGACAAAACATAATCATGGCACATGACGCACAAGCTACCATACAGTGTGACAATTCAGACAAAACATAATGAATAGATGAAGCCAAACTATTCATGTTACCTTTTCCTCTCTCAGTCGGTTGATCTGTAAAGATAGCTCCTCAGATTTTTTCTGCAGTATTCTATACTCATCTTCTCTTAATTTTTGTTGCTTCTCAGATTCCTGAAATAAGAAATTGATCAACATCAAGTGATAATTGTATTGTAATCACACTCTTTGACAGGATCATGCTCTCAGACTTTGACAGGATCATGCTCTCAGACTTTGACAGAATCAGGCTCTCAGATTTTGACAGGATGATGCTCTCAGACTTTGACAGGAACATGATCTCAGACTTTGACAGGATGATGCTCTCAGACTTTAACAGGAACATGATCTCAGACTTTGACAGGAACATGATCTCAGACTTTGACAGGATGATGATCTCAGACTTTGACAGGAACATGATCTCAGACTTTGACAGGAACATGATCTCAGACTTTGACTGGAACATCTCAGACTTTGACAGGATGATGCTCTCAGACTTTGACAGAATCACTCTGTCAGACTTTGACAGGATGATGCTCTAAGACTTTGACAGGAACATGATCTCAGACTTTGACAGAATGATGCTCTCAGACTTCCACACAACCATGCTCTCAGACTTCCACACAACCATGCTCTCAGACTTCCCACACAACCATGCTCTCAGACTTCCCACACAACCATGCTCTCAGACTTCCACACAATCATGCTCTCAGACTTCCACACAACCATGCTCTCAGACTTCCACACAACCATGCTCTCAGACTTCCACACAACCATGCTCTCAGACTTCCACACAACCATGCTCTCAGACTTCCCACACAACCATGCTCTCAGACTTCCACACAACCATGCTCTCAGACTTCCACACAATCATGCTCTCAGATTTTGACAGGAACATGATCTCAGACTTCCACACAACCATGCTCTCAGACTGACAGGATGATGCTCTCAGACTTTGACAGAATCATGCCTTCAATTCTTGAATAAAACTGGCTTTACGGCACATGGGACATTCCCATAAGTGCTGTTCTCCGCTCTCCATTCCAGCAGCCATCCCAGTGTATGTAGATTCAGAGTCCCAGTCAGGTGTTGATTGTGTGATCTTCAGAACTTTCCAAAAAATTTACTTTTCCTTCCCTCACTTCTAGATACTCCCATTTCTAAAATTCTCTTTATGTGTACATTCTCAGCCTCATTGACATCATCTTCATCTTGAAATGAATTTATTACTGCCTTCATTAAGTCTTAAATATTTCATGCCTTTAGACTTTGACAGGATCATGTTCTCAGACCGTGACAGACTAATGTTCTCAAACCTTGGCTCAACAGATCATCGCTATATGAAGTAACATCCCCACCATGGAACACAAAATACAGTACCTGGCAAGATACACTCTGATATTCCTCATCCAAAAAGGGCATTTATTTTTTAAAAATTGAACCATTAAAATCAAGAACAGCAGATAATAAAATTTAAACATACCTTCATTGTTCCAATCAACTCTAGCTCTCTTTCAGAATTTATGGAGTCAACAAGTGCACGGGGTTCTCTGTCATTAAAAAAGAAAAATCAAAACTTTCATTAATGATCGCAAGTTTCCCCGTTAAATGTGCATAGAAGATATTGGCCGTGGTAATAAATTACTCTGCCATACCAACTGCCACGACTTGAAGCCATGCAGAGAAGATATTGGCTGTGGTAATAAATTACTCTTTGCAATACCAAATGCCATGACATGGATGTTTAATTCTTGACAAAATAATCATTAATAAATTATTCTTTGAAACAAATTCAACAATATGTAAAAATGATATCTATTCTGGTGCATAGCTGAAAGGATAGAGCATTGGTCTCGCACTGTAAGGTACAGGGTTTGACTCTCAGTACGACTGAGTCTTTTTCTGTCAGATGGTAAATTCACCTTGTTCATGATGTGGCGACAGCAAGGGCATGCGGACTTTATCACACACCCCACTTGCAACCTCCATGCAACTCCCTAACTTTATCACACACCCCACTTGCAACCTCCATGCAACTCCCTAACTTTATCACACACCCCACTTGCAACCTCCATGCAACTCCCTAACTTTATCACACACCCCACTTGCAACCTCCATGCAACTCCCTAACTTTATCACACACCCCACTTGCAACCTCCATGCAACTCCCTAACTTTATCACACACCCCACTTGCAACCTCCATGCAACTCCCTAACTTTATCACACACCCCACTTGCAACCTCCATGCAACTCCCTAACTTTATCACACACCCCACTCACAACCTCCATGCAACTCCCTAACTTTATCACACACCCCACTTGCAACCTCCATGCAACTCCCTAACTTTATCACACACCCCACTTGCAACCTCCATGCAACTCCCTAACTTTATCACACACCCCACTTGCAACCTCCATGCAACTCCCTAACTTTATCACACAAGCCACTCGCAAGCTACCTCCAAGCTACTCCCTAACTTTATCACACAAGCCACTCACAACCTCCAATCTACTCCCTAACAGATAACATGCAGTATTGACAGATAACATCAAGCGTCTGCTCGGTGGTACATTTTACAATGGGTCCGTCTCACAAGCCCAACTCTGTCACATTTTATATTGGGTCCGTCTCACAAGCCCAACTCTGTCACATTTTACATTGGGTCCATCTCACAAACCCAACAGTCACATTTTACATTGGGTCGGCCACACAAACCCAACTCCATCACATTTTATATTGGGTCTTCTTCACAAACCCAACTCCATCACATTTTACATTGGGTCTGCCTCTCAAATCCAACTGTCACATTTTACACTGGATCTGTCTCGCAAACCCAACTCTGTCACATTTTACATTGGGTCCATCTCACAAACCCAACTGTCACATTTTACATTGGGTCCATAACACAAACCAAACTCTGTCACATTTTACATTGGGTCCAACTCACAAAGCCAACTCCATCAAATTTTACATTGGGTCCATCTCACAAACCCAACTTCATCCCATTGTACATTGGGTCTGCCTCACAAACCCAACTCTGCAACATTTTACATTGGGTCCATCTCACAAACCCAACTCCATTACATTTTATTACAGTTTGTCTGTCACACAAACTCAACTGTCACACTTGCTTGTAATTCAAAAAACGATCATTCACATTGTACTGCCAATGCAATTGAATATATTTGTGTGGAGGATGTATTAGTGTGGAGGATGTATTAGTGTGGCGGATGTATTAGTGTGGAATATGCTACAGAGAGGTAAGTATTTAGACTATATTTGATAATACGAGGCGTGTTCAAATGAAAACGGGACTTGTGGATTTATTTAAAAAGTATCATACGCAATTTAATATTTTCAACGGAATTGAACAAAGCAACCACTTGTGAATAAGAATGCACCTGGGTTCTTCAGAAAAAATCTCCGTATGCATTTAGGCAAGCATCCCACTGTTTAGGTAGACGTCGAATGCCGTCTGATAAAAAGTTGCGTGGCTGTTCTCTGAACCATGTGGTCACCGCTGTCTTCACGTCTGCGTCGCTGTTGAATCGCTGTCCCTTTAGTGCTTTCTTCAACGGTCCGAACAAATGGAAATCACACGGGGATAAATCAGGACTATAGGCTGGGTGATGAAGAACTTCCCAATTCTTCTTTGCCAATGTTTCCTGCACAATTTTTGCGACGTGCGGACGAGCGTTGTCGTGGAGAAGAATCACACCTTGAGAAAGTCTGCCTGGTCGCTTAGCCTTGATGGCCTTATGCAGCTTGTCTAAAGTGTCTTTATAATGGGCGGCATTGATGTTGACACCAGGTTCCTTAAAATCAGTCAACAAAAGCCCTTCATGGTCAAAAAATGCAGTCACCATAACCTTCCCAGCAGAAACCTGTGTCTTGAATTTTTTGGGTTTTGGTGAACCTGGATGTTTCCATTGCATGCTGTCAATTTTGCTGCTCGGTTCATAGTGGTGGCACCACGATTCATCACCTGCCACAATGCTCAACAGAAATGCATCACCCTCTGCCCTGTAACGCATCAGGTGGTTCAAACTCCACCCCATCCGTTCTTCCTTATGGTGGTCAGTCAACATCCGTGGGACCCACTGTGAACACACCTTCCGATAGTTCAATTTCTTCCGAACAACCATGTGGGCTGTCCCAATTGACATATGGAATTCTTCTGCAAGCGAACGAATGCTCCGGCGACGGTCAGTCAGTACTGCTTTATCAAGCACGGCTATGGCTTCTTCTGTTGCAACAATATGCGCCTGACCTGGCCGTGCAAGATCTGCCGTTAACTCACGTCCGTCTTTAAACATACGCACCCACTCCATCACTCTGGTCCTCGACAAACATTTGTCACCATATGCTGCCTTCATTCTCCGATGAATGTCTACTGCTTGACATCCTTCAAATGAAAGAAACTGGATCACAGCACGCTGATTCACTTTGGACGGGTTCGGAATCACACCCGCCATATTGTTAACAGTCTTCTGCAGCACATATGCATGCTGGGAAGATGAACACGTGACCGTATGTAAATTATTGGATACTCATTACTAGTGCAAAATGTCATCAATATCAGTGCGCTCTATCACGCGTGGTGTAACAAGTCCCGTTTTCATTTGAACACGCCTCGTATATGCTGTTATACGAGGGGGAGTCAATAAGTAAGTCACAAATGGCTCTTTAGAAAAAAACTGAAGATGATAAAAACCTGAAAACTGTTTATTTTTACACATACATTATCCCTTTACTTCTCAACATAATTTCCACCAACATTGATGCATTTATCCCATCGTTTTATGAGTCCTCCCAAACCTGCTGCGTAGAACTGCGTGCTCTGCTTTTTAAGCCACATTTTCACTTCACATTCAACTTCTGCGTCAGTCGCGAAATGCTTCCCGCCAAGGTGGGTTTTTAGTGGACCAAAAAGGTGAAAATCACTAGGGGCTAAATCGGGGCTGTAAGGAGGATGTTCCAGAATTTTCCAACCAAGATTTTTTATTTTCTCCTGAGTTAATCGAGCCGTATGTGGTCTAGCATTGTCATGAAGGAGTAGCACTCCTCTAGTCAGCAGCCCTGGACGTTTTCTTCGAATTGCATCCCGAAGCACTGATAGAACTTCACAGTATGATTCAGAATTCACATTGTCACCTTTCTTTTTGAAATTGGTTAAAAGCACTCCTTGACAATCCCAGAACACTGTCAGCATAACCTTCCCTGCTGATGGTGTAACCTTGAATTTTTGGACACAAGGCGAAGAAGGATGTTTCCATTGCATTGAAGCACGCTTTGATTCAGGCTGGTAGTGATGCACCCATGATTCGTCCCCAGTAATAATCCTGTTCATCATGTCTTCTCCTTCATTTGCGTATTGACAGAGATGCTCCAATGACAAGCCTAATCGGTTCATTTTGTGTTCGTCCGTCAATTGTCTGGGCACCCACCTTGAACACACTTTCTTAAATTTCAATCGGTCATGCATGATGCTGTATGCTGAACCATGTGAGCACCCTATTGCAGCTGCTACAGCGTCTATCGTTACTCGTCTGTCACCTCGAATCATCTCCTCAACCCGCTGCACAGATGCGTCTGTTGCAATTTCAACAGCACGACCAGATCGGATTTCGTCAACAATTTTAGAGCGTCCTTGAGAAAATTTTTTTACCCAGCTGTGCACCGCTTTACGGGACAAACAATTGTCAGCATAAACAGGAAGCATTTCTTTATGAATATCTTTTGCAGGCAGTCCTTTTGTCCATAAAAAACGCACAACAGCACGTTGTTCATTGATTGTACACTCTGTAAGTACAGTAGCCATTTTGTTTTTTGTGCTGCGCATGCGCAAGGTACAGCTAGCGCCATCTAGCGAACATAAACATAAAGTTCTATGATGATATCAACTATAAACAGCTTTAGAAACCACCTACTGCATTTTCCTGCCATCCAACATCAATTTGTGACTTACTTATTGACTCCCCCTCGTAATAACTCTTGAAAAAAGTTGACTATCTTTGCTATTGTCTTCTGGTGGGTGGTAGGTGCATGTCTTCATCAGCTGTGTTGTGTCTGTATAGTGGGTATTTGTGATGAAGGAGTTTGGTGGAAATAGTTATTTTTTGTAGGTCTTGTAGTGCAAGGCATTCAAAGAGGTTTTTTTTCTGTTTCATCCTCTTGTCTGTTGCAGTATAGTTTACGGTCTGTATAAACATTTATAATTTATTATTTTTTTGTTTTTATTTCCTGTTTATATTTGTTTCTTGATAAATCTCCCTTTTGGACTGTAACATAGAAGAGTTCTTCCTTTGTTTTTTGCTATTTCTTTCTTACATTTGTTTTAATATTTGGAAATTAGATGACCTAGTAGCAATATTACATTACATTACTATAGTATATTATTACATTACATTACTAGGTAAAGGTAAAGGTAGGTCCCATGGCATCTGCCATCGGGGATGAAGATAACTCTTCATGTACTAAGCCGCAGCAACTATTAGGTGGGGTGGCCAGTTCCCTCCCTTGCTGTTTTTTTACCTTCCCTAACTCATGCGTCAGGTACTCATTTACAGCTGAGTCGACTGGATGAGTGGTTGTTGTCAAGTGAGAAATCACAACCCGGATTTTTTTTAATGAGGCTCACATATGAGAACTGTTAGTTGCTCCCCAGCCACAAAATGAGGCTCACATATGAGAACTGTTATTTACTACCCCCGCCACAAAATGAGGCTCACATATGAGAACTGTTAGTTGCTACCCCTGCCACAAAATGAGGCTCACATATGATAACTGTTAGTTGTTACCCATGCCACAAAATGAGGCTCATGTATGAGAACTGTTAATTGCTATCCCTGCCACAAAATGAGGCTCATGTATGAGAACTGTTAGTTGCTATCCCCACCACAAAATGTGGCTCACATATGAGAACTGTTAGTTGTTACCCATGCCACAAAATGAGGCTCATGTATGAGAACTGTTTTTTGCTACCCCCGCCACAAAATGAGGCTCACATATGAGAACTGTTAGTTGCTACCCCTGCCACAAAATGAGGCTCACATATGAGAACTGTTATTTGCTATCCCCACCATAAAATGTGGCTCACATATGAGAACTGTTATTTGCTATCCCCACCACAAAATGTGGCTCACATATGAGAACTGTTAGTTGTTACCCATGCCACAAAATGAGGCTCACATATGAGAACTGTTAGTTGCTATCCCCACCACAAAATGAGGCTCACATATGAGAACTGTTGCTCCCCTACCACAAAATGAGGCTCAGACATGAGAACTGTTAGTTGCTCCACAGTCACAAAATGAGGCTTCAATATTAGATTACCACACACACATATATATAACATGAAACAAACTTTAAAAACTTACTTTAATGCAGAATTTCGTGAGGACATATTACGACTGTACTTTGACTGTTTAATGGAATACTGTTAGACACAAATAAACTGCATGTATCATAAGATATCCATGAAGACTAACCACAATCACAAGCATAATTTAAATAAATATACCATACTCCCTCCCCCCAAACTTATTTTATTGTAGCTCTTGAACTGTCATAAGCTGATAACCTCTACTTCGCACAAAGATATATGAAAACACAATATGCATGAACCAGGTATTGATTTGGAAACATGGAACAGGTTGCATTAGATCATGTTGTATCTTTTAATAGCTTTCACATGTTGTGCCTAAGTTGAATTCTTGGAGCTAGGTGGAAAGACCAAGTCAAAGACACTGATGTATTGGCAAGAACAAGGAATACAACAGTATTTTCTATTCTCAGACATGGCTGGGACACATTGGAAGGATGAAAAGATGGATGGGACATATTAGAAGGATGAAAAGATGGATGAGACATATTAGAAGGATGAAAGATGGCTGGGACACATTAGACGGATGAAAGATGGCTGGGACATATTAGAAGGATGAAAGATGGCTGGGACACATTAGAAGGATGAAAGATGGCTGGGACACATTAGAAGGATGAAAGATGGCTGGGACACATTAGAAGGATGAAAGATGGCTGGGACACATTAGAAGGATGAAAGATGGCTGGGACACATTAGAAGGATGAAAGATGGCTGGGACACATTAGAAGGATGAAAGATGGCTGGGACACATTAGAAGGATGAAAGATGGCTGGGACACATTAGAAGGATGAAAGATGGCTGGGACACATAAGAAGGTTGAAAGATGGCTGGGATACATTAGAGGGATGAAAGATGGCTGGGACACATTAGAGGGATGAAAGATGGCTGGGACACATTAGAGGGATGAAAGATGGCTGGGACACAGAGGGATGAAAGATGGCTGGGACACATTAGAGGGATGAAAGATGGCTGGGACACATTAGAGGGATGAAAGATGGCTGGGACACATTAGAGGGATGAAAGATGGCTGGGACACATTAGAGGGATGAAAGATGGCTGGGACACATTAGAGGGATGAAAGATGGCTGGGACACATTAGAAGGATGAAAGATGGCTGGGACACAATAGAGGGATGAAAGATGGCTGGGACACATTAGAGGGATGAAAGATGGCTGGGACACATTAGAAAGATGAAAGATGGCTGGGACACATTAGAGGGATGAAAGATGGCTGGGACACATTAGAAGGATGAAAGATGGCTGGGACACATTAGAAGGATGAAAGATGGCTGGTACACATTGGAAGGATGAAAGATGGCTGGGACACATTATAAGGTTGAAAGATGGCTGGGACACATTAGGTTGAAAGATGGATGGGACACATTAGAAGGATGAAAGATGGCAGAATACAGAAATATTTACTTTATGGAGAATTATAGTTTGGGAAAATATCTCAGGGTTGACACGTACTTTGGAACAAAACCATATGAAAACATGATACAGGCAATGATAAGGAATCAAGGGAATGGAATGACATGAATCATGTCACATGGAGGGGGAAGATCAGGAATGGTATAAAGACAAAGGAGAAATTGATAGTAAGTTAAAGGGTTGCATGTCTAAGAAGACACACAACAGCACAAGATGGTACAAGTGATCTTGTGATTCCTGGCACACACTATTGGAAATTCTTTGTGGCTCAGATTGGTCTTGTGAGTCACATCTATCGTCACACCATGGGATCATAGAATATATTTCTTATAGCACAACAATAATACTATCATCTGGAAAGATGTCTAATAAGCTTATAAATGGGATGGGGGGGGGGGGGGGGGGAAAGAGAGGTTAAAAAATGATTGAAAATTAACTTCATTGTACTTTGATGTACCCATATGTACTCCACACACACACACACACACACTCTCTCTCTCTATCTGCTGAGAGTACTCATCATAACACTATCTCCATGGGACTTGTTGAGCACAAAGCAAATAGCTAAACCCCTGCACCACAGTGATCTCATAATAGCTAAACCCCTGCACCAGGGAGATCCAGAAATAAATGAGAATAACATGCAGTAATTCTGTCAACATTACTTTCTAATACACTATCTGTACTAATAAATCTATCTACTATTGCTGGGACATTTAAGCCCATCTAATATACCATCTGTACAGATAAATCTACTGTTGCTGGGACTTCTTCTTCTTTCGTTCACTTCTTCTTCTTCTTCTTTCGTTCACTTGCTGGGACATTTAAGCCCATCTAATATACCATCTGTACAGATAAATCTACTGTAGCTGGGACTTTTAAGCCCATCTAATATACCATCTGTACAGATAAATCTACTGTTGCTGGGACATTTAAGCCCATCTAATATACCATCTGTACAGATAAATCTACTATTGCTGGGACATTTAAGCCCATCTAATATACCATCTGTACAGATAAATCTACTATTGCTGGGACATTTAAGCCCATCTAATATACCACCTGTACAGATAAATCTACTATTGCTGGGACATTTAAGTCCATCTAATATACCATCTGTAGAAATAAATCTACCATTGCTGGGACATTTAAGCCCATCTAATATACCATCTGTACAGATAAATCTACTATTGCTGGGACATTTAAGCCCATCTAATATACCATCTGTACAGATAAATCTACCATTGCTGGGACATTTAAGCCCATCTAATATACCATCTGTACAGATAAATCTACTATTGCTGGGACATTTAAGCCCATCTAATATACCATCTGTACAGATAAATCTACTATTGCTGGGACATTTAAGCCCATCTAATATACTATCTGTAGAAATAAATCTACTATTGCTGGGACATTTAAGCCCATCTAATATACCATCTGTACAGATAAATCTACCATTGCTGGGACATTTAAGCCCATCTAATATACCATCTGTACAGATAAATCTACTATTGCTGGGACATTTAAGCCCATCTAATATACCATCTGTAGAAATAAATCTACCATTGCTGGGACATTTAAGCCCATCTAATATACCATCTGTACAGATAAATCTACTGTTGCTGGGACATTTAAGCCCATCTAATATACCATCTGTACAGATAAATCTACTATTGCTGGGACATTTAAGCCCATCTAATATACCATCTGTACAGATAAATCTACTATTGCTGGGACATTTAAGCCCATCTAATATACCATCTGTACAGATAAATCTACTATTGCTGGGACATTTAAGCCCATCTAATATACCATCTGTACAGATAAATCTACTATTGCTGGGACATTTAAGCCCATCTAATATACCATCTGTAGAAATAAATCTACTATTGCTGGGACATTTAAGCCCAACTAATATACCATCTGTAGAAATAAATCTACTATTGCTGGAACTTTCATTGTACATATAAGAATCGGATCAAATACATTAATTTCTACATTTGTGAATATGATCAACTACAATGACTTCTATTATCCATCTTTGCTATGTAAATGCTACAATAAATCATGCTTCAAATATAGAATGAATTGTTGTTGTTATACCTGCACATCTGGTGTGTAAAAGTTTTGAAGTTCAGGACAATGTTTCATGATGTCTTGTATGTAGCGTTGAATGACACTGGAGCCAACAGGAATGAGATGAACCTTATACTGGAGACACAGGAATCGCATGACTGGCTCTGGACAGGTAAACAAGCTCTGCATGTATCGTTCAAACCCATAATCCCTAGTACAGACACATAAATGAATATAATTAACATATTAAATTCTCAGATATTATAATTATTTAGAAGTTTAATCTCAGCAAACTTCATCTACAGCTCATTAGTTGTATATTTAGTTTACAGCTGATTTGTTGTATATTTAGACTACAGCCGGTTTGTTGTATATCTATACCACAGCTGATTTGTTGTATGTTTAGATTTCAGTTTGTTTGTTGTATGTTTAGATCACAGTTTGTTTGTTGTATGTTTAGACCACAGTTTGTTGTATATTTAGACTACAGTTTGTTATATGTCTAGACTAGAAAATTGGTTATTGCTACATTCTACTTACCTGTAATAACTGATGGGATGTCTGGGATGGAAAGAGCTCACTGGTTGTGGCGGAGCTTTTACAATGTTCACTCTCAGTTTCAGTTCATTCTTTACCTTTCTCATGAAGAGATCCAGGTCATCCGCATCTTCACATATGAACGATCGGAGGTCATTAAAGCTGACATGTGCCTCTACCAGCTTGGCATCTGCTGGGTTGGTCACATTCACCTGTGATTTATTATTAAATATAAGGTTGATGATGGTTTTAGTAGCTATGTGAAGGCAACACTTAATTTGGAAAAGCAACATCAGTGTTAGAGTGAAAATCAAACTTTCATATTAGTGCTTTCTATTGCGCTGTATGGTTGTGAGAGTTGGACAGGCCTTCGAATACAAATGTTACAGATGAATTCTACGAACTTCCTATAGGGAACATAAGACAAATGTATATGTAAGAAATAAAATAGAGATGTATGCAGGTCTACAAGAAACATTGCTTTCAATAGTTAAACAATGAAAATCTGCATGGTTTGGACATGTAAGCAGACATGATTCCTGGTCAAAATCAATACCGCAGGGAACAGTTGAAGGTGGAAGCAAAGGACAAATAAAATCACGAACAGACAACATCAAGGGCTGAACAGGTTGGGATTTTCACTCACTCTTCAGCATTACTGAAAGATAGAAATCAATGGAGGACTCTGTGTTAATGTATTAAATGCAGTACCCCTACGACCATGACGGGTTTTTGGATTGATGGTCTAGGTAAGTCAGGACATTGGATCACTGAGGTTTGTGAGTTGTACAAGAGAGAAAAAAATCACTAAAACTATAATTTGACACATCTAAAGATTACTAAAACTAGAATTTAAAAAACATCTAAAAATCACTAAAACTAGAATTTGACACATCTAAAAAACCACTAAAACTATAATTTGACACATCTAAAGACTACTAAAACTAGAATTTAAAAAACATCTAAAAATTACTAAAACTAGAATTTGACACATCTAAAAAACCACTAAAACTATAATTTGGCACATATCTAAAGATCACTAAAAATAGAATTTGATAAACATTTAAAGGTAGTAAAAATACAAAGCCTAGCCATGAAAATAGTGTGTTAATTCAAGGTTTTGTGATGTTTGGATTAACCTGGTTTCAATTCCACATTTCTTTCTACAGGTTTTAACAATTATCCTTTGAAATCAACACTTTTAACTGCAGCATGCCCCAAGATTGCTAGAAGGAACTCAACACTTTTATCTGCAGCATGCCCCAAGATTGCTAGAAGGAACTCAACACTTTTATCTGCAGCATGCCCCAAGATTTCTAGAAGGAACTCAACACTTTTATCTGCAGCATGCCCCAAGATTGCTAGAAGGAACTCAACACTTTTATCTGCAGCATGCCCCAAGATTGCTAGAAGGAACTCAACACTTAAATCTGCAGCATGCCCCAAGATTGCTAGAAGGAACTCAACACTTTTATCTGCAGCATGCCCCAAGATTTCTAGAAGGAACTCAACACTTTTATCTGCAGCATGCCCCAAGATTGCTAGAAGGAACTCAACACTTTTATCTGCAGCATGCCCCAAGATTGCTAGAAGGAACTCAACACTTTTATCTGCAGCATGCCCCAAGATTGCTAGAAGGAACTCAACACTTTTATCTGCAGCATGCCCCAAGATTGCTAGAAGGAACTCAACACTTTTATCTGCAGCATGCCCCAAGATTGCTAGAAGGAACTCAACACTTTTAACTGCAGCATGCCCCAAGATTGCTAGAAGGAACTCAACACTTTTAACTGCAGCATGCCCCAAGATTGCTAGAAGGAACTCAACACTTTTATCTGCAGCATGCCCCAAGATTGCTAGAAGGAACTCAACACTTTTAACTGCAGCATGCCCCAAGATTGCTAGAAGGAACTCAATCCTTATATGGACATCATGTCTCCAGATTGTTAAAAAGTCACAGCAAAAATCCTCTCTAGATGAGAAGCCTGTTCAGCTCATGACATTGTACCTACATGCACATTGAGTAAAAAAGTAATATGCAACTTGCCACCGGTATGTTCCCAGGGGAGAAAAGAATAGCAACACAGTTGACCTTCCATGCATGTCATAAGAGGCGACTAAGTAGATTATGGAGTGGAAATGGCTCGCCCTCATCCCATATAGGATTAAATCCTACTAATCTGGAAAAATCATGCAGCAAACGGGATTTGAACCAGGCCTGGCCCGATGGCACCCAGTCACCTACTAATCTGCAGGTGTTTGAGAATAAATGCAGAAGACCATGTCTGGATATGAATACAAAAAAGGATAGAGGAAAATGTATTTGGAAATGTATGGAAATTAGAAGAATACAAATACAAAACTAAAAATATTAGTCAAACATAAAATCAACGCTGTTTTATGGCGCAGAAACATGTAGCACAACAAAGGGGACAATCATAAAACGTTCATCAATAGAAGGTTTAAATGTTATGATAGGATCACCAATAGGAAACTAATGGAAAGAACTAAACACACACTATAAGATATATAACTAAACACACACTATAAGAGATATAACTAAAGACACACTATAAGAGATATAACTAAACACACACTAGTAGAGATATAACTAAACACACACTAGTAGAGATATAACTAAACACATACTATAAGAGATATAACTAAACACACACTAGTAGAGATATAACTAAACACACACTAGTAGAGATATAACTAAACAAACACTAGTAGAGATATAACTAAACACGCACTATAAGAGATATAACTAAACACACACTAGTAGAGATATAACTAAACACGCACTATAAGAGATATAACTAAACACACACTATAAGAGATATAACTAAACACACACTATAAGAGATATAACTAAACACACACTATAAGAGATATAACTAAACACACACTATAAGAGATATAACTAAACACACACTATAAGAGATATAACTAAACACACACTATAAGAGATATAACTAAACACACACTATAAGAGATATAACTAAACATGCACTATAAGAGATATAACTAAACACACACTATAAGAGATATAACTAAACATGCACTATAAGAGATATAACTAAACACACACTATAAGAGATATAACTAAACACGCACTATAAGAGATATAACTAAACACACACTAGTAGAGATATAACTAAACACACACTATAAGAGATATAACTAAACACACACTAGTAGAGATATAACTAAACACACACTATAAGAGATATAACTAAACATGCACTATAAGAGATATAACTAAACACACACTATAAGAGATATAACTAAACACGCACTATAAGAGATATAACTAAACACGCACTATAAGAGATATAACTAAACACGCACTAGTAGAGATATAACTAAACACGCACTATAAGAGATATAACTAAACACACACTATAAGAGATATAACTAAACACACACTATAAGAGATATAACTAAACACACACTATAAGAGATATAACTAAACATGCACTATAAGAGATATAACTAAACACACACTATAAGAGATATAACTAAACACGCACTAGTAGAGATATAACTAAACACACACTATAAGAGATATAACTAAACACACACTAGTAGAGATATAACTAAACACGCACTATAAGAGATATAACTAAACACGCACTATAAGAGATATAACTAAACACGCACTATAAGAGATATAACTAAACACACACTAGTAGAGATATAACTAAACACGCACTATAAGAGATATAACTAAACACACACTATAAGAGATATAACTAAACACACACTAGTAGAGATATAACTAAACACACACTATAAGAGATATAACTAAACACGCACTATAAGAGATATAACTAAACACACACTAGTAGAGATATAACTAAACACACACTATAAGAGATATAACTAAACACACACTAGTAGAGATAAAACTAAACACACACTAGTAGAGATAAAACTAAACACACACTAGTAGAGATATAACTAAACACACACTAGTAGAGATATAACTAAACACGCACTATAAGAGATATAACTAAACACACACTAGTAGAGATATAACTAAACACGCACTATAAGAGATATAACTAAACACACACTAGTAGAGATATAACTAAACACACACTAGTAGAGATATAACTAAACACGCACTAGTAGAGATATAACTAAACACGCACTATAAGAGATATAACTAAACACACACTAGTAGAGATATAACTAAACACACACTATAAGAGATATAACTAAACATGCACTATAAGAGATATAACTAAACACACACTATAAGAGATATAACTAAACATGCACTATAAGAGATATAACTAAACATGCACTATAAGAGATATAACTAAACACGCACTATAAGAGATATAACTAAACATGCACTATAAGAGATATAACTAAACATGCACTATAAGAGATATAACTAAACACACACTATAAGAGATATAACTAAACACACACTATAAGAGATATAAATAAACACACACTATAAGAGATATAACTAAACACACACTATAAGAGATATAACTAAACACGCACTATAAGAGATATAACTAAACACACACTATAAGAGATATAACTAAACACACACTATAAGAGATATAACTAAACACATACTATAAGAGATATAACTAAACACACACTAGTAGAGATATAACTAAACACACACTATAAGAGATATAACTAAACACACACTATAAGAGATATAACTAAACACGCACTATAAGAGATATAACTAAACACGCACTATAAGAGATATAACTAAACATGCACTATAAGAGATATAACTAAACATGCACTATAAGAGATATAACTAAACACACACTATAAGAGATATAACTAAACACACACTATAAGAGATATAACTAAACACACACTATAAGAGATATAACTAAACACACACTATAAGAGATATAACTAAACACGCACTATAAGAGATATAACTAAACACACACTATAAGAGATATAACTAAACACACACTATAAGAGATATAACTAAACACACACTATAAGAGATATAACTAAACACACACTATAAGAGATATAACTAAACACACACTAGTAGAGATATAACTAAACACACACTATAAGAGATATAACTAAACACGCACTATAAGAGATATAACTAAACACACACTATAAGAGATATAACTAAACACGCACTATAAGAGATATAACTAAACACACACTAGTAGAGATATAACTAAACACACACTATAAGAGATATAACTAAACACGCACTATAAGAGATATAACTAAACACACACTATAAGAGATATAACTAAACACACACTATAAGAGATATAACTAAACACACACTATAAGAGATATAACTAAACACACACTATAAGAGATATAACTAAACACGCACTATAAGAGATATAACTAAACACACACTATAAGAGATATAACTAAACACGCACTAGTAGAGATATAACTAAACACACACTATAAGAGATATAACTAAACACACACTAGTAGAGATATAACTAAACACGCACTATAAGAGATATAACTAAACACGCACGATAAGAGATATAACTAAACACACACTATAAGAGATATAACTAAACACGCACTAGTAGAGATATAACTAAACACACACTATAAGAGATATAACTAAACACGCACTAGTAGAGATATAACTAAACACGCACTATAAGAGATATAACTAAACACACACTAGTAGAGATATAACTAAACACGCACTATAAGAGATATAACTAAAGACGCACTAGTAGAGATATAACTAAACACACACTATAAGAGATATAACTAAACACACACTAGTAGAGATATAACTAAACACACACTATAAGAGATATAACTAAACACGCACTATAAGAGATATAACTAAACACACACTATAAGAGATATAACTAAACACGCACTAGTAGAGATATAACTAAACACACACTATAAGAGATATAACTAAACACACACTATAAGAGATATAACTAAACACACACTATAAGAGATATAACTAAACATGCACTATAAGAGATATAACTAAACACACACTATAAGAGATATAACTAAACACGCACTATAAGAGATATAACTAAACACACACTAGTAGAGATATAACTAAACACACACTATAAGAGATATAACTAAACACACACTATAAGAGATATAACTAAACACACACTAGTAGAGATATAACTAAACACACACTATAAGAGATATAACTAAACATGCACTATAAGAGATATAACTAAACACGCACTATAAGAGATATAACTAAACACGCACTATAAGAGATATAACTAAACACGCACTATAAGAGATATAACTAAACACACACTAGTAGAGATATAACTAAACACGCACTATAAGAGATATAACTAAACACACACTATAAGAGATATAACTAAACACACACTATAAGAGATATAACTAAACACACACTATAAGAGATATAACTAAACATGCACTATAAGAGATATAACTAAACACACACTATAAGAGATATAACTAAACACGCACTAGTAGAGATATAACTAAACACACACTATAAGAGATATAACTAAACACACACTAGTAGAGATATAACTAAACACGCACTATAAGAGATATAACTAAACACACACTAGTAGAGATATAACTAAACACACACTATAAGAGATATAACTAAACACACACTAGTAGAGATATAACTAAACACGCACTATAAGAGATATAACTAAACACACACTATAAGAGATATAACTAAACACACACTAGTAGAGATATAACTAAACACACACTATAAGAGATATAACTAAACACGCACTATAAGAGATATAACTAAACACACACTAGTAGAGATATAACTAAACACACACTATAAGAGATATAACTAAACACACACTAGTAGAGATAAAACTAAACACACACTAGTAGAGATAAAACTAAACACACACTAGTAGAGATATAACTAAACACACACTAGTAGAGATATAACTAAACACGCACTATAAGAGATATAACTAAACACACACTAGTAGAGATATAACTAAACACGCACTATAAGAGATATAACTAAACACACACTAGTAGAGATATAACTAAACACACACTATAAGAGATATAACTAAACACACACTATAAGAGATATAACTAAACACACACTATAAGAGATATAACTAAACACACACTATAAGAGATATAACTAAACATGCACTATAAGAGATATAACTAAACACACACTATAAGAGATATAACTAAACATGCACTATAAGAGATATAACTAAACACACACTATAAGAGATATAACTAAACACGCACTATAAGAGATATAACTAAACACACACTAGTAGAGATATAACTAAACACACACTATAAGAGATATAACTAAACACACACTAGTAGAGATATAACTAAACACACACTATAAGAGATATAACTAAACATGCACTATAAGAGATATAACTAAACACACACTATAAGAGATATAACTAAACACGCACTATAAGAGATATAACTAAACACGCACTATAAGAGATATAACTAAACACGCACTAGTAGAGATATAACTAAACACGCACTATAAGAGATATAACTAAACACACACTATAAGAGATATAACTAAACACACACTATAAGAGATATAACTAAACACACACTATAAGAGATATAACTAAACATGCACTATAAGAGATATAACTAAACACACACTATAAGAGATATAACTAAACACGCACTAGTAGAGATATAACTAAACACACACTATAAGAGATATAACTAAACACACACTAGTAGAGATATAACTAAACACGCACTATAAGAGATATAACTAAACACGCACTATAAGAGATATAACTAAACACGCACTATAAGAGATATAACTAAACACACACTAGTAGAGATATAACTAAACACGCACTATAAGAGATATAACTAAACACACACTATAAGAGATATAACTAAACACACACTAGTAGAGATATAACTAAACACACACTATAAGAGATATAACTAAACACGCACTATAAGAGATATAACTAAACACACACTAGTAGAGATATAACTAAACACACACTATAAGAGATATAACTAAACACACACTAGTAGAGATAAAACTAAACACACACTAGTAGAGATAAAACTAAACACACACTAGTAGAGATATAACTAAACACACACTAGTAGAGATATAACTAAACACGCACTATAAGAGATATAACTAAACACACACTAGTAGAGATATAACTAAACACGCACTATAAGAGATATAACTAAACACACACTAGTAGAGATATAACTAAACACACACTAGTAGAGATATAACTAAACACGCACTAGTAGAGATATAACTAAACACGCACTATAAGAGATATAACTAAACACACACTAGTAGAGATATAACTAAACACACACTATAAGAGATATAACTAAACATGCACTATAAGAGATATAACTAAACACACACTATAAGAGATATAACTAAACATGCACTATAAGAGATATAACTAAACATGCACTATAAGAGATATAACTAAACACGCACTATAAGAGATATAACTAAACATGCACTATAAGAGATATAACTAAACATGCACTATAAGAGATATAACTAAACACACACTATAAGAGATATAACTAAACACACACTATAAGAGATATAAATAAACACACACTATAAGAGATATAACTAAACACACACTATAAGAGATATAACTAAACACGCACTATAAGAGATATAACTAAACACACACTATAAGAGATATAACTAAACACACACTATAAGAGATATAACTAAACACATACTATAAGAGATATAACTAAACACACACTAGTAGAGATATAACTAAACACACACTATAAGAGATATAACTAAACACACACTATAAGAGATATAACTAAACACGCACTATAAGAGATATAACTAAACACGCACTATAAGAGATATAACTAAACATGCACTATAAGAGATATAACTAAACATGCACTATAAGAGATATAACTAAACACACACTATAAGAGATATAACTAAACACACACTATAAGAGATATAACTAAACACACACTATAAGAGATATAACTAAACACACACTATAAGAGATATAACTAAACACGCACTATAAGAGATATAACTAAACACACACTATAAGAGATATAACTAAACACACACTATAAGAGATATAACTAAACACACACTATAAGAGATATAACTAAACATGCACTATAAGAGATATAACTAAACACACACTATAAGAGATATAACTAAACACGCACTAGTAGAGATATAACTAAACACACACTATAAGAGATATAACTAAACACACACTAGTAGAGATATAACTAAACACGCACTATAAGAGATATAACTAAACACGCACTATAAGAGATATAACTAAACACGCACTATAAGAGATATAACTAAACACACACTAGTAGAGATATAACTAAACACGCACTATAAGAGATATAACTAAACACACACTATAAGAGATATAACTAAACACACACTAGTAGAGATATAACTAAACACACACTATAAGAGATATAACTAAACACGCACTATAAGAGATATAACTAAACACACACTAGTAGAGATATAACTAAACACACACTATAAGAGATATAACTAAACACACACTAGTAGAGATAAAACTAAACACACACTAGTAGAGATAAAACTAAACACACACTAGTAGAGATATAACTAAACACACACTAGTAGAGATATAACTAAACACGCACTATAAGAGATATAACTAAACACACACTAGTAGAGATATAACTAAACACGCACTATAAGAGATATAACTAAACACACACTAGTAGAGATATAACTAAACACACACTAGTAGAGATATAACTAAACACGCACTAGTAGAGATATAACTAAACACGCACTATAAGAGATATAACTAAACACACACTAGTAGAGATATAACTAAACACACACTATAAGAGATATAACTAAACATGCACTATAAGAGATATAACTAAACACACACTATAAGAGATATAACTAAACATGCACTATAAGAGATATAACTAAACATGCACTATAAGAGATATAACTAAACACGCACTATAAGAGATATAACTAAACATGCACTATAAGAGATATAACTAAACACACACTATAAGAGATATAACTAAACACACACTATAAGAGATATAAATAAACACACACTATAAGAGATATAACTAAACACACACTATAAGAGATATAACTAAACACGCACTATAAGAGATATAACTAAACACACACTATAAGAGATATAACTAAACACACACTATAAGAGATATAACTAAACACATACTATAAGAGATATAACTAAACACACACTAGTAGAGATATAACTAAACACACACTATAAGAGATATAACTAAACACACACTATAAGAGATATAACTAAACACGCACTATAAGAGATATAACTAAACACGCACTATAAGAGATATAACTAAACATGCACTATAAGAGATATAACTAAACATGCACTATAAGAGATATAACTAAACACACACTATAAGAGATATAACTAAACACACACTATAAGAGATATAACTAAACACACACTATAAGAGATATAACTAAACACACACTATAAGAGATATAACTAAACACGCACTATAAGAGATATAACTAAACACACACTATAAGAGATATAACTAAACACACACTATAAGAGATATAACTAAACACACACTATAAGAGATATAACTAAACACACACTATAAGAGATATAACTAAACACACACTAGTAGAGATATAACTAAACACACACTATAAGAGATATAACTAAACACGCACTATAAGAGATATAACTAAACACACACTATAAGAGATATAACTAAACACGCACTATAAGAGATATAACTAAACACACACTAGTAGAGATATAACTAAACACACACTATAAGAGATATAACTAAACACGCACTATAAGAGATATAACTAAACACACACTATAAAGAGATATAACTAAACACACACTATAAGAGATATAACTAAACACACACTATAAGAGATATAACTAAACACACACTATAAGAGATATAACTAAACACGCACTATAAGAGATATAACTAAACACACACTATAAGAGATATAACTAAACACGCACTAGTAGAGATATAACTAAACACACACTATAAGAGATATAACTAAACACACACTAGTAGAGATAAAACTAAACACACACTAGTAGAGATAAAACTAAACACACACTAGTAGAGATATAACTAAACACACACTAGTAGAGATATAACTAAACACAGCACTATAAGAGATATAACTAAACACACACTAGTAGAGATATAACTAAACACGCACTATAAGAGATATAACTAAACACACACTAGTAGAGATATAACTAAACACACACTATAAGAGATATAACTAAACACACACTATAAGAGATATAACTAAACACACACTATAAGAGATATAACTAAACACACACTATAAGAGATATAACTAAACACAGCACTATAAGAGATATAACTAAACACACACTATAAGAGATATAACTAAACACAGCACTATAAGAGATATAACTAAACACACACTATAAGAGATATAACTAAACACGCACTATAAGAGATATAACTAAACACACACTAGTAGAGATATAACTAAACACACACTATAAGAGATATAACTAAACACACACTAGTAGAGATATAACTAAACACACACTATAAGAGATATAACTAAACATGCACTATAAGAGATATAACTAAACACACACTATAAGAGATATAACTAAACACGCACTATAAGAGATATAACTAAACACGCACTATAAGAGATATAACTAAACACGCACTAGTAGAGATATAACTAAACACGCACTATAAGAGATATAACTAAACACACACTATAAGAGATATAACTAAACACACACTATAAGAGATATAACTAAACACACACTATAAGAGATAAAAAATAACTAAACACGCACTATAAGAGATATAACTAAACACACACTATAAGAGATATAACTAAACACACACTAGTAGAGATATAACTAAACACACACTATAAGAGATATAACTAAACACACACTAGTAGAGATATAACTAAACACGCACTATAAGAGATATAACTAAACACAGCACTATAAGAGATATAACTAAACCACGCACTATAAGAGATATAACTAAACACACACTAGTAGAGATATAACTAAACACACACTATAAGAGATATAACTAAACACACACTAGTAGAGATATAACTAAACACACACTAGTAGAGATATAACTAAACACACACTAGTAGAGATATAACTAAACACACACTAGTAGAGATATAACTAAACACGCACTATAAGAGATATAACTAAACACACACTAGTAGAGATATAACTAAACACGCACTATAAGAGATATAACTAAACACACACTAGTAGAGATATAACTAAACACACACTAGTAGAGATATAACTAAACACAGCACTAGTAGAGATATAACTAAACACGCACTATAAGAGATATAACTAAACACACACTAGTAGAGATATAACTAAACACACACTATAAGAGATATAACTAAACACTGCACTATAAGAGATATAACTAAACACACACTATAAGAGATATAACTAAACACTGCACTATAAGAGATATAACTAAACACTGCACTATAAGAGATATAACTAAACACAGCACTATAAGAGATATAACTAAACAGCACAAGAACTAACCACTATAAGAGATATAACTAAACACCACTATAAGAGATATAACTAAACACACACTATAAGAGATATAACTAAACACACACTATAAGAGATATAACTAAACACAGCACTATAAGAGATATAACTAAACACACACTATAAGAGATATAACTAAACACACTAAGATAACTAAACACTACTATAAGAGATATAACTAAACACACACTAGTAGAGATATAACTAAACACACTATAAGAGATATAACTAAACACACACTATAAGAGATATAACTAAACACGCACTATAAGAGATATAACTAAACACAGCACTATAAGAGATATAACTAAACATGCACTATAAGAGATATAACTAAACATGCACTATAAGAGATATAACTAAACACACACTATAAGAGATATAACTAAACACACACTATAAGAGATATAACTAAACACACACTATAAGAGATATAACTAAACACACACTATAAGAGATATAACTAAACACGCACTATAAGAGATATAACTAAACACACACTATAAGAGATATAACTAAACACACACTATAAGAGATATAACTAAACACACACTATAAGAGATATAACTAAACACACACTATAAGAGATATAACTAAACACACACTAGTAGAGATATAACTAAACACACACTATAAGAGATATAACTAAACACGCACTATAAGAGATATAACTAAACACACACTATAAGAGATATAACTAAACACGCACTATAAGAGATATAACTAAACACACACTAGTAGAGATATAACTAAACACACACTATAAGAGATATAACTAAACACGCACTATAAGAGATATAACTAAACACACACTATAAGAGATATAACTAAACACACACTAGTAAGAGATATAACTAAACACACACTATAAGAGATATAACTAAACACACACTATAAGAGATATAACTAAACACGCACTATAAGAGATATAACTAAACACACACTATAAGAGATATAACTAAACACGCACTAGTAGAGATATAACTAAACACACACTATAAGAGATATAACTAAACACACACTAGTAGAGATATAACTAAACACACACTAGTAGAGATATAACTAAACACACACTAGTAGAGATATAACTAAACACACACTAGTAGAGATATAACTAAACACGCACTATAAGAGATATAACTAAACACACACTAGTAGAGATATAACTAAACACGCACTATAAGAGATATAACTAAACACACACTAGTAGAGATATAACTAAACACACACTATAAGAGATATAACTAAACACACTATAAGAGATATAACTAAACACACTATAAGAGATATAACTAAACACACACTATAAGAGATATAACTAAACATGCACTATAAGAGATATAACTAAACACACACTATAAGAGATATAACTAAACATGCACTATAAGAGATATAACTAAACACACACTATAAGAGATATAACTAAACACACACTATAAGAGATATAACTAAACACACACTAGTAGAGATATAACTAAACACACACTATAAGAGATATAACTAAACACACACTAGTAGAGATATAACTAAACACACACTATAAGAGATATAACTAAACAGCACTATAAGAGATATAACTAAACACACACTATAAGAGATATAACTAAACACGCACTATAAGAGATATAACTAAACACGCACTATAAGAGATATAACTAAACACGCACTAGTAGAGATATAACTAAACACGCACTATAAGAGATATAACTAAACACACACTATAAGAGATATAACTAAACACACACTATAAGAGATATAACTAAACACACACTATAAGAGATATAACTAAACACTGCACTATAAGAGATATAACTAAACACACACTATAAGAGATATAACTAAACACGCACTAGTAGAGATATAACTAAACACACACTATAAGAGATATAACTAAACACACACTAGTAGAGATATAACTAAACACGCACTATAAGAGATATAACTAAACACAGCACTATAAGAGATATAACTAAACACGCACTATAAGAGATATAACTAAACACACACTAGTAGAGATATAACTAAACACGCACTATAAGAGATATAACTAAACACACACTATAAGAGATATAACTAAACACACACTAGTAGAGATATAACTAAACACACACTATAAGAGATATAACTAAACACGCACTATAAGAGATATAACTAAACACACACTAGTAGAGATATAACTAAACACACACTATAAGAGATATAACTAAACACACACTAGTAGAGATAAAACTAAACACACACTAGTAGAGATAAAACTAAACACACACTAGTAGAGATATAACTAAACACACACTAGTAGAGATATAACTAAACACGCACTATAAGAGATATAACTAAACACACACTAGTAGAGATATAACTAAACACGCACTATAAGAGATATAACTAAACACACACTAGTAGAGATATAACTAAACACACACTAGTAGAGATATAACTAAACACACACTAGTAGAGATATAACTAAACACGCACTATAAGAGATATAACTAAACACACACTAGTAGAGATATAACTAAACACACACTATAAGAGATATAACTAAACATGCACTATAAGAGATATAACTAAACACACACTATAAGAGATATAACTAAACATGCACTATAAGAGATATAACTAAACATGCACTATAAGAGATATAACTAAACACGCACTATAAGAGATATAACTAAACATGCACTATAAGAGATATAACTAAACATGCACTATAAGAGATATAACTAAACACACACTATAAGAGATATAACTAAACACACACTATAAGAGATATAACTAAACACACACTATAAGAGATATAACTAAACACACACTATAAGAGATATAACTAAACACGCACTATAAGAGATATAACTAAACACACACTATAAGAGATATAACTAAACACACACTATAAGAGATATAACTAAACACATACTATAAGAGATATAACTAAACACACACTAGTAGAGATATAACTAAACACACACTATAAGAGATATAACTAAACACACACTATAAGAGATATAACTAAACACGCACTATAAGAGATATAACTAAACACGCACTATAAGAGATATAACTAAACACGCACTATAAGAGATATAACTAAACACAGCACTAGAAGAGATATAACTAAACACACACTATAAGAGATATAACTAAACACACACTAGTAGAGATATAACTAAACACACACTATAAGAGATATAACTAAACACACACTATAAGAGATATAACTAAACACAGCACTATAAGAGATATAACTAAACACAGCACTATAAGAGATATAACTAAACACACACTAGTAGAGATATAACTAAACACACACTATAAGAGATATAACTAAACACACACTATAAGAGATATAACTAAACACACACTAGTAGAGATATAACTAAACACACACTATAAGAGATATAACTAAACATGCACTATAAGAGATATAACTAAACACGCACTATAAGAGATATAACTAAACACGCACTATAAGAGATATAACTAAACACGCACTATAAGAGATATAACTAAACACACACTAGTAGAGATATAACTAAACACGCACTATAAGAGATATAACTAAACACACACTATAAGAGATATAACTAAACACACACTATAAGAGATATAACTAAACACACACTATAAGAGATATAACTAAACATGCACTATAAGAGATATAACTAAACACACACTATAGAGATATAACTAAACACGCACTAGTAGAGATATAACTAAACACACACTATAAGAGATATAACTAAACACACACTAGTAGAGATATAACTAAACACAGCACTATAAGAGATATAACTAAACACACACTAGTAGAGATATAACTAAACACACACTATAAGAGATATAACTAAACACACACTAGTAGAGATATAACTAAACACGCACTATAAGAGATATAACTAAACACACACTATAAGAGATATAACTAAACACACACTAGTAGAGATATAACTAAACACACACTATAAGAGATATAACTAAACACGCACTATAAGAGATATAACTAAACACACACTAGTAGAGATATAACTAAACACACACTATAAGAGATATAACTAAACACACACTAGTAGAGATATAACTAAACACACACTAGTAGAGATATAACTAAACAACACTATAGAGATATAACTAAACACACACTAGTAGAGATATAACTAAACACGCACTATAAGAGATATAACTAAACACACACTAGTAGAGATATAACTAAACACGCACTATAAGAGATATAACTAAACACACACTAGTAGAGATATAACTAAACACACACTAGTAGAGATATAACTAAACACAGCACTAGTAGAGATATAACTAAACACAGCACTAGTAGAGATATAACTAAACACGCACTATAAGAGATATAACTAAACACACACTAGTAGAGATATAACTAAACACACACTATAAGAGATATAACTAAACAGCACTATAAGAGATATAACTAAACACACACTATAAGAGATATAACTAAACACGCACTATAAGAGATATAACTAAACAAGCACTATAAGAGATATAACTAAACACGCACTATAAGAGATATAACTAAACACGCACTATAAGAGATATAACTAAACATGCACTATAAGAGATATAACTAAACACACACTATAAGAGATATAACTAAACACACACTATAAGAGATATAACTAAACACGCACTATAAGAGATATAACTAAACACACACTAGTAGAGATATAACTAAACACGCACTATAAGAGATATAACTAAACACGCACTATAAGAGATATAACTAAACACACACTATAAGAGATATAACTAAACACGCACTAGTAGAGATATAACTAAACACACACTATAAGAGATATAACTAAACACACACTAGTAGAGATATAACTAAACACAGCACTATAAGAGATATAACTAAACACACACTAGTAGAGATATAACTAAACACACACTATAAGAGATATAACTAAACACACACTATAAGAGATATAACTAAACACACACTATAAGAGATATAACTAAACACGCACTATAAGAGATATAACTAAACACACACTAGTAGAGATATAACTAAACACAGCACTATAAGAGATATAACTAAACACACACTATAAGAGATATAACTAAACACACACTATAAGAGATATAACTAAACACACACTATAAGAGATATAACTAAACACACACTAGTAGAGATATAACTAAACACGCACTAGTAGAGATATAACTAAACACACACTAGTAGAGATATAACTAAACACGCACTATAAGAGATATAACTAAACACACACTAGTAGAGATATAACTAAACACACACTATAAGAGATATAACTAAACACGCACTATAAGAGATATAACTAAACACACACTATAAGAGATATAACTAAACACACACTATAAGAGATATAACTAAACACACACTATAAGAGATATAACTAAACACGCACTATAAGAGATATAACTAAACACACACTATAAGAGATATAACTAAACACGCACTAGTAGAGATATAACTAAACACACACTATAAGAGATATAACTAAACACACACTAGTAGAGATATAACTAAACACGCACTATAAGAGATATAACTAAACACGCACTATAAGAGATATAACTAAACACACACTATAAGAGATATAACTAAACACACACTATAAGAGATATAACTAAACACACACTAGTAGAGATAAAACTAAACACACACTAGTAGAGATAAAACTAAACACACACTAGTAGAGATATAACTAAACACACACTAGTAGAGATATAACTAAACACGCACTATAAGAGATATAACTAAACACACACTAGTAGAGATATAACTAAACACAGCACTATAAGAGATATAACTAAACACACACTAGTAGAGATATAACTAAACACACACTAGTAGAGATATAACTAAACACGCACTAGTAGAGATATAACTAAACACGCACTATAAGAGATATAACTAAACACACACTAGTAGAGATATAACTAAACACACACTATAAGAGATATAACTAAACATGCACTATAAGAGATATAACTAAACACACACTATAAGAGATATAACTAAACACGCACTATAAGAGATATAACTAAACATGCACTATAAGAGATATAACTAAACACGCACTATAAGAGATATAACTAAACACGCACTATAAGAGATATAACTAAACATGCACTATAAGAGATATAACTAAACACACACTATAAGAGATATAACTAAACACACACTATAAGAGATATAACTAAACACGCACTATAAGAGATATAACTAAACACACACTAGTAAGAGATATAACTAAACACGCACTATAAGAGATATAACTAAACACGCACTATAAGAGATATAACTAAACACACACTATAAGAGATATAACTAAACACGCACTAGTAGAGATATAACTAAACACACACTATAAGAGATATAACTAAACACGCACTAGTAGAGATATAACTAAACACGCACTATAAGAGATATAACTAAACACACACTAGTAGAGATATAACTAAACACACACTATAAGAGATATAACTAAACACGCACTATAAGAGATATAACTAAACACAGCACTATAAGAGATATAACTAAACACACACTATAAGAGATATAACTAAACACACACTATAAGAGATATAACTAAACACAGCACTAGTAGAGATATAACTAAACACACACTATAAGAGATATAACTAAACACAGCACTATAAGAGATATAACTAAACACCACTATAAGAGATATAACTAAACACACACTAGTAGAGATATAACTAAACACACACTATAAGAGATATAACTAAACACGCACTATAAGAGATATAACTAAACACACACTATAAGAGATATAACTAACACAGCACTATAGAGAGATATAACTAAACACACACTATAAGAGATATAACTAAACACAGCACTAATAGAGATATAACTAAACACGCACTATAAGAGATATAACTAAACACACACTAGTAGAGATATAACTAAACACACACTATAAGAGATATAACTAAACACCACTAGTAGAGATATAACTAAACACACACTATAAGAGATATAACTAAACACACACTAGTAGAGATATAACTAAACACCACTATAAGAGATATAACTAAACACACACTATAAGAGATATAACTAAACACACACTATAAGAGATATAACTAAACACGACACTAGTAGAGATATAACTAAACACAGCACTAGTAGAGATATAACTAAACACACACTATAAGAGATATAACTAAACACACACTAGTAGAGATATAACTAAACACACACTATAAGAGATATAACTAAACACGCACTAGTAGAGATATAACTAAACACACACTATAAGAGATATAACTAAACACACACTATAAGAGATATAACTAAACACACACTAGTAGAGATATAACTAAACACACACTATAAGAGATATAACTAAACACACACTAGTAAGAGATATAACTAAACACACACTATAAGAGATATAACTAAACACACACTAGTAGAGATATAACTAAACACACACTATAAGAGATATAACTAAACACCACTATAGATATAACTAAACACACACTATAAGAGATATAACTAAACACACACTAGTAGAGATATAACTAAACACACACTATAAGAGATATAACTAAACACACACTATAAGAGATATAACTAAACACACACTAGTAAGAGATATAACTAACACGCACTATAAGAGATATAACTAAACACGCACTAGTAGAGATATAACTAAACACACACTATAAGAGATATAACTAAACACACACTAGTAGAGATATAACTAAACACACACTATAAGAGATATAACTAAACACAGCACTAGTAGAGATATAACTAACACACACTATAGAGATATAACTAACCACCACTAGTAGAGATATAACTAAAACACACACTATAAGAGATATAACTAAACACACACTATAAGAGATATAACTAAACACACACTATAAGAGATATAACTAAACACACACTATAAGAGATATAACTAAACACGCACTATAAGAGATATAACTAAACACACACTATAAGAGATATAACCTAAACACCACTATAAGAGATATAACTAAACACACACTATAAGAGATATAACTAAACACACACTATAAGAGATATAACTAAACACGCACTATAAGAGATATAACTAAACACACACTAGTAGAGATATAACTAAACACACACTATAAGAGATATAACTAAACACACACTATAAGAGATATAACTAAACACACACTATAAGAGATATAACTAAACACACACTATAAGAGATATAACTAAACACACACTATAAGAGATATAACTAAACACCACTATAAGAGATATAACTAAACACACACTATAGAGATATAACTAAACACTCACTATAAGAGATATAACTAAACACACACTAGTAGAGATATAACTAAACACACACTATAAGAGATATAACTAAACACAGCACTAGTAAGAGATATAACTAAACACACACTATAAGAGATATAACTAAACACACACTATAGAGATATAACTAAACACACACTATAAGAGATATAACTAAACACGCACTATAAGAGATATAACTAAACACACACTATAAGAGATATAACTAAACACCACTAGTAGAGATATAACTAAACACACACTATAAGAGATATAACTAAACACACACTAGTAGAGATATAACTAAACACACACTATAAGAGATATAACTAAACACGCACTAGTAGAGATATAACTAAACACGCACTAGTAGAGATATAACTAAACACACACTATAAGAGATATAACTAAACACACACTAGTAGAGATATAACTAAACACACACTATAAGAGATATAACTAAACACACACTAGTAGAGATATAACTAAACACACACTATAAGAGATATAACTAAACACGCACTATAAGAGATATAACTAAACACACACTAGTAGAGATATAACTAAACACACACTATAAGAGATATAACTAAACACACACTAGTAGAGATATAACTAAACACACACTATAAGAGATATAACTAAACACACACTATAAGAGATATAACTAAACACGCACTATAAGAGATATAACTAAACACACACTATAAGAGATATAACTAAACACACACTATAAGAGATATAACTAAACACGCACTATAAGAGATATAACTAAACACACACTATAAGAGATATAACTAAACACACACTATAAGAGATATAACTAAACACAGCACTATAAGAGATATAACTAAACACACACTATAAGAGATATAACTAAACACGCACTATAAGAGATATAACTAAACACGCACTATAAGAGATATAACTAAACACGCACTATAAGAGATATAACTAAACACACACTATAAGAGATATAACTAAACACGCACTATAAGAGATATAACTAAACACACACTATAAGAGATATAACTAAACACACACTATAAGAGATATAACTAAACACGCACTATAAGAGATATAACTAAACACACACTAGTAGAGATATAACTAAACACACACTATAAGAGATATAACTAAACACGCACTATAAGAGATATAACTAAACACACACTATAAGAGATATAACTAAACACGCACTAGTAGAGATATAACTAAACACACACTATAAGAGATATAACTAAACACGCACTAGTAGAGATATAACTAAACACACACTATAAGAGATATAACTAAACACACACTAGTAGAGATATAACTAAACACACACTATAGAGATATAACTAAACACGCACTATAAGAGATATAACTAAACACACACTATAAGAGATATAACTAAACACACACTAGTAGAGATATAACTAAACACACACTATAAGAGATATAACTAAACACACACTATAAGAGATATAACTAAACACACACTATAAGAGATATAACTAAACACACACTATAAGAGATATAACTAAACACGCACTATAAGAGATATAACTAAACACACACTATAAGAGATATAACTAAACACACACTAGTAAGAGATATAACTAAACACACACTATAAGAGATATAACTAAACACACACTAGTAAGAGATATAACTAAACACACACTATAAGAGATATAACTAAACACGCACTATAAGAGATATAACTAAACCAGCACTAGTAGAGATATAACTAAACACACACTATAAGAGATATAACTAAACACACACTAGTAGAGATATAACTAAACACACACTATAAGAGATATAACTAAACACACACTATAAGAGATATAACTAAACACACACTATAAGAGATATAACTAAACACACACTATAAGAGATATAACTAAACACACACTATAAGAGATATAACTAAACACACACTATAAGAGATATAACTAAACACACACTATAAGAGATATAACTAAACACACACTAGTAGAGATATAACTAAACACACACTATAAGAGATATAACTAAACACACACTAGTAAGAGATATAACTAAACACGCACTATAAGAGATATAACTAAACACACACTATAAGAGATATAACTAAACACACACTAGTAGAGATATAACTAAACACACACTATAAGAGATATAACTAAACACACACTAGTAGAGATATAACTAAACACACTATAAGAGATATAACTAAACACGCACTATAAGAGATATAACTAAACACACACTATAAGAGATATAACTAAACACAGCACTATAAGAGATATAACTAAACACACACTAGTAAGAGATATAACTAAACACGCACTATAAGAGATATAACTAAACACACACTAGTAGAGATATAACTAAACACGCACTAGTAGAGATATAACTAAACACGCACTATAAGAGATATAACTAAACACACACTAGTAGAGATATAACTAAACACGCACTATAAGAGATATAACTAAACACAGCACTAGTAGAGATATAACTAAACACACACTATAGAGATATAACTAAACACACACTATAAGAGATATAACTAAACACCACTATAGAGATAACTAAACACACACTAGTAGAGATATAACTAAACACACACTATAAGAGATATAACTAAACACAGCACTAGTAGAGATATAACTAAACACGCACTATAAGAGATATAACTAAACACACACTAGTAGAGATATAACTAAACACGCACTATAAGAGATATAACTAAACACGCACTATAAGAGATATAACTAAACACACACTAGTAGAGATATAACTAAACACGCACTATAAGAGATATAACTAAACACACACTATAAGAGATATAACTAAACACGCACTATAAGAGATATAACTAAACACGCACTATAAGAGATATAACTAAACACTGCACTATAAGAGATATAACTAAACACGCACTATAAGAGATATAACTAAACACGCACTATAAGAGATATAACTAAACACAGCACCTATAAGAGATATAACTAAACACTCACTATAAGAGATATAACTCAAACACACACTAGTAGGAGATATAACTAAACACACACTATAAGAGATATACTAAACACGCACTAGTAAGAGGATATAACTAAACACGACACTATAAGAGATATAACTAAACGCCTTAGAGATAAAAACACACTATAGAGAGATATAACTAAACACGCACTATAAGAGATATA